>JAUCBN010000046.1:1842500-2442500 GCA_035048815.1 Abelmoschus esculentus | reverse complement strand
TGGAGAAGGTAATCAACCCCTAATATGTATCATGATCACAGAGCTTTCTCTTTGGCTACTTTCCAAATTAATTTGTAATAATTTCGCATCATCTGTTTTTAAATTTAATCTCATTATGGGATAAAAATACGAATATGAATGTCTATTTTTGAGTGTTTGCAATTTAGTTCATACATATTTTCTTGGTTTAAACAGATCAGATATTGCCTGGAAGGATGCCAAATACGCCATAATTTGGGAATTTCTACGAGATGAATTTGAACTAACTCAAAGATTTGCCAGTCTTGATTTCAAGCTGAAGTTTGTTGAGGTATGATATTTGCTCTCTTAATCTTTTACAGGAGGCAAGGCAATACGAAGAAGCACGAATGTGCACGTGTCACATATATTAAGCTTTTCCTAGACATTGTACATCACCTATGTTCTAACGTGTGGCATCCCTTTCTTTCTGTTTTTTCAGCACAACATTCGTTTTCTTCAAGAGATTCTTCAAAATAGGAAATCCGATTTCCTTGAGTGGCTCATCATTGTGTTGATAAGCGCTGAAATTGTGATCTCTCTTTATGACCTCATTAAGCGGTCGCTATGACCCTTGCTCTGGGATAGGTTAGTAATTAGTCGAATGGATACTCCTTGCACTTCATAAAGGAGTCATTAGTCAAAAACAAAGGTGGATTTTGCTCTACATTTACTTTCTCTAGTTGACTACAAGATTGTAAATGAGTTGAAACCGCGCTATAAATTGTAGGCAGAAACCTTATTCTGATGAATTAGGCTATTTTCAGTTCAATGCTGAAGTGGGTTCTAGTTGGTTCGATTAAGAATAGGTGGGCCAAGTGAAACTTTTTTACAGGAATGTGGAGAACAATGCAGGTGGAATTTTTACATGTAGTCACCTGTGGGTCACGACTTGTATTATTTTTTTCATGCCTAGATGGCGATTTTTAATATTTATTTTTTTGTTGTCATAGGTGTTAATATATAAATCAAAATAAAAAATTAAAATAATACAAATCTGTGTGGTGTTCGAAGATGACAAACCAAGTACATCCTCAAAACAGAAGAGAAGAGTTTACACATTGAAGACGCTGATTTCATTGAAGACGCTGGGACTCAAACTTCGGAGGTGTCGACTTGTGGTTCTTACGAACAAACTTCCTTGCCCGAACATGCTTTCCATTAATGGAGAACTTGACCTTGGGCTTTCCACTCAGAATCATCTCCAGTGTGGAACCTGATAACAACACCAGCTTTGCATACAGTGGCTGCTCCCCTTCCTGCACTTCCTGCATCTCAATTCCCTCAAATATTTCACCAAACTTTCTGTTGAAGAACTTCCTCACTTCGTCCTCTGAAACTGAGTATCCTTTAGAGAATGTCAAGAAAATAGTTCGATCATCTGCTTCAACCTCTGTCTTCTTACATTCATCATCATCACTACTCTTACTGTTGTCTTCCGAGCTGTTGATGCAAATGTTATATATACGCTTCCAAAGATCATCCATTTCATTGTTCATAGTCTTCCTTATGCTGCTAACATCACATCAAGAACGAGGTTCACGACCCCATGAACGATCTCGAGACGATAGTTGTGGAAGAAACGAAGCGAGACATAGTCTTTCGTCAGCATTCGAATCAGAGGGATGATGCTGTTGTCGTCGTTACCGAAATGACTGAAAGGAAACTCGTCGCGGTTTAAGCACTTCAAGCATTGGACACACTCGTTGGCTAATGCGTCGACGAATGTGTCGGGCCATGGTTGGATGCTGTAGATCAAGTTTCCACCACGGGTGAAGTAGCGTTCCAGCCAGATGAGTAGAGCCATGACATGCATGGACTCGAACGGTTCGCGCTGGAGGTTCAGAACAAGCCTAGAGAAGATGGCTCGGTCTATGGTGTGAAACAACTTGATTTCTTCCCGGGAAATTGTCTGGTCCTGAGATGTTGAAGATGAAGATGATTCCATTGTTTGGTTTTTGAAAGGGATGGGAAAGATGGGATGTTATTGAAAGTAGGTTTTGGGGGTTTTATAGAAGGGAAAAGGCGCCATTGAAGAAGGGTAGAGTTCTGTGGATTGTGAAGGGACGCCATTTTAGAGCTTTTGGGCAGAAATGGAAGGTTTGAGACAGGGAGGAACATATTAGTATCAGTCTGGGGTATCTATCTTCAAGCTTTTTGTTAATATTTCAATTAGTATTAAAAAAATATAAGATATTAATAATTAATAAGTTATTTAAATAAATATTAAATATAATCACATCCTTAAATACCATTTTATTTGTTCAAATAATCAAACAAGTATGAACTATAAGTTAATTTTATTACACATTTTTATACAGTTATTAAAATAATTCACTAATCAAATCAATTATCTATTATTATTTAATGTAATGTTATTAACTAATAATTATCTTTTAATTATCAAATATAATCATTATATTCTGGGTCGGCGTCCACAGTGTAATATGATCCCTCACTATTTTTTATGGGAGAAATTATATTATGGGTCATTTCGGTCACATTAATTATGAGATCAATCAATCAATCAAATGTATTCATTTTATTAATTTGTTTATATAATCTTTTTTACTAAATAAATTTTTCACTTGATAAAAATTACTTTTAAATCTAATTTAATATTAATGAAGATTCACTTAATAAAAAATTAAATAGTTAATAAAATAAATACATATAATTAATTGGTCTCATAAATAATGTGAATAGAATATCTCATGATATAATTTGTTTTGAACTTGTCTTACTACCGGTGGGTTATTACTTTGAGTAGAGTATATTCCTAGTTGCATATCGAATTTAACTTCTTAATTATGTTTTTTTATGTTTTATATTAAAAGTTATTTAAAAACAAATTTTAAATTATAACCCTATTTTTTAAATCTAAATTCTAAACTTTATACTTTAAAAAAAATCACCATATTTTACACTTTAAATCCACTATTTTAAAATAAAAATAAGAAAAATTTTACGACAGACGTCAAACTTCGTTGAATATCACTGAACACTATTAAATTAATTAATAAAAATTAAAAATCTTAAAAATTCAATATACACTTAATAAAAAAATGATAGACCTGATATAAAAATCTTAAAAATTTAATTATATATTGAGTCCTTAAAATTTATAATCTTTATTAATTAATTTAATAACAATTAACAATATTGAGCGTTAACAATATTTGACACACATAATATATTCTTCCTAAAAGTACATGCGATTTGCGCCACTTATGTATGTAAGTACTGGTTATGCATGTTTACTTTCCTTGGATCTGTTTAGAGAACACTGAAATTAGTACAATAATTTTTCTGTGCAGAAAATACGAACAAAAAGTACTTTCTTTTATCTCTTTCAAACCCCCAAACCCACAACTCCCTTCTGAGTTCTGTTGAGTCTCCCCGAGATCTATCGAAGGTAAACATAAATTCTTCACCTTTTCAACTTTTCTTTGCAATTTATGATATATATATAAATATATTCCTTCCATTTCCCCTGCAATTTCTCAGTTTCATGCTTATGTCAGTCTTAGGTTATGTTTTGTTGTTATGGTTTATCGATTTTTATTTTATATTTCGTTCTTTGGAATTTTTCAATGTTGGGCAATTTTTTCTTGGTTTTGAGAAATACCCAGATTAGTTCTTTTACGGATAGAACTAAGAGAAGGGTAGTTCAGTTAGTGATGCTACAGATTTTTTTAGGTTTTAGTGAACTGTCTGTAGCTTTATTTCTTCCTCTCTTTTGTTTTATCACTGCAATTTTATATATGATATAAAAATGTGTCTTTTGTCATTTTTTAATTTCAATTTTGGAATGATTTTGAAGAATACTTAGGTCGGTTATTGAATGGATATGACAAAAGAGAAAGACGGTTCTGTAAGTGTTTCTGCAGAATCTTCTTTAACTGTTAGTGAAACTGTTGTTGAGACTATGGATTGCGAGGGTCAAATTCCGATGGAGGACGAAAGGGAAGAGGGTCCTAGTAATGGAGATGACATAATGGTGGAAGTTTTGGGTTCTCATGTTTATGTAGATGGTATTTGTACTACAGATGGAGGTATGATTGGGACCGATTTGAATGATGAAGTGGTTCATGGTCATGGTGACTCTGGAGAAGTTGGTATGGAGGGTAATCTGCAAAACTTAGGTAGTGAAGGCGAGAAAGCTGGTGATTTGGGTTCCAGAAGTGAGGTTTCTGGTGGTGAAGCTGAGGCCGGTAATGGGGTAAGTGGTGCTGGGGATGAAGATGGAGAGACAATGGAGCATACTAACGGAACAGATGAAGGTGGGGGAGATGCAAACCAAACTTTCGAGGCACAAAAAGTTGGTGATTCAGATGGTAATGACTCAAGTCATGGAAAACAGAAAGCTGTCGAATCATCTGTTGCATTGAAAGATCCAATTGTGCAAACTAAAGTTGTTGAGGATGCTGCATTGACGACCAGAGGGGACAATTTGAATACTCTGGATGGTTCTTGTGAAATTATATCTAACACAAAGAAGGAAGCTGCTGATGTTGGTGTTGATGCTGACTCGTTGGATGTGAGGACACAGATTACCGCAGAAAATGTTCCCCATTCTGGTGGTAAAGGTATGAGAATTAGTTCTTTCATCATAATTTGAAATTCAAGTTAAAGAAGAGCAATGAAGTATTCAGAGTAGGTGGGTAGCACTGAAAAATATTCTACAATGCAGATGTGGTTTATTCATGTCAATCAACTGAATCGGTTGTTAAAGGTGGATTGGACGAGAAGGTACTTCAAATTTATGATTCAGTCAATGTTTAATAACACTAGTGCGTGAATCCAGCCTGACTTCTCTCTCTCTCTCTCATCTGCAGGTTAACGCAAACATTGAAATTGACAAGCAAGGTGCTGAATCCGAACAAAGGCATATGGAAGTTGATATTCCTTATCATAGCTCCGAGAATCACGCAGGTAAACTGGTAAAGTTGCTAGAGTAGATATTGCTAGGGTCAATCATGTATTCTTTCTTAATTTGATATGCACACACACACAAAAATGGTTACGACAATGTTGATTTGGAAAAGTTTTATCTTGCTCAGGAAATGACCGAAGCTTAAAGGCTGTGACAGTCACTGATGGAGCTGAGGAAGTTGATTTATGTCTTGGGGATGCAATGGATGTTGAAAAAGTTTCTGATTCAAAAAATGTTTGTTTTGATACTGATAAAGATGTTAAAGTTGAAGAAAAGTCTGTTGAAATTGAGACATTGGGTGCTGGCTCTAAAAAGCATGAACCCTCAAAAGCTGATAACAATGTTTCAAACCAATTACATTCCTCACATTCATTGGGAGATGAAGATCCACTAGCTGAGAATGCAGCTTCTAAGTATGATTCATGTGTAGCACAAGATATGAATTTTGAAGAACAAGCAACTAGTGATGAACATGATGGTTTAAACCAATTGCAAGAAATGGAAGTTGAAGAACACGATTTTGATCCTGAACAGCCGGCCTACTTCGATGAAAAGTCTGTTAAACGAATGTCTCTAAGGTCTGCGAGTGCAACAAAGGTTCATCAAGCTAGTTACCAATTGCCTCCAGAGGATGAAGGTGAATTGTCTGTTTCTGATTTAGTCTGGGGCAAGGTGAGGAGCCATCCATGGTGGCCGGGACAGATCTTTGATCCTTCAGATGCTTCTGAGAAGGCGGCTAAGTATCATAAGAAGGATACTTATCTGGTAGCCTACTTTGGGGATCGGACATTTGCTTGGAATGAAGCTTCTGTTTTGAAGGCATTTCGACCAAATTTCTCTCAGATTGAAAAGCAGAGTAATTCAGAATCATTCCTGAAGGCAGTCGATTGTGCTTTGGAAGAAGTGTCTAGACGAACAGAGCTGGGTTTTGCTTGCACTTGCATACCGCAGGATGTTTATGACAGTATAAAATTCCAAAAAGTTGAAAATGCAGGTGTTCGGCAAGAATCAAGTATAAAAGATGTTGTTGATAAGTCTGTTAGTGCTAGTTCTTTCGAACCTGATAAATTAGTTGACTATATGAAAGCATTAGCAGAATCTCCAGCTGCTGGGGGTGATCGACTCGACCTTGTGATTGCTAAAGCTCAATTGTTGGCTTTCTATCGTTTAAAAGGTTATCATCAGTTGCCTGAATTCCAATCCTGTGGAGATTTAAGTGAAAATGAAACAAATGCCTCACATTCTGAAGAGGAAATGCACTTCGGTGAGGTAATTGAGCATGGTACTCCTATGGATCCTGATGGTGAGCAAATTTCCAGTGGCCAGGAAACTTCAAAAACTAAGAGAAGCTATTACCTTAAACGTAAGCATAATCTGAAGGATGGTTTGTATCCTAATAAAAAGGAAAGAAGCATGATTGAATTGATGGGCAAGACATTTGATTCTCTTGATGCTGAAAATGGGTCTGATGGGATGGCTAATAAGCTTCTTTCATCCTCATTTGGCAAGAAAAGAAAAGTTGTTGGTTCTTTTGAGGACTCAATGCAAGACGGGAGGAAGACAACTTCTCTTGCCAAAGTGTCTCAAACTCCTCCACCTCATTCCCCAAAGCCTTCCTTTAAAATTGGTGAATGTATCCGTAGAGCTGCGAGTCAAATGACGGGATCTCCCTCGATTCTAAAGTCCAGTGGTGATAGGTTATCGAAGATTGATGGAGGCAGTGAAAATCCTGCTGCAGATGGAGTTGATGTTCCGATCGGGAATTTCGAGGATGCCCTGCAAAAGATGATGAGTTTTATGGCAAATTACTCGTCACTAGAGGAGATGTTATCACAACTTCTCGAGGCAGCATGCGATCCAATGAAAAGTTCTTTTAGTTTAATTGCCAGCTTCTTCTCTAATTTCAGAGATTCAATTGTAGTCGATCAACATCCTGGGGATAAAGTAGGTGACAAAAGGAAGAAGTCGCCCAATTCTATTTTTGGTTCTCCAGAAACTTTTGAGTTTGACGACATGAATGACACTTACTGGACTGACAGAATAGTTCAAAATGGTTCTGAAGAGCAACCATCACATGGAAATGGAAGGGGACAATATCAAATAGTGCCTGTTCAATTAGAGAAGCCACCTCAAAAAGGCCGTAAGTCTCGAAAACGGTATTCTGATGGTAATCATGATTTGACAACCGAGAAACCCCTTGGATATGTTGATGAGAGGGCTCCAGCAGAACTTGTTATGAACTTCACTGAGATTAATTCTATCCCTTCAGAAACAAAGCTAAATAAGATGTTCAGGCACTTTGGACCATTAAAAGAATCTGAAACAGAAGTTGATCGCGAAACCAGCCGTGCAAGAGTTGTTTTTAGAAGATCGTCTGATGCTGAAGTTGCCTACAATAGTTCTGGAAAGTTCAACATCTTTGGCTCAGTGACTGTAAATTATCAACTCAACTACACTATATCTGAATCATTCAAAGCTTCATTGTATGCTCCAACCCTAGCTGAGGAGAATCCACTCGTGTCTTCATCCCTATGTGGGAACCATGCTCTTGTTACCTCAACCTTGGGCGAGGAAACTTCACACTTTCCTCCAAGCCTAGGTGAGGAAGCTTCATTCATGGTTTCAACCCTAGGTGAGGAAACTTTCCATGAGGAACTTCACTCATCCTTTGGCGAGGGCAGTTTGACCATTCCGACCACCATATGCAATCAAACTTCAGGCATTGCCACAAGCATGTATGAGGAGACGTTGCCCATTGCCACAAGCATGTATGAGGAAACATTGCCCATTGCCACAAGCATGTGCGAGGGAACAATGGATGTTGCTACTACAATTGGTGATCAAACTTTTATGGTTGCTACAACTGTAGGCGAACAATTTTCAACAGTTGTTACGACTATTAGTGAGCAAACATCAACAGTTGTTTCAAGATTTGAGGAAGCTTATTCTTTCTCCACAACCTTGAGCAAAGAAACTTCAACCATCACCACAAACTTGGGAGAGGAAACTTCAACTGTTAATGTAAGCTCGGATGAGGAAAATTCAGGCTTTGTTACCGGAGGTCAAGAAACTTCAATCACTCCCACAATGATTGGTGAAGAAACTCCTGCCAATCCTGTGACCATGGCAGAAGAAATCCCTAGTATTCCCAGAACCTCAGGCGAAGAAAATCCAGCAAGTCCCTTGGCTGAAGAAGCTCCTGCTATTCCCACAACCTTGGTTGAAGAAACTCCAGCTATTTCTTTGGCTGAAGAAGTGGCAAATATTCCCCTGGCTGAAGAAACAACTATTATTCCCAGAACCTTGGGCGAAGAAATACCGGCCATTCCTCTGGCAGAAGAAACCTCTAGTATTCCCAGAACTTTGGGAGAAGAAACTCCAGCAATTCCCTTGGCAGAAGAAACCCCTAGTATTTCCAGAACCTTGGGTGAAGAAACTCCAGCAATCCCCTTGGCTGAAGAAACCCCCAGAGTTCCCAGAACCTTGAGCGAAGAAACTCCAGCCATTTCCTTGGTAGAAGAAACCCCTAGGATTCCCAGAACATCAGGCGAAGAAACTCCAGCCATTCCTGAAACCTTCAATGAAGAAACCCGGGCCATACCTCCAACCTCAAGTGGAGAAACTCCTACTCTTCCTCCAACCTTCAATGAAGAAAATTCTACCATACCCTCGGGCAAGGAATCTCAGACCACTCCTTTAACCATGGTTGAGGAAACCATGACCTTTCCTGCGACCTTGGGCAAGGATACTGCAACTGTTCCTGCAACCTTGCATGAGGAAGCTCTGGCTGTTCCGACAACTTTGGCTGAGGAAAATCCAACTACCACAATATTTGGTGAGGAAATTCGAACTAATCCTACAAACTTGGGTGATGAAACTCCAACCAGTCCCATAACCTTGGGTGAAGAATCTTTGACGAGGCCCACAAGCTTGGTTGAGGAAACTTCAACTATCCCGAAAACCTTGGGTGTGGAAGCTTCTACCGTTCTCACGGCTAATGCTGAGGAAACATCAACTGTTTCTACTACTACCGAAATGGAGATGTCTCCCCCTGAAGTGACTGGAAGCAAGGAACATTCATCTTAGTATCTCCGATGTCAGAATTACTTGGAAATTTCAGGTATCACTTATCTGTGTGAAAGCTGTTAACTTGATGATAGATTAATGACAGTTTCATCTGGCTTTGCACAAAATTAAGTGGACAAGTATGGTTAATGGTTTTGGTATTTACAGGCGGCAGATAAGAGGTGTAAGATATGAAATAACTGAATTTATATTACTATATATGCCACCACTAAGTGCAAATGGCAGAAGTAGGAGCAGCTGTTATGTTTTATTATAGGAGCCAAAAATTTAGATCTCCAGACTAGTTGGGTTAGGGATAAATGCTTTGATTATTACCTCTTTTGAATAGTTTAACCTGAGATCGTAGTTTATGATTTATACTTGTTCATCATCTTGAATCCATCTCATTTTAAGGTGCATAAAGCTGCATGATTGATGCTTCACGTGACTTTATAAAAAATGCTGCTTATTCAGTTTTCTGGTGGTTTGAAGTTGGATAAATGAACTATCTATGTTTTCTAATACAAATTCTTCTGTTTTGTTTAGCTATGATAATATCTCCTCCAGCGGTCAAACCTTATTCTTGATTCTTTTGATGCAATCTAAATAGGGGAGAACACATTCTGAGGTCCAGGTATCAGTGTGGCTCTGTTAGGCTTTTGATTCAACTTCTGACTGAAGAATGCAACTGACTGCCCTTCGTCTCGGATTCGTTCTTTCTTGAGTTATGCTATAAGCTGCATGGCGTTGCACGATGCCCCGTCTAGTGTAATGTAATATCATTTTTAGATGATTTTATCTTTTCATGGATGCTATCCTTGAGGACGAGAATCACATTGTAGAATCATAGCTGCCCTATCTATTTATGCATGCCACTTTTTTGATGGATGCAACTGGTGATGAGTTTTCGAATCAGTCATTATACGACATTTCTGCAGAACCGGCTTATCCTTCAGTTCCTCATTTGAGTTTCCTTAAGCATGATAAGATATTGCTAGGATTACTAAGGTTTGGGCTGGCATAATGCTTAGTTATATTTTACCACTTATCATCATCAATGCTAAAACGTGATGTAGGGGGGAGGGGGTAGCAAGAGTTTGCCTTGAATACAAGTCTAATGCAGAATTAGTTATATTAATCAATGAAACTCATAATTCAAAAAATATATTTTTTTCAATGACCCCTGTAAAGAAAAAAAAATATTTATATAGGTTGGATACAAATTGAATTCTTTTCAAAATTGGTGATCAAAATTAGATATATAAAAACTAAAAGCAATTTTAGGTGTAATTTAATCTCTCTATATTTGTATAAAATATTCTCAATTCATCTACATTTAACAAAATGTAATATTTTAAAATTATTAATTTGTTTTTATTTGTATTTATAATTGTAAAGCATTTTAGATTTTATATTTGACTAAAAATGTCCAAAAACTTGGTCGTTTTGGTAACTTCACTATATTCCCATTTTAAGACATAAAATTACAATCTTCCTATCTTAATTCTTGCACAAAACATGCGCTCCGCTAATCAAATTGATTAGTAATAATTACAAATTAATTGTCAAAATTTTCGTTTTCTGAATTTTAAAAAAAGTTTTTCACTTTTCCCTCTTTCTTTCCTTTCTGTCTCACTCTGTTTTCTTTTCCCTGTTAATTTCTTTATATGCCTTTCACTCCAATGCAAGAAAAATAAATAAAAAAGAGTAAACTTGAAGTAGAAAATGTCATCCGAAAGAAACATTTTGCACGAATTCAAATTCCCTGGTACGTTATTCATTCTGGGTTTTTATTATTTTCTTTGTTTGGATGTTGAGAAAAGCACAGGCAAGTTAATCATACTCAGAATTCTTTATTTCCTTCTTGGTTTTGGAAGGCTCGGGTTATGCTATTTTTCTATAATGAACACATCTTTATGTTTGGAAGCCTATCATATTTGAAAGAAAGAATATATTGAAGATGACCAAGTTTAGTCAAATTCCATTACAGGAAAGGATATTTGGGTTGAATTTGTTCAAGTTATTATGAAAATTTAACTTTAAACCATTGGAATTTGGAATGATATTAGGATTTAATCTGAATATCTGATCTTTCTTTCCCTTTCTTACTGTATATTCATTGACTGAATCAATTACTTGATGGAATATTATTGATTTATTAGAGGCTTCAAGGGACAGAAAAAAGATTGATATTGATGGATTCAGGCTGATTGAGGCTTCAAAAAATGAATCAAGGCAAAAGGAAGAAGAAAAGATCAATGGATTTGAGTTGAAGTATGATCTTCGCAAGAGTTTGGCTTGGGACAATGCCTTTTTCACAAGCCCAGGTTGGTTTTTAAGCTTTCAAAATGACTGGTAAAATTCTCAAGTAATTTCAACATCATTGTGAAGGTATTTTAGCTTTTGTTGTCATGGAATTTTGTTCATGTTCTTAGGTGTTTTGGATCCTGAAGAGTTGTTTGAAACTTTGAATATTAATGCCGGAGAGAAGGGACCCCAAGAACCAAGCGGTTTATCTTCTGAATCCATGGTAGCAAATAGAATTGGTGAGTGCATTGCCCGGAGAAGTTTTGCTTGGGATGTTGCCTTTTTCACCAGTGCAGGTATGTTTATTTACACGTGTAGTAGCAACTTTTTTGTGTACAAATGAGTCCTTAGATTCAAATAGAGGAAGGAGTTGAAAATGTTGGGATTGAAATTCACAACAATCAAAAACCAGTTCTTTTGGGTGTCTGTCACTACATGAACCAACTGGCTAAGCTTGGGTTTTGGTGTTATAGCAAATTTTCCTTATCTTGTTCTTCGGAGTTAATACTTACTATCCACATCTTTTTTTTCAATGCTTAGGGGTATTGAATCCGGAAGAATTGTCACTGGTAAACAATGGATATAGGAAGTCTGAAACAGTAACACATATACTTCCGGGTGTTGAACAAGAGTTGTGGAAATCCACAGAATCAAACTCAACATTGGATAGTGATTACTCCTTGTCAAGTCTTGAGATTGATCTTTTTGATGATATGAGGGCATCCATGCAAAAATCAAGCAAAACATCCAATTTGGTGAATTCCAGTTGCAAACTTCAAAGTCAAACAGGCATTCCAAATCCCCCTTGTAAGTATTTACTGCTTTGAACCATCCTCACTGGGAACTTAATGGAATCAAAGCATCCCTGTCTAGTGTTCGGGTTTATACATTTTAGCTACTTCTTTCTTTATGCTAGTAAGTATGTTACATTAAAACGGGTTTGAGTGTTGGATTTGAGTATATGTCAAAAACGTGCATTTAGAGGGTTCATATTCCTCTTCAAGTACATGTAACTATACTGTAGGTTTAGTTAGGATTAGCAAGCCCAAAAATAAACGCTTCTAGTTAATAAATAATATGTAGTTCATTTGACTGTTTTACAGTATGAATTGGTTCTTGGCTTTTCGTTTGCCTTATGCTTATCAAGTCTACTTTTTCTTTGCAGTTTCAAAAAGGCTGGATGCTACTTCAACCAGGGTTTGTAGTTTTTCATTTTTTGGGTGAAAATGGCATCTATTTATGTCTTATTGAGACTCAATTCATTTTAAAAAATTTCAGGTTAAACCTTTTTCTGCTTCCAGAAGGCCAAAAACTACTGCAGATGGAGTGAGAAAGACAGCGAAAGAAGCTATTAATCCCTCAAAATCACAGGTCTGTTGAATTCAGCATATTGATGTGGACTTCATAGCTATGTTACTCAGACTCTTGTATAGGTGTTGGATATGAGTACATAACGAGTATGCTTAATTTTTTTCTCAAGACTTCCATGTATTTGAGCTATATCCGATTTCCCACGTCTGCATATGTATAAATCAAACACATGTACTTCAGGGAAAATGAAGAGTCGAAGTAATAGAGTTTCATAATATGTTATATGTGCACTTCAGCCATATTTCATTTCAAAGCTCATATTAAATAGTGTTGTCAAGACGACCTTCAAAAGGAAGCAATTGAGTTTTTTGCTTCCTTTCACGTTTGTCAGACTCACATTCTGTGTATTGATACCGTGTGTGTTATTTTTCTCTTATCTTGTACTGTTTTGTTCTTTGTTCATGCTTTTTCATATGGTATTTGTGAAATTTTAGTGCATGACTGACATGGCTTCATTTCTTATGATTAAAAACAAAGCATGGTACTGGAGCCGGAGAACATGAGCCGTCATCTTCTTCCCATAAACTGACCAAAAGGGCTTCAATGGGCGCAAACCAAATGAAAGTGAACAATAAAATCAGAAAAGTTCTATCCGGTAAAACTGTCAAATTTTTTCTTTACTCATACTGTGCTTATATTTCATTCCTGTCAAATTTTTTGTTTACATAAAATTTTCTTTCGATGTTTTTTGGTTGATGACTATAGGACAAAACATGTCAAAGAAAACTTGTATCAGTGACCGTGGTACACCATCTCCAGAACCATCATCACCTTCCCACATCGTCTCTAAAGATCTTTCAGTATCTGTTTGTGGTCACACTGCTTCCATTGTTAAATCCCCTAGCTCTCTGAGAAGAAAGAACGATTCGGCTGCTCAGGATTCCGATGCTCGGACCCCTACAGGATCCTTAACCCAACACAAAAGCAAACTGATAGATTCTTCTCAGCCAACTAGTTTACAGTCCACAACGAAATCACCAAGCCCATCACTTTTAACTTCCAGTGGCTGTTGGTCTACAGAATCCTCAGCTTCTTTGAATCATGTCAACAATGATGCTTCTCAAGGCTTAGACACTGATAACTGTTCCAATGATCAACTTTTTCAAAGTGGAAGTAAAGAAACAGGGTTTCCATACCACGATGTTGGCAGATTCACAAAGGGAAGTTGTCATCTACCATCTAGTGTTTCAAGAGAAATAAAGCCTTCCGGCCTTCGACTGCCATCGCCGAAGATTGGATTCTTTGAAGTGGTTTGTTTCTTCATTGAATTGCATTGTTTTACTTATCTGACAAGTAAGTTCCTTTAGAGTTTGAATATCACATTCTTACTGTTGATTGATATTTTTTTCCATCCACAGGGAAATTCCAGGGAATTAGCTCTACATGGTATAAAGTTCCATTCTGGTTTACAAAATGGTTCTAAAACTAGAACTGGTACCAATCATCACAATGGCACTCCAAACAAAGCCAGGTCTAGGCTTCCATCACCAAGAACATCACCAGGAGCTGCAAACTTAAAGGAGAAAAAACCGAGTTCGCCGCAAAATGGAACCCAAAGTTCCAGGGATATCAAGCTTAATTATGCTGCAAAGCTTGAAGGGAAAAAATCTAGTACCATTAAAAGCTCTCCTGCTGCAACTTCCCTGGCTGAAATTGATCTATCTTTTGAGTCAAGTGACAGATATTGCTCGAAAACAGACAGTTTCGGATCACAGGTAAAAGGAGATGATAAAGGTAGAATTCAACCCAAGAGGAATGAACATGTCAGCCAAATGGGTGGAAAGTCATCTCAGGATCAAAACAAAGAGATTATTGCCCTTAATCCTGGTGAAAAAGAAAACTTATTTAGTTTCAAGAGTCAAGTGGATGTTTTAACCAAGCAGATTGGTGCCATTGATGTCAACGGTGATTTGGTGATAGAATTGTAGTAGGCTGATTAGTGTTTTTCTATTCACTCAGAATTTGTTTAGTTTTGATGTTCAACACTGCAACTTCATCATTCTCGGATGTCGTTCTTAAAATTGGCTTGTAGATTATCAAAAGTTGATAATAGTATACCTGTTTTTGAGATGTGTGAAGGTTTGCTGGTAATTTTTGAAACAATGGAACGTTGGAGTTAAACATGTCCAATTCTGTTGAAAAAATTATAGGGATCGGTTCAAAGATTTTGGCACCTAATAAATTGTACAAGTATTTTCTTAAAAAAATATTATTAAATTATTCTCTTGAATAACGAAAAACTAAATATAAATATATAAACATCTAACATTTTCAGTTTTTAACCTAAAAATTAAAAAAAAAATAATATGTTTTAAGTTTTAGATAATTGTAATATATACACACGTAATTATATATATTTAGTTTTTTTATAAATATTTAATTTTTTTTATTTTAAGACTCGTCTCTTTTAAGTCATATATAATCGTTTTCATTGTACATGTTTAGAACTTCCACTGAAGGTTATGTCTATGCATGTTCATTCTATTCGTTCAATAATTGAATTGTGGTTATAATATATCTTTAACCTATTATATTTCAAACGACGTAATTTTAATTATAATAAAAAAAAAACATAAAAAAGCCAATCAAAACTACACCGTTTTGATTGTCTAAAAAGTCACGTTACATCTGATTTTTCATATTTGATTTTTGAAATAAATTATATCGCGAACTTTGTTTATCACGTTATCTATGGCTCATGCAATAAATTTATTTATTTTTATATAAATACATAAATCTAGTTGATTGAAACTACGAATTGGTAGAACAGGTAGAAAAATCGATGGGATGAAAATGAAGTTAATTTTTTTTCTTTAAAAAATCAACGATAAAAGTAAAGTATTTAATAAATAATGGTGAATATGTATAAATTTCTACATATTAATAATTTATTTACATTATTTTTCGTAACTCATCTAAAAAATATTGTATAAAACAAGTTATTCATCATCAAACTATTGTTTTTTATTTTTAATTCATTAAATTATGTTCAAAAAATTAACCACATTTTCTTTATTAAAAAAAATTAAATACGTTGCTGTTAGTATATATATTATAGTTTCCATGTATTTTTCTACACCATCAGTACACGTGTCATTTGATTGACCCAATCAGCATTTATCAACGCTTCCAATTGGTTGACACATAGGCTCGCTCTATCACGAGTTGGACCGGAGGTATTTGAGTAAAGCCCAAAATAAGCAGATCGAACCGGTCATTCAAATTTTAAAATCCCAATTTTGCCCACCCTGAAGAATCAAAATTCCCCAATTTAAGATTTATACATTTCATTTCCCTAACAAGGAGCAGCAGTCATCACTCATCGCCTACAGCTTGAAAAAGATTTGCGGTTGGGAAGCGAGAAAATGAGCGGAACAGGAAAGAAAGTAGTCGATGTGGCTTTCAAAGCATCAAAGAACATCGATTGGGAAGGGATGGCGAAGCTTTTGGTCTCCGATGAGGCTCGCAAAGAGTTCGCCACTCTTCGTCGCACTTTCGAAGAAGTTAACTCCACTTTGCAGACCAAATTCAGCCAGGTTAGGGCCTTTTTATCTTTTATTTCCCCTCATATTTCTTAATTTTTTTGTTATTTTTAATTAATTATGTTATTCTTTAATTAGATCTTTAGGGATTTTGTGTATTTTGGGGATTTTGAGATATAGTGAAAGAAATAATCGATTTTGAAGAATTTTATTTATCATTAGGTCGATTGATCATTTGGTGCTTGTATAATTTTTTTGCCACTATTTTGGTAACGATCTGATCATGATAAACAGGAACCTGAGCCTATTGATTGGGAATATTATAGGAAAGGAATCGGCTCGCGCTTGGTGGATATGTACAAGGAAGCCTATGACAGTAAGTTTATTTGACGATTTCATGTTTGGGTTTACTTTCTCCACTATTTTCAAGTTTCCCTCTTCGTGCTTTTATTTGTTGCAGGTTCGTAAAAGCATAAATGGTATTCACATGGAATTGAATTTGAAAACTATTCTTTGGTTGTGGAAATCTTTGATCTTTCTTAGATAATTTCCAACATCACATAATTAATCTAAAAGCTAAGATGGAAATTGATTGCCAAGCAACAGATGCATTCATTGTTTGTTATATAATTTGCTCAGAAAATTCTTAAATACGATTATCTTATAAAATGATGCAATGGTTTTAGGAACATGCTTAGAGCTTTCATTTTCATAATACTATTGTGGTTATTAGATAATCCAGAATACCTGAAACTCTCTTTACTCCCGTACTTTGGATGTTTGATGTAAAATGAAGTTCAATTCTGACCTTTATTTGTTACAATAAAAGGAAATTGATAAATCACTGAACCAGGTGACTTCCAAATTTCTTACAGTAAGGTGTTCCCTTAGCACCTCCTAGCAATTAATCATATTAATGAGACTGCATCAATTTCTCACCTTCCTTGGCATATTGGTTTCTTTTCTATTTGTTGTTTCCTTTTCGCCTTCATTTAGTTCTTATCCCTTATCTTTACTCATTTTATATGCTATGCAGGTGTTGAGATCCCCAAGTTTGTTGACACAGTCACTCCTCAATACAAACCGAAATTTGATGCATTGGTTAGAATCATCAAATGCTTGACCCTCTTTTACTTTATCTCGGGTTTCGTTTTTCTCATTTTTTATGTGATGTGGCTATTTACTTGTGGTTTATAGTTGGTTGAATTGAAAGAAGCAGAAGAGAAATCCTTGAAAGAATCTGAACGTTTGGAGAAAGAAATAGCCGAGGTTAAGGAACTGAAGGTAATTGTGAACCACTTCCCAGATGAATACTTCTGTAAACCGTTGTTGCAACTGTTGATTTCTTTTTTTTATTTGAACAGCAAAAGATCAGCACCATGACGGCAGATGAGTACTTTGAGAAACACCCTGAGCTGAAAAAGAAATTTGATGACGAAATCCGGAATGACAACTGGGGCTATTGAGACATCTTTGGTAATAGGAGGGACAAGCTATAAAACAGTCGGCCAGTATTTCTGAGTTGAACTTTGTTTCTTCTTCCGTTTTTACCCTAAATTGATTATTACCAAAACCCTCTTTTGTGTTAATTCGTTTGATCTTTGTTGGAAAATGTTGGGATCCAATAATAATTCCCTTGAGAACCGAAGTGGATATTGTAAGACGTTTCTTTCCATTTAAGTTGCATCCATTTCCATGGTTAACATTCTTTTCATCTGCCTTGTTTCAGATGTACAAAACTTGTGAATTAAATCCTGTTTTTTACAGTGGAACTATATTGAACTTTTATATCTCGTGGTTGATATATCAAAACATAGATGTCTGAAAGTCTCAGGTAAACAAACTTTTAATCGATTGAGCTCTCCCATTTTATGGAACTTTGTTCATAACATGAGCTTAACATTAAGCCTCTTTAAATCGAAAATTTCCCCAATTAACAGCAGAGCATTTACTGCAAAATTATGTACAAGCAATATTAGAACTGGTTTCCTGATACAAAAAATGTAACCCCAAAAGCTGATCAACCCATCATCCAGGCTACATACAGTTCTAAAAGAGAGTGAAGGTTACAAATTGTGTGAACTGCAAGAAAGATGCGAACTTCTTAGCAAAAAAAGAAAAGGTGTTGTCAACAAATTAAATTTGGAGAAGTTGGTACTATACCCAAGAGCAAAAAAATTTCCAACAGCACTCGGTTTGTTTTGACCACTAACAAAAAATCCAGAGGCCATCTCCAGATTATGTTCTTTTTCTACTTATATTTTAGCCAATTTCTTTTGGGAGAGTTGATCCATAGACGCTTCTTCATTTTTGACCATGGCCTTCCTTGCCAACTCATAGCCGGCAAAGTTCATGGCACCTAAGGGGGCAATCCAGAAAAACCGGGGAACTGCTCCTTTAAAGAGACCAAGAGGTCCCTCGTGACGGAGTATGGAAAAGGCTATCACTGACATTGATATGGGTCGCCCCCCTGGAGCAGTCATCATTCTAGTTTTCATGACATCGAAAGGTGTAGTGACAACGGCAGCTAACCCACCGGATAAAGCTCCCACTGCTATGGTTTCCCACGGTTCCAATTCCCGTTGGAGAAGTTGTTGGGCAAGCTAAAACAATAAATTACTAAGAGTGTGCTGCAGATAAAAAATACTTGACTTCAAGGCAAAAATCAATACCTTTTTGGATTCGGCATAGAGGCCCATCCCAGCAACATAAAATGGCACCTCACGACAAAGAGTGGCCCCGGTTCCACGGAAAAAAACCCTCAGACCATCCTGGTTCCATGTAGCAACAAGAACTTCTCCAACGTTGTCAAAAAGGCCAGCCTGCAAGCGTTGCTTCAGTACCTCACAAGGAATCCACACTGCTGTTCCTAAGAGTGTGCTGCAGAATGATGCCATTGATTGAACCTACATATCATGTATATACAAGTTTTAACTCGATATTTCAAATCAATAACAAACGATGTGCAAGACCTGCATGCAAACAGAGAGACATGAAGCTACAAAAGCACGTGCAGATGCACTAACATCAAGTTAGATGTTACTTTCAAAGTTTTATTGAAGAAACATATTAACAATCAAATAATAGTGCAACAAGAAATACCTGGATGTCTTGGAGGTTTGGAGCAACATTGATCAATACAAGCTTACTTGCTTCAAATATTCCTGTTCGCAGGCCATGGCTGCAATGTTGAAAGAAAGCCAATCAGACAAATGACAGAAAACAAAAGCCAAATCGATGTCATAAGAGAACCAAGATAAACAACAATAAAACATATAGAACCTTGAAAACTGTCCCAGAATTGCAGGGATTGAACCCCTATATAATCCCTGTACTCCAATTTGTGGAAGCTTTGAAATAATTTCTGGGAAGGTCAGGGTTGATGCTTGCACCCGAGTCTGATAAAACAAAAAAGGGGAAAGAGAAGAATAAAAGGGTCAGTAAAAGCCCGATTGATTGTTGCAAGATGTATTCCACAAAAGTAAGTGTTGAAAGTAAAAGAACTGAAAAGAAGCATTTTTTATCATAAACGAGGGCTGGTGAAGAATCTTAAGGGGAACTTAGAACTAGCAAGAAGATGCCTCTACCAAGTGAAGGGGACAAACAAATTTGATGAAAAATATTAAACTAAACAACATTACATGATAAGCGGGGGCAAGAAGTTGAAAACATTTCATTACTTGTACAATTTGACCAAAGCCTGAACTATATTTATTAAAGGAACTGGAAAAACTCAGATCTTAGGAAACTGTGTCAAATTATGGAGTAATCAAATAAGCTTCCAAAAACTATATGTGAAAACTAAAATGGATGTCTTGACAACATTGGAGGATTTATCTTGAAGAAAGGGAAGCACCGAAAAGTTCAATAAAAACAATCTACGATGGAACCAAATATATCATAAATTTCACAAAAACTATTTCCACCATATGGGAAAATTAATGGTTATGGAAGTGAGTGCCACACATGAGCCCTCCAACCCCATGTGAGAAGTACACAATAACATGCAGAGTGCATATCAGTCCTTGCAAAAGCCACAGTGGCTATTTATTGTAGTAGATGTTCACAAAAAGTACATTTTATTATGTAAAAACAACACTAAGTTGAATAACATGCCTTTATAGTATCAACTGGGTGCAGTAAAGATGTGGAGAGTGCACACGCAAGACCCCCAGCCAATGCAGATTTAAGAACACTTCCAGCATGTATATCCACAGGTGGTGCAACAGCAACAACAGTTGCAGCTTCAAACCAGATATTCCTGTATGCAATACAAAAAGAAGTTATCCTCAAAAGTTACTCACAGAAAATTAGTGCAAAAGGAGGGCATGTGCATTGTTCAAGTAAAAACTATTCATTCACTAAAGGAAAGAAGGAGGAAGGGTAATTGCTACTAAAATTTGGCTTTTGTAATAAGCTTTGAGGCCTGACACCAAAATTTTATAATAACATATAATTGATCAATTAGAAACAATTACTTTTTTACAAACTATCCAGACCAAGAAGCGCAGAAGCATTACTGCGGTAAACAAACAATTTCACAAACTGGACCTACAAACTCCATTCTGGTAACCATGATCCAATCATTAGTTAAGATGCAGCCTAAACAAAAGGCAAGCCAACCATAAATAAAATTAGAGCCAAGGCTTCAACTAGACTTTCTAAATAAGATGATTCAAATATTAATATCACGATTCTCACCGAGGATCATCTTGAAGTAGGCGATCGGAAGGCAATAAAAGCATAAAATTGCGGAAGTGTCCATATGAAATAGATTCTTCAGTGTCTGCATTCAAAAATCGCATCATAGCAACAGCATTGTCGTCATTTGCAGGAAGTCCAGCATTTTTAAGTGATGCCAATATTTCACTTTTTTGGAGGGTCCCAGACTTGCTTAAACATAGAGAAGTATAGGCTCGAAGAATAGTTGGCTCCTTCTGTTCCATCAAGGACAAAAACTGCTTCAAATTGAAAGATTTTGAAAATAAATGACTTCTAGTGCGGCGCATGAATTCCCGAGCATATCTCTGTGGCAATTTTCTTTTTCTCATAGCAACTTCAAGATCATCTAAGGTTACTTGTCCATCACCATCTCTATCCAATTCTTCAAAGAACCTTCTTCCTAAAAGAATAATGCATGAATAAAATTAGTTCATAGCTATTTTACAGAACTATAGTTAATCAAATTAGACCATGGTAAATCACCAACCTGAAATTAATGCCATGAGAACTCAAAGGATACGAACTCATTTAGCATAAGGTTTGATAATCCACAAGTCTATTAATGTGTAGTAAAAAGAAAAGATTATCAATGACAAGTCACCTGCCCAAAAGTAGAACTTATGCTATGCTTGGAAGTTACAATCTGAAACTCTGAATCCCCAAACTCAGTTAGGAGTAAGAAAATGGTGATAAGTGAAACCAGATTCCAAGACTAACCTGTTCCTACAGGTTTAGCGTGAAGAGAAACACACTGCATAGTTTAAAGAAAACTATGATTTGAGTTATTCTTCTTATAGTCATCGCATAATATACTATTTACCGATGCCTCTATTCTTTGAACAAAACCAAGAAAACTATGGTTAGAATTATGCTCCTTATAGTCTACAGGCTACAGCATAACATATTTATTATATATTGATGTTGCTATTCAATGAACCAAACCAAGAAAAGGAAATGATACAAAGGTAATTGTTTGCTGAGCTGCCTGAGAAATCATACCTTCAGACTCTGTGTATCTGAAGAAATCCTGGACAGAGAATAATTTCTTCTTGTCAGGGTGATCTTGTGAAGAGTGACCCAAAAGTGGTAGAAGTTCAATCAATTCCGTCAGTGAAACAGTGGATAAGGTGGACTTCAAACGCTCCACATTTGATAGAGGAATGCTAAGTATCCCACTCGCCAGCTTCTGCGGGGAATTGCCAGCTGTTTCTACCCTACTCCTAGTACTAAGACCATCATCACCCTCTTCATTCACTTGAGATGCAATTCCAACCATCCCTGATGGAACACCTCCTACTCTAGCAAACTTCAAATTTCCCAAAAACCCATTTACATCAACATTTTGACCTTCCCAAATACTTGTCACTGATTTTAAGTAATCGAACTGAGGGAACTGAGATGGAGTTTGGGAATAATCCCAATGCATATGTGTACTTTGATGTAGAAGCTGATCAACCTTCTGAAGATTTTGAGTCAACTGATCAAAAACTAGCCCTAAAAAGCATTCAAATGGTACATGTTTCTCATCAATATGGTCCAACCCCTCATTCTTTGCACTAAGCTGAGCCCTTGCCTGGCTATGCTTACACTCAAGTGGAGCCTTTGATTTCATGTCATGAGTATATGAATGTTGATGCCCTTTATCTTTGTCATCCATTCTCTGAATTCTTTTCCTCTCGGAGTTAAATGAGTTTGGTATAGCCAGGAAAAAACTGTTTATCGACACCGACCAAGTGATCGCAAACTGAAAGCAATTCATGCAAGACCCTTCATCTCTATCCACGTCCTTTTCTTTCAATTCTTTCCTAACCACGTCAACCTTCTCACCGTTCTTGTCATTTGCCGGTGAAAACATTCCTATAAACGCCTTGATGGGAACTTTAATAGGTAGCGCTTTTTTCCTATCTTCACTACCAACACAACACTTCCCATCATTAACACCACTACCAAACCTACCATTTCTCTTATCATTTAACACCCCAAAACAACTTTCCACATCTTTTGCAGTTTTCTTAATGCCCAATTCAAGAGGTAAAAGAGCGTCCTTTACAAATTGAATCGAATTCGAAATCGATTCCATGGGAACATTTTTAGACAACATTACTCCAACCACCTAAAAAACTTCTCACTCTTCAATACAAATTCTCTCTCCTATACTGGAATTCAACAGGAAACATATCCAACACACCAAAAGAAAAGCTCAGCCAACTCAAAGGATGAAAGAGCTTTTACTAATTAAATCGAATCAAACCTTGCTTCCCTATAACATTAAACAAAATTTGCACTTTCCATAAACATTTAGAACCAACTAAAAACAACCCACCAAGCTAGAACCACAATTTCGACATAACATGAAAAACCCAGAAGGAAAACTAAATCTTTAGCCAACAAAAATAGTATTTAATGAGCTAAAAGGAGATTTTACTTGGAAGGAGGATCTGCTGAAGAAACCGACGTTGCCTTCTAAAGCAAATCAAGCTTATCCATAATGATAAAATATCCAAATGGGTATAAGTTTCTTGTCTATTTCAAGGAAGAAGATTCCATTTTAACCCTCCCCCACAAAAGGAATAAAATTATTATAACTCTCAAATGGGTTAGTCTGAGTAAACAAGGAAGTGAAACAAAGGGATGTTTTGGAAAGGAAAGTGGAAAATCAAGGACTAACTTAGGGTTTTACAGAAATCATTCTAAATTTACCTTTTTTTCAACAACTATTTTCTAAGGGGGGGGAAAGGCCAGAGATGTGGTGGTGGGGTGGCAAAGGAAGAAGAAGCATAGGCCTTTTTTTTTAATTTATTTTCCAATTTTTGAAAAATAATTAATTTAAAATATTAATTTTTCCGGATAATAAATAAAAATTCCCAGGGAATGGATAAAAAGGCTGACGTAAAGCTTTGTAGGACCTTTGTTCGGCTCTTTAATTGTCGAAATAATAATAATTTTATTAAATTTAAAATTTAAAATGGAAATTCAATCCCATGTTTATCCTTATCCATTTTTGTAAGAAAATTTGGAGTTGCATGGTTGTCTTTTTGTAGGTTGGTTTTGACACGTGACCTTTTAAAGGCCCTGGCGTCAGTTAGCATCGGATCTGTCCGTATTGCGACATGTTTTTTTGGTTTTTTTCTTGGAAATTAAAACAAGGTTTGTTTATCATTCATTATTTAATCAAATAGTATATTCATTTGAATTTCTTAATAATTTTTAATCGTATTTTTATTATTCAAATGAAATATAATAATCGAGAAATTTATAAAAAATAATAAATTAATTAACAAGAAAAAATATAAATTTCTTATCGTAGATAATTTATCGCAGATGATTATCGTAAATATCAATAAAGATCTTGATTCTCTAATGAAATTTTTTTTGTTTATATAAATAGAGTCGTTGATGATTATCATCGACAAATATTTTTTAAAAATAAAAAAATAAATTTTAAGATTTAAAAGATTAAAATATTATAATATTTAAATATTTAAAGATAAAAGTTTAATTTTAAAATTAAACTAAACTAAAATATAATAATTAAAAGTTAAATCTATTATTTTAGATATTTTATTAACTGTCACATTATTAATTATTTATTTTTTTAATGAAATAGAAATTCGAGATTTTGGTCAAAAGTTTTTAAATGGATCTCCCTTCGTTATTTTTTTTTTAAGGAAAAATTGAATAATAGGTTTACAAAAATCAGAGACTAACTGCTGTTTACAAGATGAAGCTATGAATTTGAAAAATCCTATTTAAATAATTAAACAGATAACCGACCAAATATTAATTCATAAATATTTAAAAAACAACGATACAATAACAAAACATATTATTTTTATAAAAAAAATTATGTTCAAATCATAAATTTTGAACATAAATTATAAAATAAGCATAGATTAAATTTATAAAAATAATATTATATTTTTAAAAGGTATGTCTATGTTTTTCAGTCGTTAATTCCATAGTCTTGACTCATTGAAGATAGGAAGAGACTAAAAATTGTTTATACACTTATTAATCGATTATAATTATTCTAAGGGGTCCATTAATAAAATGGTCATAACCCCAACCATCCTCTTTTAAATTAATAATAATAATTCAAAACCATTAATAATTGTAGACAATTGATTTGTGTGATGGTCCAAACTCATAGATATTATTTGGGGTGTTTAAACGGGTAATTCGGTCGGTGACTGAATCAAATTACTAAAAATTAATCGAATTTTTTAAATCTTTAGTCGTTAATCGAATTGAACCTTTTCCAAATATATTAACCGAATCGAATAAATTTTGGTTAATTCGGTTAACCAAAATTTATTATAAATTTTAAGTAAATTATACAAATGATCACTCAACAATGTTAAAATAGTCTTTTTGCCACCGAACTTTCAAAAATTATAAAATAACCATTAAACTTATCTAATTATTATATATTGATCATTTAATTATTGTATATTATAAATTATTGATAAATATTAAAAAAATTAATTAATATTTTTTAATAATTTAATAAATTTAATAATCAATTTATATTAATTTGATAAATTTAATGACCAATTTATAATTTTTAAAAGTTTAGTGACTAAAAACAAATATATATAAAATATAAAATATAAAATTTTGGTTAATTCGGTTAATTAAACTATTTTAAACCGAATTAACCGTTAACCGAACTTTAAAAAAAAAAAACTTTAACCATTCACCGACCGAACAAAGTTCGATGACTGACCGTTTAACTGAATTAATTCGATTTAATCGGTTAATTCAGTTTAACGGACCTTTCAACACCTCTAAATATTATATATACATATGATGTACCCAAATTCACAAATACAATTTTTTTTCCTTGATTACATCATGAGTTATAATAACAAGTGTTATTTCTATCACCGAACATTAAAAAAAGGTAAATTGTTTTAGGTACCACCAAAATATAAGAGGTGATAATTTTTTTTACTTTTGACTTAGTTCAATTGTACTGCTAAATTTTAATTTCGGTCTCAATCATATTACTTTACTGTTATGAATACTATATGACATATATCATTTCCCGTTAAGTCATTGACTTGTTCTATTAAATATTTTTTTAAATTATTATTTTTTGGTGATCGTTCAAATGATAGAAAAAGTTTTGAGTTAAAAAAAAGGAACAATAGAAATTTAAATCAAGAGATTTAGGGATTAAAAATTAAAAATAAGTGTTATTAAAATCACGTTGTTTTGCATTTGAAATAAAATATTGAAAAATAATTATGTAAAAATAATATTTAATAAACCAAGTTAACAGTTTAACGAGAAAGGATGTATGTCATCACGTCATCCATGTTTTAGTGGCAGAATGATAACATTGAGACTGAAAATGAAATTTGATGGCTTTAGTAGATTGAAAAATAATAGTAACTACTAAAGGACACTAAATAGTAGTGTAAATGAACCAAACCTTATCGAATAATATTTTGTTCTTGTTCATTTATTTGTTTTTGATAATATTCGTGTTTGTTTGTTTAACGTTCGTGAACATGTTCATTGAAGAAAATAATGAAATTATGCCACTAATCTTAAAATGTGATTTTTTTAAAAAAAACATTTTTATTTGTATTCGTTTATTAAATGAATATATAATTCAAACAGTTCGTCGAATTCTACAACCCCTAGCCATGCTAAAGTAGGAATAGGGTCCTCTAAACTCGAGAAACTCTATATTCTTCAGTTTAGAAAGAGGTATCAATGTCATCTCACCACATTCAAACGATGATAATATAATAAGACGCAATCTTAGAACAGAGTCAAGGAAAAGATTTTACCTTCACAGCAACCAAGAGCTGGATGTGAAGGCACCATCATCTTGTTTGATGCACTAAATCTCACGGGGTGCAAAATTCGATGCTTACAGCGGAGTGCACATCCCCAACCTGTGGAAAAACTATGATCGATGACAGCAGATACTTTCGAATTCATGGTCCAACAAACTGTTAGTGGTAACAAGAGGCCATAAGCTGTTGCATAAGCAAACTTAAAATATTGGATGTTTACTAAATAAATTCAGATCAGACATTTGATTCCAAAAAAAAATACATAAACATGTGTTAGTTTTCATTTCAGCACATTAGACATTTTGAGTAAACCTGGAAAGCAACTCTAATGGCTACCATACCAGGTAGCTAAGATGCAAAGCACCTTGAAGATTGTTCTAAGCATACGAGTGATGTCTGTGACGATCCTTGTCCCTTGATGAGTATGATGAACCACGATAATCACGATCTGAAAAGTGAAAAAGGTTTCAGACGGTGAACTAATCTATAATGAACATATTATGGTAATTGAAACTTTGTGGAAAGCTAAAAACATACCACGTGATGAGTGGTGCCTGGATTTTTCAGAATGCCCCCCTGATAGAAAATCATAGATGTTACTAGTTAGACAAATTGCGTGATTTAGTAATAAAAATCAGAAATATAAGATCCACTGTGGTTACAAGAATAAAAAACAACCTGAATCCTTTGTTCTATCCTTTGATCGATGACCTCGATCCTTGAGTTTATCTCTGTCCCTTTCAGTCTCATCTCTCTCTCTTTCCCTGTCAGAATCTCTGCCCCTGTCACGATCCCGGGCCTTTGATCTCTCCCTGTCTCTTTCCCTGTCCCTCTCCCTTTCCCTTTCCCTGTCCTTGCTCTTTTCTCCACTTGATTCTGTCTTATGCTCAGATTTGGATTTATGTCTGGTTTCCTCTCTTGCATCACCCTCCGTAGGCATGCTCTTGGATTCATCATCACTCTGCTTGGATTCTTTCAGCTTGTCAAGAGCCATTTTAATTTTAGCTTCTTTGGCTCCCTCTGTTTCCATGTCAGTTGCTACTGCATTGGTGTCGGAAGCATTGGCATTATTATTAGATAGTGGACCCAGAGGAACTTCCTGCAAAACAGCAAGAGAATATCACTTCAACCTTAACTTAATTATCCTAAAGGGCTCATTTATGTTGAATGTAATCGTATCATATCATAAAGTTCTGGAATTCCTCAAATGCTACCCTCTTTCTTTCATGCCATAGGTGACAGGTGTAGCTATTACATAACCATAAAATCATGGTCCAGCAGACCACCTAGAGAAGACATTAGCAGTGCTTATCGCATTAATATCACCATGCGCTTGGAGATATAATAACAAATTCGAAAATATATATCATAGCAACACGTACTTAGAAAAATGAGGTCAGAATCTAAACGTCAGATTTACCTTCGGAGTCGGCTGAGATTGCGAATCTGCAGATCTAGTGGAAAATGTAAATGGTTTTCCGTCCTTGCAGACAGGAATGTATTGAGCTTTGGGAAGGCTGTACAAATGTGCCAGAACCCTACAAACCTCATCAATCCCAGACTTCTCTGCATCAAAAGCCTTCCACCATGGTGGGTTCTCAGGAAGGGGTACTTGGAACCTGCGAGCAGCAGCATATACAACCCCACATGCCACAACCTCACTCTTGAATCGAACACACAAGGTTGTACGTAAGCTACTCCAAAGAGAGATGACAAACAGAAATACAGGAAAAGTCAGTAAGTTCCACCAATGGAAAGAATAGTAATATGCAGGTGGTTCAATGAGCAAGTAATTGAAAGCACGAACTAAAAATGAGATACACTAGAACTTCCATTTTAACGTAAAGAATCCTAGTGTAAACAGTAAACACTAGCTGCGACTTTTTCAAGGCAATTCATGGATAATGTTAGTGTTACCCAAATATGGAACTAGAAATATCTACTCACATGAAAACATTTAAATGCAGATGATTCAAACCATTATGCTCAAGAGAAGAAAATAATATATACTATCCCAAATATGATTCAAACCATTATGCAGATGATTCAAACCTGCAACCAGAATTTCAAAGCAATTAAATTTACCAGAACACTATCCACGTCTATTTTTATGCCAATAGTTGGCATAAATCACGGGTAGATATTTACTAGTATATAACCACTTGGTTTTCAAAATTATCTCAATGGAATCCTCTTCTTAAGAGTTCATGCACGATCCAGTAGATATCTGAAATTCCCCCTTTCTAGGAATGTCATTTTTCCAATTTCCAATTAAAAAATGAAAATCTCAGCCCCACAAACATATGCTCAATGTTAGATTTTTCAAATCAATGTTCCATTGTTGTCGTGTGAAATTGTTAGGATCACCCGAAGGATCGTAACATAGTGGTAAGAACAAATTCCAATACCTATCTCCAAAGGTACCAATTGCAATTTGAAGTTGCTATCTAAATTCAAATATAAACTAACCATAACAACATAGCCTTTTAGGTTTACTTATGAACATTTAGTGTATAGAATTAATACTGATAACATTAGTCAATATTGATTATGTAAAATAACTAAATGAGCAAACAAAACATGCACGAACAAGAGACATTGTGAATGTTTGGTGGCTGTGTTGCAGAAATACCTATCATTAGCTAGATTCCATGCCTCCTGCCTCAACTCAGGAGGTGTTCCAAGGGTTGCAAGATAGTTTGATATGAACTTATGGGGATGCTCAACATGGCAAACAAAACCCATCTCTTTCAGTATGTGTCTTTCTGTTCTGCTCAATTCTGCTTTCAAGTCTGAAAATTTCTGCAAATAAAAAAAATACAAAACAATCACTATGAAGAAAGCCTAGATAACATACTCTGAAAAGGAAGTGCTGAATTTGTCCAGATAGATGAATTTATCAATCTCACCTTTGAATATAGATCCAAATGCTCTATTGCTAAGTTCTCTCTTCTACATTCCATTCTGTGAAAAACTATTATTACTTGCCTTGCTCTCCTAGGACTTTCCTCTAATTTTGATGCAAGCCATAAAGAGCTAGCCGCAACTATCTACAAAGAAATTAAAACATCAAACAAGGATATATTTTTTTACCTTTTCCCGCTTTGACGAGAAAGAGAAAAAGAACACATATTTCCTGAAGTCTTAAAGAAATTAGGCTGTGATTCTGTGAAATCAGTAAGAAACACCCGCCATTACAACTCAAATGTAACATATAAATTCTTCATACACAAAAACAAAATCACAAATAACTATCACTAATTCTTCTATTCCACCCAATTTAACAAGTTATAAACAGCCAAAGAAATTTATAAAGGAGACTAACCTTGACGTCAAAGCGGGCAAATGACTTCTTGCAATAAAAACGATGGAAAAGAACCTGGCCAGTGGCCATGACAGCTTGGGGCCTGTAGGTACAAAATCAATGTAACACAAAGTAAGCAGAAAATTCCTTATAATATGCGATTTACATAACCAATTAAATACAAAAATAAAGAAATGGTTACAATTTAAGTAATATTCCGCTTTCTTGGATGAGATCACAGCCATAGATTCTTAGTGTAGTTTCGGTTGCTTCATCTATGCCATCTTTAGTTGAAGGCGAATTCTTTAGCTGCTCATCTGTTAAGTAGAAGTTGTCAATCGCCGTATAGATCATTATTTCCTTAGTAACCTCCTATTAACTGTCACAGAATGAAATAAAGAAGTCAAATTTCTGCATCCTGATCAGCGTTCCAAATATCTGAGGCATTGCAGCATTAGCGGCTAAAGACCTCAATAGGTGTGTGAACAAATTTCTAATCAGTAGCAGCAGACTGCGGCCGGAAATAGCAGTGTAACCAAACAGTCTACTATGTTGCTAAACAGAATAGCGAATAACTTAAAAAAAATCTTCAACAGAGTAAACAGATAGAGAGATAGTAAGAGATAGACATTAACAAGCAGTAGGAACGAAAACACAGAATCAAATATAGCAGAGTCGTGTAGATGCAGAGACCAGAACACTCAAAACCTCATTGATCGAGAAGAATTCAAATCTTCATGTTTAAGTTTAGGGTTTCAAAAATTACCTTATTAAATTTAGTTTCTCGGAAAAAAACAAAGGCAAGAGAAATCTTGCATCAAATCCTGGAGGAAGAGGAGGAGAGGGGTGAGCAGTAACATACAAAACAGAAAACCAAATATAGCAAATAGCAGATATAACACAAACCGAACCATAACTCAAAATCTCGCGACTCAACTAGAAATCAAATCTTCAAGATAAGTTTAGGGTTCCAAACAGTACCTTACAAAAGTTTCTGTTCGTGCGGAAGCTTGAAGGCAATAGGGGGCTTACTTCAAGCACTGGCGGAGGAGAATTAAGCTGATCGGGATCAAGTAGGAGGAAGAGAGAGGTTTCGGCAACAACAGATGAGAATCGCGAATTTTGAAGGAAATATAAAAACAAAATCATTACAATTTAAAACTTAAAAACATTTTACCCTTAAATCTCATGGCCCTAAACTCGGAGAATTAAAGAAACGGGCCGATTTTCAAATGGGCCCAAATCATACACTTCGTTCAACTGATTAGATACAGTCCAACTCATTAAATCAAGGAAATTACTAAGGTGACCCACAAAGTTTTAGAGATTATTTTATTTTGACCATTCAATTAAATATTTCATCAATCAAATCATTAAGGCTTCTAAAATGATATTATTTTGATCATCATTCAATAATTTAATAGAAAAGATTATGGTCGTAAACGAATGATCACGAACGATGATGTGTTCATGTTTGTTCGTTTAATTTTAATCGAACAAATAAACGAATACGATAAATATAAATTAACGTTAACAAACGAACATAAACGAACGGATTGTTAAACGCTCACGGACAAGTTTTTTATTCGTGATCGTTCATTTAATTAAACGAACAAAAAATCTTATTCATGTTCGTTCTTTTAATAAATAAACGAACATTTTATCGAACAGTTCATGAATGATTTGATTCACGTTTGATTCGTTTACAGCTTAAAAAAGTTAACTTGATAATTAACAAAAATTTATATAATTATATGTTTAATCTCTGTTAAATTACTTATTATTTTTATTTTATTTTTATTTAAATAAAATTAATCAATCGATTTGATTAGAACATAAAATTAATGGACCTTCTTTGCAATGCTATCCATAGTTAAATGAAATTATCTTTTATTTCAAAAAAAATACAAATTATTTATTCGTTCGTATATAATTATTAATCTAATAATGGACACCATCCAAATTCATTAAATTAAAAATAAAATAAATGATTTTTTTATAAAAAAAAAAAACTCCATTATTTAAAAAAATGGCCTCCGCACGCAAGAGTTGACTCAATCCCCTTCCAAATAGGCGTGTGCTGACCACGGCGTCGTTTCGTCTCCCTCTTTGTCGTCACTAACTTATTGTGAACGTGTTTTATTCTTCTATTGTAACTGCTCTTTATTTCCCACCTAACTCTCTCCCCTCTCCTACTCCATTCTGTCTCCATTCTTTTCATTTTTCTCATAAAGTCAAAGACCCTTATTTTCTCCTTGCTTTTACTCTCCTAGATCCTGGATTCCCTGCAAAAAGGTTCAATTTTCATATTTTCCAGTGTTTTGTGGTAGAAATTTCATAATTTCATTGCTTATTAATGCCTTTTGTTGTTTTTATTGATTTCAATTGTGTATCATTTCTTATTCTTCGATGGGTTAGTTGTAGATTTTCTCGTGAGTTTTTTTTTTTTTTCTTTCTATGAAGGATGTGCAATCAACAGTTTTATCTGTTAAAAGCTTAAACTCTTGCACTTTGCTCTGAATTGGACTGCTTTAATTTGATCAAACATGTTTGATTTCACTTTGTAGTAAATTAACACGCTTTATTTATTATGTCTTGATGCTAAGAGATGTAGTCATTGGGGATCTAAGATTTGGCTATATGTTCTTATGGCATATATAAGTATGTAACCTAATTGTTTTTGTTTTTATAATGTATAGTTGTTTCTGGGTTATTTGATTTGCTTGAGACTTGAGAGTTTGATCGTTGTTATTAGCACTTAGATTTTGATTAATGGTTTTTGTGTTCTTGTCCAGGTTCCCTTTAAAATGATTTTTCCCTTCAGAAGCTTACATGAAGATTCTGCAACTTCTCAGATGGAAATCCTCAGGTGTCCATTTTTGAGAAACATTAATGAGCCAACGAGCTTCTCTTTCTCGTCAGCCATGCCCTTTCCCATGCCAGTAAGATTACGGTTCATTTAGAGTTTTATGACTATTATGAGCCAAATGTTTTGTGCATCCTGCTCTTGATTTGAGTTCTCATTAGTTTTTCACTTCTCTGCCTCAGGTACGAGGAGCCAAAGGTCCAATTTTTGAAGATGGGCACAATTTTGACATGGCATTCAGGCTTTTCCATGGACGTGATGGAGTAGTTCCACTGTCAGAACGATCTTCCTATGGTAAGAAAGCAGAGCCTGAAACTGCTCCACTGAAGTTTAATCCATTGGCTGCAAAGGCAGCCACCATTAGTCTCTCGTCCTTTGGACCAGGAGGGCCTTTTAGTTTCGATGCATTTTCTAAAAAGTGGAACAATCAAAACGGAAAACCAAAACCATCCAAGAAAGAGTCTTCTTCGAAGGTATCTGGTATCGAACTTCCATTTGTGGGATGCAACATTATTTTGGATTTCATACATATGTTTCTAAACTGAGAATGATTATTGAATGTCTGAAAGATCTTATATTGTTATTTCGAAACTTTCCTTTATTGACACTACTTAATGCTTGATGTTTCAGGGAGGAAATTCCCTTCATGAAGCATTGGGAAATGAGTGGCTGCAAAACGGTAACTGCCCGATAGCCAAATCATATAGGGCTGTTAGCGGAGTTTTGCCACTTGTTGCCAAGGTTTTTAAACCGCCTCCAGGGATGAAATTCAGGTGCCCACCTGCAGTGGTAGCAGCCCGGGCAGCACTATCTCAAAGCGCTTTTGCCAAGAACCTCCGTCCTCAGTCCTTGCCTACAAAAGTACTGGTGATTGGAATGTTAGGCATGGCGGCAAATGTTCCGTTAGGTATATGGAGGGAACATACTAAAAAATTCTCACCATCTTGGTTCGTGGCCGTCCATGCAGCTGTTCCATTCATTGCCATGCTCCGGAAATCCGTCTTGATGCCCAAGACAGCTATGGCTTTCACCATCGGTGCATCTATATTAGGACAGATAATTGGCTCTAGGGCAGAACGATATCAGTTGAAAGCAGCATCAACAAAACAACTAGGTATCAATGAATCCACTATTTCTGTTGCTACTGCAAACCCGTTAGAAGTCACTGGCTCTAAAAACGGCTACTCGGGAAAGAAGTCGAATGGAACCCCCTTTCTCTTCAGATGGCCAAGCCTTGTTCATCAACAGACATGTTTTGTTAATCAGCTTCTCCCCCCAATTGTAAGCTAAGCTATTGCAGTTCTGCATGTTTTTAGACTACAGTTGGCAGCTGTTCAATGTTTTATTGTGTTCCTTTCCTTGTACCAGACTTTTAATGTATGTTTTGCTCTCTGAAAACATGGCTGCTAAAGTTGTGACTTGGTAAAAAGTAAAAGGTGGCTCCCAGCTGCCATATTATTGGATAGCTGACGTTATTACGGAAGCTCAGCAGGTTCTAAGGTGTGCACCAGGTGTGGAAGCTCAGCAGTTGATTTTGAGCTATTTCACTTCTAAAGATTATCTTGAGCCAAATACGGACCGAAAACTCCCCTTTTGAATGTTGAAAGGCTTTTGACATCATTATTTGTTTCTTTCACAGTAAAGAAACTAGGAAATGTTGATGACAATCCATCTAGTTTGCAAATGTTCTCACATTGAAGGGAATTGAAATCATGCATGCTTTATTGTCATATGGTTGAAAAGATTAATAACAAACATTAACAAAACAACAAACATGTTGAATGATTTGATACAAACTGTGTATCTCAAGAGACTGTATAGAATATCAGACAAAAAAAAACAACAATCCCAGTTTAAAGCAACAACCTAAGCTAAAAAAACAGAACAGGTCTTGACTTCACACCAGATTGAAAGACTTCATTTCAAAGTTTTTTAGTGCGCAACACCACCTACATCAACTCCAGATAGGCTGCTTTCTTCTGTCAAAGGCGCATCCTGTAAAAGATGTTGAGAATTTTTCAATGGATCGTGTAAATTAAAATATCAACTTTATTAGTTATTGAAGGATGAGAAGATTTTACCATATTTTCTTTGTTCTCGTCTTCAACAGTCTCTTCTGCAGCTGAAGCACTAACTTGATCTGTATACAAAAATAATAATGCATTAGTCATGCATCCAAGGTAAGAAGGAATATGGAGATGCTGAACCTCTAATTCATCTACTAAACCCTTGCCTTCTTTATCATCTGATTTGACTCCCTGTTTCTTAGTCTTTTCCTTCCCTTTAACAGGCTCTGGTTTGGTTGTTGTCTTCTGAGTTCTGGTCTGTGGCTTACGATTCCCAGAGTCCGAAACAGACCTTGAATTTGAATTGGTCTTATTCGAAGGCCTACTCCTGGTTGCAGCATTATTCTTTGGGGTGGCCTCTTTTGCGGATTTAGCCACATAAGAAACCTGAGCAACATCAGTGTTCAAGGACTTGGGTTTCAATCTCCTAGCTCCTGCTGAAGGAGAAACCCTGTGAATCTCATCGTCAGATGACCGAGTCCCCTCATCAGGTACATGAGAACAGGTTTCAGACACCTGTGGTTGATCAGAATTTTCCGAAACATTGTAGCGTTCAAGTAGTTCCTTAATAGCTTCCTCATTTTCACCAAGATTATGGCGACGTATATAGGATTTAAGCTCATCATGCATTTTCTGAAGAGGCTGATTTGGTGTTTATAGAGAAGATTAGACCAAAAAAATAATAACTTAAAACCAAAAGCAAATAACTTGTATTGAATCTGAATATGCAGAAGTGAAATGCAGAAATAAATGAAGCATACCTCACATCCAGCTTCTAAGGCAAGTTTGAAAAATCCAAGTGAGACTGAGTGCTTCGAAGCTGATTCAGAGAGCTTAATCTGCGACAGCCAGTACGAAACCGATGACAGCATATTGAACCTCCTTCGAGTCGATGATCTTGAAGCATCAGAAAGAGGAGTGTCACATTTTCCCTGACCATTTGTAGAATTCTTGGCTCTGCCCTCATATATAGGAGGGGTTGTCCCAACAAATTTTGGGGATGGAGTCACAGTTGATTTGGCTGGGATGGAGAGCCTTCTGGGTGGCTTGGCAGATTTCTCCTTGGAAAGATCAAGAACACCCACACTCTTACTTACATTTGGTGTTGGCCTCCCCCTATTAAGACAACCAAATAAGACCCAAATTGATTTCTAGCAATTCAAAGGTAATACAAATAAGAAACTAGGAAATTGGTAGCTGCAGAAGCAGCACTTTTTATTTCTCTAAAAACATCCTCAATAAACACAATTGCCCATGTAGATATAAGAGTATGATCATTCAAATCTACAAACATAGCGGGGATGATTGTGCATAGGAGGAGGATTGATTCTACAGAAACATAAATGAATTGCAAGATATAGAAATTTTGTTACTTTCTAGATGAAGAAGGATTGGATAAATCAACGGCCGATGGCTTCTCCTCCTTCAGTTTCATCGAGGATCGAAGTGGATATCGTAGCTTCGACTTCCCTGCACTTACTGAAAACATCCCAGAAACAGAAAACCAGTAATTAAATTAATTAAATCAAATCATTGTATGGTTTATTTTGAGAAAAAAATTAAAAAGGTGATGATAAGTCGCAGATTATCAACCTAATTTGGCAAAGAAACTGACTCAAGAACATAAAACTGCGAAACAACTGACTAGGGAAATTCATAAATGGAGAAACGGTACAGAAAATTCCTTGCACAAAATCATATATATTCCGAAATTTAAAAAAAAAAAAAAACAGAGAAATTTAGACTAGAAAATGAACCAGAAACTGGAGCAGCAGCTTGTTGTTCTTTGACAGCATCCTCCATGATTTTCCTCAAACAAAACAAGGGAAAAGATCGATCGCTTGCTTGTTTGCTTTCAAGACACGAACAAACCCAGAATTTTGTATGTGAATTTTATAAGGAATTTTTGCCCTTCTTTTTTAACCTTCAGAATTCAGATGATTCACTGCTTTACTTTTGACTCAGTCCCATGGGCGGGAAAATTAAACAACAAAAAAACCCTAAAATTATTTTTAAAAAATCAAATCCAACAGCTACTCGCAACTCTCTGTTTGTCCTCTACTCGCTTAATTTCTACGACAGCTGTCCCCTCGTAACGCTCCTCCTCTTATAGAACCGCCTGTGTTACACGTGTCGATTATACGGAGGAGAGTGAGTTTTAGTTGGGAGCGTTGAGAGTGGGGGAGCGAGTGAAATGTAAAACGGTAAAGTGGAGCTGGAAGTAGGACCCATGCGCCACACCTAAAAAAGAGGGAAGGGAGAGAATACATCGAACGGTCACGCCCTTTCGAATTTAAAAATTCAAAATTCAAAATGAAGGAGAGAAAATTAAGAACCGGTTTTTAAAACGGTTAAGATCAGATGATGGCATTGAGATATCAAATTTTGGGCCTTATGGGCCCAGATTTATTGCTTTTGTTGGGTATATCGTTTAGGCTTTGCTCTCCTACCCTTAGAGACGGGTACAGGTTGGGTTGAATTTTTTGTCCACCCACACCTGACCCGAAGAATCAAGCCCTCTATCCGTTATCCGATCCAATTTTAGGGTAAAAAATTAGACTCGATTCGATCTGACCCGATTTTTAAGCTTTAAAATATGACCCGATCCAAATCATTAAAAAATTAAATTTTAGAGGCTTAATTGTAAAAAAAATAAATTTTAGGGATCTAATTGTAAATAAAATAAAATTTTAGTAACCTAATTTAAAAAAATAATAGTGATCTAATTGCATAAAAATATATAAAGAGGGATCATTATTGCAAATATCCCTAAAATATATATAGAAAAATTACACTATTAGTCCTAGGTCGAATCAAGTCGGATTTTTTCCATCCTAGATCCGAACTTGACCTGACCCGAAATCACCTTGAAAAACACCCAACCCAGAATCGCATTTTTTCTTAAGCAAATCATTTTTTAGGCAGCAAAAAGTCTTTAATTTTTTAAAAATATATTATTTATTTATTTTGATTTTTTAACGTTTAATTAAGATTTTTGTTTAAAAAATAAATTAATTAAGTTTTTAATAAAAAATTGAAGCAATTAATTTTTTATATAAATTTTAGCTATTTAATCTTGATAAACTTTTTGGATTTAATTATATAATACATTAAAAATTATTTTAAAAAAAATTAAAATTGAAAAAAAAAACTTATAAATTTCAATAAAAAATATTTTTTTACAAAAGGTCTTTAAATACGACATAATAAAATAATAAAGCATTATATGATAATAATATCTAAAATATATATATTAAAATTTAATGATGAAAATTAATTGAAGAACTTTAACTAAATTAATTTTTTGGTTCAAGTATTTTATCGAGTATTATGAACCTAATTATTTTTTTTAAAATAAGAGCTTTTTTATATTTCTCAACTCTTCTTTTTATTGTTAAATCATGACATTTGTATGACCGTCATAATTAACCAATATGATATATTGATGAAATTATAACTATAATTGATTTTTTTTAATTAGAATAAATATTAGATTTGAGATAGGATCGTGTTATACAATGAGTAAATTTTAAAAGATTTTAAAATTGTTAGACGACTGAAACAGATGATTCAGATTTACAATCAGTTATATAAAAATTATCACATCACTTTGTATTGATATCATAAGATCTATACTGGTACAATTTAACCTAATATCGAATACCAATAATTATAGCAAAGTGATTGAACGATTAACGTTAAATGGTTGAAATTATTTTTTAGAACAAATACTACTGTAATTACTATTAGCTAAATAATAAAAATTCAGAAACAATTTCTAGTATTGGTACTAGATGACCAGTATCATACCCTCATCCTGGTATCGATAGTGCTTGTCTGCAGTGGCGGATCCAAAAAAGTTTTTGACGGTGGGCACAATTAAATTAATATCACATATTTTTTAAAGACATAAATACTAATAATATTTTAATTATTGCCTCCATAGGTAATTACATCATCATTTCATAGATCAATTTATTGATAAATTATCTCCATAGGTAATTACATTATTAGCTGAAATAAATTAATTTAAAATGGAGAACGTCAAGAGGAAGTGGCGTTCTGCCCTTGGTACTATAGAAATTGTTGTAGTTCACTATTTTTTTTTTCGTAGCACCGTATATTCAAAAAAATTTAAGTGAAATACCTTATTCTCAAAATTTGTCGTTATAATATTGTTATTGAGTTTATTTTGTTATTTGGGTCGGGAAATGAGAATAGTTATTGGGTTTGTGTGTACAGTTGATTTGAGCCTCAATTAAATAAATTTTAAGCTTTAATTTTGGTCTAACTTGGTGATTTAATTTCTGAATTGAATAAAAATAATGACACCAATTAATCCATGGTGGGAACTAATTATATTTAGGGTGAACACTAATATATAAATAAATATTTAACGAGTCAAATTTAAATTTCAAAGTGGGTCCGAGTCCACCCTCACTAAACAATAGATCCGCTATCGCTTGTCTGATATCAATATCCCTAGCCTAATAAGCACACAATGTTTATTTTGATAAAGATAAATATATTATTAAAATCTAATCTATTTTTATAAATCTTTTTATTTTTATCCAATCAAAACATATAACGAACTAGAAAAAATAAATAATTTAAACTATCGAACATAATATTTTATTACCTAAAATTAATTTTATCGATAAATAATAATTATTTTATATATTTATATTTTAAACATACATTATTATTGTACATTTAAATATTTTAAAATATTCTATACATATTTGAAATATTTTATGTACATATATAATATTTTATTTCGAAACAAATCAATAATTATCATTAATAAGACAAATGAAGTTTCAAATATTATATATAATATTAGTTTAAAATTTAACTAATCTTCTATCGTTTAATTTTAATCTGGTCAATCCAAATTTAATAATCTCATGTATAAAGTTAAAGTCTGAATCATGACTATAAATCGACACATGAATTTAATAAATAAAATTATAAAATTATAGAATAAATTTATAAAATTTTAAAAGGTAAAAAAAATTTTAATAAAAAATATATAAAATTAAATGAACAACTAATAATAAAAACTACTTTTATCTTGTATACTAGTGATAAATTATTTTATATAAATGCTTAGTTATTAGAGTTTAAAGATTGAAATTTAAGATTGAAGTTTAATGTACAGTTGATTTTAAAAATTTTAAAATATAATTTATAAATTAAATTTTTGAATTTAAAATTTAGGATTAAAATTTATAGTCAATTTTAAAAATTAACTTCAGTTAAAAAATATTTTTTTAGTGCGTAACAAATAATTACCTAATAACAAAATATGTATATATATAATATTATTAAAATAAATTGAATAAAAAAATTATCTTATAAGCAAATTTTATAATATTTTTTAATTAATTAATTAATTATATAAAAAAATCATATATTTTCATAAATAGCAAATAACTTTAAAAAGGTCTAAAAAAGGAAAACAATCTAAAATTTAAAGGCCGTTTTAATTCACAAAAAGAATATTAGATAATAACCTTTTTCGAATTTTATTTCTATGTTTAGTTTACCATTATTTATATTACAGGAAAAATATCATTCTTAACAGTAAATAACATTTTTGGACAAAATCTACGTAAATTAAACAATTAATGTACAAGAACTATGCTATACAAATGAAATTATAAAAAAGTAACAAAACAATATTTAAAAAACTTGTAAAATTTTAATATTTTTTTTTATCAAATATAATATTTTTCTTTAATATTAATTAAATTTTTTTTTATCTTATACCTTGACACATGGTTTTTATTTTAAAAAATAAAAATAAAATAAATAAAATATATTTTAAAATTTTAAGAAATTATAAAATAGACCTAAATCCCTAAAAATCTTAAAATCAGTGTCATTATCATTGTTGATAGTATTATCAGACCACATTATCGTCGTTATCGGAGACCTCTACACATTTCTCTAATCACTTATCGTTAATAAACAATAAGAGGTGTGTCAATCAGACGTCGAACGACGAACGTAAAAAGTTCAAACCCTTCAACGCTCGATTGACACACCTTTCACCGATTACTAATGATGAGTGCGAAGTGAGAGGAACCTTTATCAAGACCATTAACAACGATAATTTTAAAATTTTTGGATTTTAAAAATTATAAATTTTTAAGAGATTTTAAAAATAAATAAATTAAAATATACATGTCAAATTTTGATGAGGTAATAATTTATTTTAATAATTTTACTTTAAAATAATAACAAAATAAAACTTAAAATATATATTTTAATTAAAAGTACTTTAAATATTTATTATAAAAATAAATAAATTTAAACAGCTATTTGCCGTTGGTAATTGGTATGTCATCAAAACAGCCATTCAATTTCCAAATTGACCAATCCCACTGATAGAATAAGTTTTAATTATTACAGCTCATGACAACCAATCAAAATCATCGAAGTTTCATTAAAAATTCTAAGAAAAATTTATAAAATATTTAATGATAAAAGATGATATAATTTATCTAAATGATTTGAATTCGAATATCATTTATATATATTAGGGGTGAACAAGATCGGGTACCCGGTCATTGAATAGAACTGGTTCCGGTCTCGGTAACCACCGGTTTTTGAAAATTAGAACTAGTCCGGTCCCGGTCACACTGGGTTCTAAATTTTAAGAACCGGTCCTGTTACTAGTGGGTACCAGTTCCAATACCGGGTACCCGGTCAATTAGTTTATCCTTTAAAGAAATTGAGTAATTAGAGAAAAAAATAATTCAATCACCAATAATAATATTAAATAATAAAAATAGAATATTGTAGGCTTGAAAATTAAAATTTTAAAACTAGTCATACTCATAATATTGGTATATAAAGAGAAAGTTTAATAAGAAAAATAAACAAAATAAAAAACAATATCGAATATTTGATATTGATCCCGTTCTTACTGGGTACCCACTGGGTATCGGGTCCCAAAAATCAAGATCCAGTCCTGGTCCTGGTTATGACCGGGACCTAAATTTTGAATTCAGTCTCGGTTCCATCGGAACCAATACCAAATAAAAATCCACCAAGTCTTACCGAGTCCGAGACTGATACCGGTAATCGAGTTTTTTTCCCGCCCCTAATATATATATATATATAACAGTATATTCAAAATAATCTAGAAATGCTATTTCGGGAAAGTTTTGAGATATTTTTTTGGGAATTGAGTTTGTGTTTCTCATTTACTGTTAGTGTAAAAGTTACTTAAGCAAACGTGACTTTTATCCTCTGTGTTTCTATTGCTCACTTTCGTTGTCTTTTGTTTTGTCTTGTTTCTGTTCGTCTCAAAGTCTTATATGTTCTTACCAAACCCCATTTTCTAAGATTTCCAAAAGCTTCGATCTTTGAAATATTCATATATTTCTGAGTCTGGGTTTTTCTTGTTTGTGTAATATCTTGATTGGTTCATTCATGGCTCAGTCTAGGTTCATTGTTTTAGCCTTTGTGTTCTTAACTTGCGGTTCTTGTTTTTCTTCTTCCTCCGAGGATCAAAACTCGGATAAAATCACTGAGTTACCTGGACAACCGAGTAACGTCGACTTCAATCAGTATTCAGGGTATGTGACTGTCAGCAAAGAGGCTGGAAGGGCATTATTTTACTGGTTGATTGAGTCACCATTCAACCGTACACCTGAAACAAGACCACTCGTTTTATGGCTCAATGGAGGACCTGGTTGCTCTTCAATTGCTTATGGAGCAGCTGAAGAGATTGGTCCTTTTCGTATCAGACCAGATGGAAAAACACTTTACTTAAATCCCTATGCGTGGAACAAGTGTACGTCTTGCATTGATTCTTTACGTTCTTTGTTTGTCTTCTGTTTGTGTTTTTGTCTGAATGTCATTGTCATCTAAGATTTGTTTCATTTCAATTGTGTTTTTTAGTGGCAAATATACTATTCCTTGAATCTCCAGCTGGTGTTGGTTTCTCATACACAAATACAACATCGGATTTATACAACTCTGGGGATAAGAGAACTGGTAACTTAATGTGTTTGTTCATTATCTTTATGTCAATTTTGTTGGTTTAGATTGTCTGAGACTTGATTTTGATGTCTTTAGATGTTTTGGGGGTCTGGGTGTTGTAAATTTGCAGCTGAAGATGCATATACTTTTCTGGTTAATTGGCTTGAAAGGTTTCCTCAGTATAAGCATAGAGATTTCTACATTACTGGAGAAAGTTATGCAGGTTTTACTTCGATCCCGGTTCGCTGTTCTGGTTGTAGTGTTTTACTTGATTCGTAGACGATTTATGTTTTTTTGGTATTCAGGTCATTATGTTCCTCAATTGGCTCAACTCATTTATGAAAGAAACAAAGGGGTTCAGAATCTTGCTCTCAATTTCAAAGGATTTATGGTGAGAATGAGTTACTGGAATTTCAGTTCTTCCTGGTAATCAACTCTTGTTTTTCTTGGAAAATAACTTACCGTCATTGGTTCATATAGGTCGGAAATGCAGTTACCGATGACTTTCATGATTTTGTTGGCACATTTGAGTACTGGTGGACTCATGGTTTAATATCTGATTCGACCTATCGCCAATTGCAAGTAGCCTGTGACCTGGGATCAGCTTCACATCCCTCCTCGGAATGCATAGCAGCTCTTGAAGTTTCAGACCAAGAGCAAGGAAACATCGATCCGTATAGCATCTACACGCCACCCTGCAAGGGTAACTCGACTTTGAGACGCAAATTCAGGGGTCATTATGTAAGTTTCCATCAATCTTTTCATTTCTCCCTATGAACACAATTATGGGGCTTTAACATTTATCTCTGTTATCTATGACCAGGCATATTCTGCATATAATCCAAATGTATTACATGCTTATCTTCACCTTCAATCCTGTTTCATCAATAGTATAACTTTAAATCAAGAGATTTATATCATACATAAATATATATGTAAATTCATGCTTATCCCGGACTATGATCATATTAATCCTCTAAAGCTGAATCATTTGACACTGACAGAAAACAGGTTATCTATGCTGCATGAGATGTTCTAAAGAGAATGAACTAACACATTATGTAGAATTTGTATCCATCTGAAAACTGAGAGAACTTTCTAACCATGACTGGTTTTCGAGTGGGACAGTTGCGGGACACATATCTCTCCTGTATAGTTGGACCACATTGTACTCTACTGTTAAAGTTGGTTCACTTAACAAAAAGATGAATGATAAAAAGAAAAGAGCCAGGTGTATTCGAATTCTTCTTGTTATGATGACCGAGTTTAGCTAGTAGTGATTAGACGATTACTTGTGTATTTATTTGGTTGTTGCCTATATTTTAGCTGTTCTTGCTGTTTTCTCTGCTAATTTGGTGCTTTTTGCATAAGAATTTCAGATTTTTCGAGGACTAAACTTGATTTGCTGATACAATTTTTGAACTTAACTTGTTATGCACGTCATGGAATGAGACTAGTTGAACCCCTTGAATTTCCATTAATTTCGTTTTCTTTTCCTCTACACTAAGTTGCTGTGATTACTGGTACTAATTTGATTGTAATAACAACTTGATGAAATCTACCTGCAGCCGTGGATCTCAAGAGCTTACGATCCGTGCACTGAGAGGTATTCAAAAGTGTACTTTAATCACCCCGAAGTTCAGAAGGCGCTTCATGCAAATGTAACCGGTATTCCTTATCCATGGGAAACTTGCAGGTGGGTGATTGATGATGATTTCTTTTAGTGATTCAGTATACACTATTTACGACGATCTTTATTTTACAGCGACCCTTTATTTTTTAACTGGACGGATTCTCCTCTATCTATGCTTCCTATATACCGAGAACTAATTGCCGGAGGTATTCGAATATGGGTATTCAGGTAAGTTGCCCTCTTTCTTTTTCCTTGTCTTGACATTGAATTTTGTTTTACCTGGAGTCCAAGTAAGGTAGGTTAAACCTATGTGCGATGAGGTTTGATTGAACTCTTCTTCTGCAGTGGAGACACCGATGCAGTTGTTCCGGTGACTGCAACCCGATACTCCATCGGTGCCCTGCAACTACCAACCATTAACAAGTGGCATCCTTGGTATGACAATGGCAAGGTAAGTTCAGATAAACCTACACATTCTTTCAAACTTTGATCATTTTGCAGCTTAAATGATGTTTGGTTTTTGGATTAGTGTAAGCTATTACATACTGCCATTGCATATTTTCTCGAAAATAGGGTGAAAATCTAGTCCTCCAACTCTTTATTTTTCTTAAAGGATGCATGTTTAATATATTCTCAGACATGGATACATTAAGATATGGTGTTACAGAGTCGTTTATTTTTGTGAATGAAGGTTGGTGGGTGGAGCCAAGAATACAAAGGGCTGACATTGGTGACAGTAACCGGAGCAGGTCACGAGGTTCCTCTCCATCGTCCTCGTCAAGCTTTCATACTTTTCCGATCATTCTTGGAGAACAAGCCAATGCCAACTAACTCATATTCAAATTTATTTTCTGCAGTTGATAAGTGAAAAAGATAAGAACTCTTCATAAATCTGGTTATGAAAATAAAAAATTTAAGTTGCTCGATTAAATCCTATCGAGTCAAACCTAAATATTGCTACTTGCCTCCACATTTTTCAAGTTAGGGCAACAAGATAATCTAAAACCTTTTAATTTTCTTGAAACTTCATGAGTTCATGTGCATGATCTCCAAGAATAAAGCATAAAATACACAATATATAACAAACTGGTCATAGAAATGACTAATGAGAGTAATTTGTGTACTATGAAAATCTCATTTCAAAATACAATATATAACAAACTGGTGAGCCAGATTTTGCATATAACCCCTGTAGTTGTAGAGGATGATGGTTGAGTTTTAACTGATTGATCAAACAGTGTCGGTGCCGTTTGTATGCGGTTCTTCTGATTTCTTTACAGCAGCAGCCAATCTCTCCAATGCTCTGGCTCCCTTTTCTCTTCAAATACTGAGGTTATAGAGATGTTGAACTTTCCAACGAGTACAGCTGAATTAACATAAATGTGTACCTTCTTCTTGATGCCTCAATGGGGTCAGAACCGAGTAATGGTGAACCCTCCAAGGTATGACCCTGAACATCTATGGGTGCTTCATATGTTCCACAAACCATTTGGTGGAACTTTGATGCGATGGGATCAACAACCAGCCTGCATCGAATCATAACGAAACACTTGTGACGTATCATTTCACAAGCTAAAAGGGAAAGCCAATTAGTACCTGAGCAATTGAATGAAGAATGTGGAGAATGCAAAATCTTCATCTAGATCACCCAGATGCTTTGCTTCTGGTTTTCTCTGCAGGCACTTGAGGTAAATCCAGCCCGTGTATGTTCGGAATGTCAATGTCGGAAGATATGTATCTGGGGTGTAGAAACTCATGGCAACGGAAAACAACCTAAGTGATGGAAGCCAGCCACTGTATAGCATAACATAGCATATTCCCAGATAGAAAAGATAAAATTTATGCCAAACTGTCACAACTTTTAACCTTGAACTTTGTTAATGTCTTCTTTGGTTGAATGATAATTTTCTGTTTATGGTAAAAAAAATCAAAGTGGAAATACAAATATCCTTTAACGCAAGAAATGATGAACAACAAAGATCATAGACAGAGCAAACAAAGGCCACAAATCATCTGTCAACTGCGACCAGACGGTAGACACAACAAAAGCAGACAAAACACAGCCAACAATACCCACAAACATAATGAAAGTGAAAATGAAACAGGAAAATCACTGACCCTCATGAAACCACTTCTAGAGCCATTGAATATTCTTACAATCCCACTTTTTTGGAAAATGAATATTCTAATAATCATCAACAGTTGCATGAAACATGTATGTAGGGGGTCCACTTCTAAGATATTTATTAGTCTATGTCTAAAGTTGGCACAGACCACAAATATTATAAGCTGATGTTTATTTTGTTAGGTATTTTTATTTTTAGATTGAACTTAGAATTGATTTTTTTTAAATATATCTTTTTATTTTTAATTTATTGGTTATGGAAATTAGATGTAGAATTAAAATTTTAGTTAATCATGTTAAAACCGAAATTTTGAACAGCCGAGGGGAAGATTCTTGCATTTGTTAGTCCATTCATTTATTTTTCTCCTTTCTTCCATGGATACCAAGTGCATGACTTCATCTTCTTCATTGACACCCAAAGCTCCAATAAAAACTGCCACAATAATCTTCAAGTCTGCAATTCTTCACCAAAGACAAGACAGAGTTTGCATCAAGCTCAAGATGTATGTATGACTTCCCCTTTGGATTTTCACTTACAATTTCATTAAGATTTTCCTCTATACATCAACACCCGTTTCATTGTCCACGTTCTTGAGGGGTTGGTCTTAGCAGCAAGAAACTTCCTTGTGGTCGCCAATGGCTGCAGAAGAAGAAAACCGCATGGTGGAATCACAGAATTCACGTCACAAAAGGAGAAAGTGTTATAAAAGTTGAAGACAAGGCTGCTGTCAATGGAGGTGGAAAAAAAGGAACCATAGCAGGGGCGGTTGCTCTTATTATTGGCACCAGTATTGGATCTGGGATTCTTGCTCTCCCTCAAAAGGCCTCTCCTGCTGTAAATTACTTTCAATTTTCTCCTCTTGTGTATGATTTTTAAGATAGAAATTAAGTTTATTAGTCTCATTTTACACTGCAGGGCGTGGTTCCAAGTTCAATATCCTTGGTGGTTTGCTGGGCATTTTTGCTAATTGAAGCGCTTTTGCTCATTGAAATAAATGTTGGTTTAAGAAGGAAGAGGAAGAAGGAGGAGGAAGAAGAGGGTGAATTGGAGGTTATTTCCATAAGGACAATGGCACAACAGACACTTGGAGATTGGGGTGGAAATTTGGCCACTATTACCTATGTTTTCTTGGGTTACACTTCAATGATTGCTTATAGTTCTAAATCTGGGGACATCCTTTTCCATTTGATCAATCTTCCTGAGCCAGTTTCCGGCTTCCTATTCACTGCAATTTTCACCATTCTCATCTCTGTTGGTGGAACCCAAACCACTGATCAAGTGAACCAATGGCTCACCATTTCCATGATAGGTATGGTTTTGGACAAATTTTGACTGTCGGGCTACTTGAAATCTATGTAAACATTTTTTTTTTGAAAAAACTGAAAATATCTTTGATGAGGTGAACAGGTTTATTAATGGCAATTGAAGGGGTAGCAGTGGTATTTGGAGGATGGTCAGGCCTGGAGGGAAATGGTGGTGACTGGGGGAAGGTTCCAGCTACAGTTCCTGTCATGATATTTTCTTTGGTATATCATGATATTGCACCAGGTTTGAAAAAAAAAACTCAATTTTTAAGTTGAAACTTCAGAGTTTCCAAACATGGGGTTATAATGTCTCTTGGTTTATGATTTCATTACTTGTTGCAGTTCTTTGTGATTATTTAGGAAGTGACCTTACTCGATTAAGGGCTTCGGTTTTGCTCGGCAGTGTAGTTCTGTTGTTGGCATTGCTTGTTTGGGATGCTATTGCACTTGGCCTTCCAACACAACCTGGCCAAATTGTTGATCCTGTTGAGTTGCTTATGAGGTATGTCAGTCAAACACATAGATTCATATAGGATTGTTGTGGATGATTCATATAGTCAGATAAATTTGCTGATTTGGCATGTGAATTTATTCATTTTCAGTGTAAAATTGAGTGGAGTTTCATTTATGGTAGAAGCATTTTCACTTCTTGCGGTGGGAACGTCGATGACTGGCACCCTCCTCGGCTTCTCGGAGTTCTTTAAGGAGCAACTTAAGAACCTGACATGGAATTCTTCTTCGGAACAGGTTGCTCTAATTTATGTTGCTCCGACTCTTCACATGTCTAGAAAGTATCGGTATAAAACACCAACGATCCTATGCATTTCTTGACATGAATATGAGAATCTGATCCTCCAAATACATGAAAACATACCCGAGTTTGGTACTTAACCCCGAATCCGACATTCATTCTGTTAAAGCTATGCAGATAACGCCATTGGCACGGGATGAGGTACAGCAAGAACCAGACAAACCCTCAGCACTGACAGATTGGTGGGGGAGAAACAAAACCAGGTTCACAGCAATGGCCATGGTGGTCACTCCAACACTTTTAGTCTCAACAACACTTCCTGATGCCTTCTCTGCTGCTACAGATATTGCTGTAAGTTAAAACTCAAGCCATTCAATAACACATCTGAATCTACATTTGGATGCCATTTTCATTTAATTTCAGAGGTGTTAGGATATAGAACTTCAAGCACTAAGTTTCACAAAGCATCGATGTAATCAAAAACCCGAGGTTAGCTTCATTAGTTTGACCAGTTTCTGTGACATTGATGCAGGGGGGTTACTGTATGACAGTGCTGTATGGAGTTCTTCCACCAGCAATGGCTTTGTCCATGGAAACCAGAGGGGAGGAGGGCTCTAATGAGAAGGCATTAACAATGTCTAAGCCTGCAATATTTGGAGTTGGATTATTTGCCTGTGGTTTAGTTGGGGAGCAAATTCTACATGATTTCTTGGCATTGCAATTCTGAGAAAAATGATAAACACATGTCTGTATTAGTTACAAGTGATTTAGTGGTTCATCTAGGCCTTTGCAATATGTTAAAAGGTTGTTCCATAACATGTTTGTAGTGTGAGCTTTACTTGGTAAACTTGCTAAATTGACCCAAATTTATCTCGATCGATCTATTCAAATCGGTTGATTCAATTAATTTGTAATTTATAAAAGTAATAAAATTAAATCAAACCAACTTTAAGGAGTATTTGTTGATTTTCCATGTTATGAGTCTAATAATGTCATTCTTTGTGATAGGAAAGTGATTGCTAAGAAATTCATTTACAATGTTTAGTATACATTGAAAAATATTGATTAAATATAAAAATGAGTAAATACACAAATTAACTTGTAAAAACAATGTCGTTTTGATGCAAATTAAACTTTTCAAAATTCTAGACATTTATATAAATGTGCCAATGAATCCATTAAACCATAGTGAGCAGAGATTAAGATCCAGAAAATTCTGAAGAGAATCAATTTCTTTGGGAGCACACATTGAACTTTATTTCAGAACAGGAACATGACCAACCAAAACATAAATCACAAAAAATAAAGACATAAAATTGTTCACAAGCATGAGCTCTGAGTTTTGACATAATCATACAGGGACTGATTGAAGGTTGTAGATGACTAGAGCATCATCCTTCATGGAAAATCCCTAGTTCCTCACAGTTGTCACATTTTTCAAAAGCATCCCTACAACATCATGAGATATCCTTGCAGACTCATTCTTCAAGTGATTGATCTTTGCATCCGTTTCGATCTCAAGCCGCTTCACATTAGCCCCCGAGTCTCCGCTGTTCTGTATGATAGTCCACAAACATGAATAAGAATCAGAGTTTAATCGAACACATAAAGTCCAGAAGATTTGCAGAAATTAAGTAACTATGAGATATATAAGCAATAGATATATTTAGTAAAAGGGTTGGTCACTTGGTTGCTCATATATAGATTTTCAGCACTTTGCTGTTGTTGAAAGTTGAAACAGGCTAGATCGTAAAATATACGAATTCAAACCTCAGCTACCTTCTTCTGAAACTCATACTCTACTTGTGCACGATATTCAGCAATCTCTTTCTCTGCCTCTTCCTTGGCCTGTCTTAGTCTAGCCATTTTTGCTGAAGGAAAAAAACAGAAGTGAGTAGACATTGAATCCACCAAAAGAAAAAGAAGTGACTACTACGATTGGAACAGCAACCGTGAAAGTCAAATCAACTTCTCTTCTATGTTTAGCTCATATCTTAGCATTCATTAAATGGAAGTAACCTATAATAAGCAAACAAAAATAATCATGTAACTTCCACAAAGTCCGCACATGCTCGCTCGCGTTTATATGATTACATTGTTTAGCCAAGTCTCTTTATCAAGTGAGATCAAGCGTGAAAAAGATGTCCTATAAATCCCGAATGTAGCTTCTAAACAAATAAAGGGAATCAATACAGAAACTGACAACTTATCATTTTTTAACTAAGATTGCATCAATTCAAAACAATTGAGAAAAATGAATAAATTTCTCCAAGCGGGGGAGAGAAATATAGAAGATGAGACTAGCAGTGCTACCATTTCTTGCAGCATTGACAATGTGTTGAGCCTCTTGTTCTGCAGCTAGAAGCTGTTGGATACCATTATGGCCCCTGTTGGCTTCCATGTTTGTTGAATTTTGTTACAATTACCCTGAAACTAAGATATATTTTTTTTGTGGGGGGGGTGGGGACAAAAAATGTACTTTAGAATTGTATAGCTATAAACTTCAGTCACATGAAAAACAGACCAAAAACCATTGGAACAACATAATGTCTACTAATAACTTCAGTTCAATAGTGGTAAATTATGATAAGAGATTAACAGCTCTTCATTAGATCAATTTTATTACATTAACATATGCACACAAAGACATTATAATACCCTCCCCATACCGCCTTATCGACATCCCTAGCTCAAATTAACAAAAATCAATTGCCATTATCAGATCCATATCAAATTTAAAATTCAAAGAGACGTCTAAGAATCTAAGGACCTTACTTTCATGCCTACCAATGAATTACATGCGTATTTTAAGACATCCATGTAGATTTTCCACTCTTAAAGACATGAACCCGAGGACAAGCAATTCAATCTAAGTCAATTTCAACATCCAAATCTTATGATACATCAAACTCTTATATTATATAACTAACATCATTCGATCACCAACATAATTATACCACCAATTAGACAGTTAACTCGTTAACTCAATACCAGTAATCTCCTTCAAAAATTCTCAAAATCCCATTTTTCAATTAGCTAAATATCACTAAAAAGACCAGGACCATCAGAAGAATTAAAACTCCAGTTTCTAAGCAAAATAGTGACCAACCCATCAAATCTAAGTCCACAAAATGCAGGAAAACACTACCCATAAAAGCAATTCATTAAAAAATAAAAATCTAAGTGAATTACAACTATCGATTAACTAAAAAGTCAGATCAAAGTTTTTTTTATACAAAAAGGTTGAGCTTTTAGATTTATATAATTATCAAATTATTCAATACAATTAAAAAGTAGTGATCTGGAGAGTTAAACAATATCAACATTACTAGAAAAAATGATTGAAAACATGAAGAAAAATGTAAGGAAGAAGCAAAGAGAAAGATTGAAAGAGAAGACGTACCCAAGAGAAGCGGTGTTTTTGATTTGAGATTTAACCACAAAATTTAGGGGGAAATATTATTTAGAAGAGTTTCAAGAAAAGAAAAGGAAATAATTGAATTACGCAAATGACCATTATACCCTTATTTTGTTTTTATAAGAAATATAGAATAATTTAAGGAAAATAAAATAAAATAAAATATTTTCCAGATTTTATATTTGATTAATTGTGTATAACACATTTTATTTATTAGAGAAATCTAATTATTTATTTAATGTATTAAACCTTAATTATCAAAATATCAAATCAATTTAAAATATTATATGAGTATTACTAATTAATTCAGATTCACATTTATATAGTAACATATTAATAAAATAAATTAAAAAACCGTACCATATGTAAATTGCTGGAGAACAATGGGCAGGAAGCCAGGAAGTTTCGTACCGGCAAAAGTTGAGGGCTTATTTTGGTATTATTCTTGAATAAAAAAATTAATAAATTTAGACCACTCATAGTTGATATGATTATTTACCATGAAATTTATGTATGAGTTTCGGATAGATTCTAATGTTTATAATAGAGATAATTTATGAAAGAATATTGTGCAATTTAAAAGTATTTTAAAGATACGTTTTTTTTTTGACTTATTGTTAACGAGCGTGTTTTCACTAACTTAAAATGTGTTCAACGACATATGACGGATATTACGACTTATGGGGTTTGTGAAAATATAGTAAAATCTATCAATCACATTGTGCGTCATTGTTCTCTGATTACTGCATTGTGGGTTGTTATGATTAGTGCAACTAAACTTTCTGAATTTCTCTCTATGGAGTTTCATAAATGGATTAAATGAATTTGACGCATCCAACTTATTTTGGTTCGAATATGTCTCATTGGGACTTTTTTTTTTAGTTCGACATTGTGGGTTCTATGAAAATATCAAAACTGATGTGTTTTTATTCAAATAAACGTGATGATTTTAGTGTGTGGAATGAATGTCATCGCATTTATTTTAGGAAAATCGATCATGAGGCGTCAAGGGGAGATTGCACGATCAGGTGAAAGATTTAATGAGCATTGGCAAACTCCTTTAACTGAGTGGTTTAAGTTCAACACAGATGATTCTCGGATAGCCTCTACGGGTTTTGCTACTTGTGGTGGGGTGAAAAAGAATAGTGTTGGGGAGTGGTTATTTGGGTTTACGAAGTGTGTGTATTTACTCGATTATTGAAGCTGAGCTCTAGGATTATTGAAGGTCTTCGTCTGACTTGGACGAAAAGCTTAAGAAAGATTATATTTGAAGTGGATAGTACGGATGTTGTTCGTATCTTGCAAAAACGGAATGTAGGAGATGGTTTGACATCGTTGGTTAGGGAGGTTTGTACATTACTATATCAATCTTGAGAGATCAAAATTTATCAAATCTGTCGGACAACGAATAAAGTTGTTGATGGATTAGTCAAAATGACTCAATCTCGTGATGTTCCTTCTTTTGGAGAGCTGAACTTCTCATCTTGTATTTTCATGTTTTCATCGAATGCAATTTTTGCTTTGGTTCATGATGATTTGTTACTCAATGTGTGTGTCTCTAGTGTTTACTTAGATGTTTCTTTTATCACTTTATAAGTACTATTAAATGTGCTCTTTTCCCCTTATTTAGGTTTAGGAGGTTTTTTAATGAGGTACTTGACATTATGATTCTCTCAATTTTATTAAAAAAAATTAAGTTATTTGAATTAATACATCATATTTTATAATTTAAATTTTATTTTATTTTTATTTGAGTTAAATTTATAAAATTTAAATTTAAATTTAAATTTAAGTTGAATTTTTGAATTTTTATATAAATTTAATTATAATTATTTATTAAATTATAACATAATTTAATTTTAATTTAAATAATTTTATTTAATTATATAAAATATTTGTATATATATATATATATTTAAATTTTTTAATTTTTTTAAAAATAACTGAGATGAAAGTAGTAGTTTTTTGGTTGCGTTGGTTTACTTGCGATTGTCAGCATCATTCCAATTTCCATGGTCCAATTTTTATCGAGTTGAGTTAATTAAAAAAATATTAAGTTATTTAAGTTTATAAATTTTATTTTACGATTCAAAATTCATTTAATTTTTTTAAATGAGACAATTTTTAAAATTTTTGTACAAATTTAATTGTAATCGTCTATAATATTATAATACATAATAATTCTAATTTAAATTGCTTTTATATCCATATATGATTTACATATATTTTTTCATATATTCACATATAATATACATAATATATCATGACAAATTGATAGATCCAATTTGAATTTAAAAAATTAATAAATTAATTACCAAAATTTTAAGTTATTCAAATTTTCATTTTATAACTCATACTTTATTTGATTTTTTTCGAGTCAAGTTGAATTTATAAAATTACAAAACAAGATTTTTCTTTTAATTGAGATCACTTTTGGAATGAAAAAAAAAAATCATTTTCGAGTATCTTTCCTAACTCAAAAGTTTTCCATAGTTATGATTTTCAATTGTAAATTAATTTATATAATAATCTTTTAAAAAATAACAGTTAATAAATTTAAAATTTAAATTCCAAACAAATTTAGGTAATCCATACAATATTCACAGATGGATATATATATATATATATATATATATACAGGTTAAAAATATGGATTATAAACTTTTACATTCTCAAATTTCTTGATTTCTAAACCCTTGCTCTCCCCCTGAAAACTAAAAAAAATGATGAATTCGAAACAATCGAAAATCTAATTACCTTTTATTACGGTGCATATCCGAGTATCAACAACTGAAATATTGGGAAATCGAGATGGAAGAAACCGAATCCGTTGCTCGACATCTCGAACGAGTCCGGAGAAGCAAGAGTGAAAACGAAAGAGAGAGCGTCGAAGAAGAAGATGATGATGGCAGTGATAGGTACCATTTTTGAAGCTCTGGTAATGTAAAATGGTTTCAACAAATCGTTTCGCTCTCTAGATCTGAATGCTATTTGCGTTTTCATAGGGCATCGGAAAATGGAAACGGAAGTTTTTAAATTCATGAGGTTGCTCTGATTTTAAGGTGGAAAGTCTGAATTGATTTATGAATTTTGTATTAATCCGTTTCAGATTTTCACACAAAATGCATGTACTCTTTGATTTTAAAATAATTTATGATTTAAAGTTTGTAACTTTTAAAAGAGGAAGGAGAGGGAGAGGGAGAGGGAGAGGAAGGAGATAAAGATCTCAAAGAGAAATTAATAATCATTTGTATTCGCTTAACCATAAAACATGCTGAGATAAAATTATAGGTATCAATTTTTATATATAATATATTACGAGATTATTATTATTTTTAAAAGATATATCTGATGGTACGTATAGGATTATCGATTATATATTTTAAAATTATTTTTTATGTGAGATTAATATTTTTATATCTTTTTAAGGGTGACGTTATCATTGATAACGAGTAGATTAAAAATAATTTTATATATTTTTTATTTTATTCTCAATACCTATGTATATGATTTTAGGAAATCTTCGTTAAATATTTTGAGAGTTTTTCGTCATCATACCTATATTTTACGAATTCTTACAGTTTTCGATCAATCCTCTCATAAAAAAATAAACAAAATTTCATACATTAAAAATAAATATTCAACATTAAATCTTAAACCTAAATGATAAATATAATTTTACCAATAACAAATAAATCATTTTAAAATTATAAAATATGATTAAAATATTAACTATTAAAACATGACAACATACACCACATGTAAAAGAAAATATATAACTATTAATTCATCCTTTCAAATAAGGATATTAAAATAATTAATAATGAATATTTTTTTTTAATTTTTATTAATTTTACTTATACGATTTATGATGGATTTTTTAAATCATTGCTATTATTATTTTTGAATACAATCTATGGTATTTCTTTCTTATATTTGCTCACTCAAAAATTAATAAATCATAATATAAAAGACAAAATCAAGAATCCGTTTATTTTAAATGAATCTAGAATATCATATGATTACAGAAATATAATGTTCACTTCCTGATTTGTTTTGTAAAATTATGAACAACAAGATATTAAACATTTAATAGGTTTAGTTTTTAATTTTTTTATTATATTAGATCATTTATTGATTAAATTAAAATAAATTAACATATTAAATTTTTAAGGTAAAAAATATCTTATAAATTAAATAATAAAATTAATAACATCATGTGTTAACACATTCAATCTCAAGCAATATACAATTCATCTTATAACCTTAAAAATATCATAAATACAATGTTAATAAAAATATATTATTAAATATTATAAATATATTATTATAAATATTCCCATCATTTTAGTGGAAAACAGTGATTATTGAAAAAAAATACTTTAAGTAAAAATCAAACATAAAAATATACTACATAACCAAACGCACCTACTTATATCGAATATCAAAATCCTAATAATAAAATACATTTAAATAATTTTCATATAATTTTTTTTTATAAAACTTAAATCTTAAAATTTTAACTTTAATCCTAAAAAATTAAATCCTAAATCTTAAATCTTATATTTTAAATTTTAAATATTAATATTAATTTTTTAAACACTATAACCTAAATTCTAACTCTTAAAACTAAAAAATACATATAAATTAAAGATTATACCAAATTTTTTCCCTTATAATAATCAATATAAATACTTATATCTGTACGTGTTACGGCCATGACTAGGTGTTATAAAACAATAGCACCCAATCCGAAACCCCTGCGTTCGCAGCTTCTCTGTGCTTGAAGAAAGCTGCTTCTTTGACTCTCACAAAAACAACCCAAGCTTTGTTTATTTCTGCATCAGATCTCCGTCGAAAGTATATCTTCTATCCCCTTTTTCCTTTTTATCAAAATCTCTTCTTTCTTTCTATGCATCAAATCTCTTTAATGGCATCTCACTTCAAACTCCTTATGTCTCTTGCTTTTAAATTGCACTTGTGTTCATGTAATCTTATAGTTTCATTCACTTGGATTCGTATAGAGTTTAAAAACTTTTAATTCTAGTTTTTCTGAATACCCTTTTCGTTCTGTGTTCTGCATCTGTTTGTTTATGGTTTTTGAGATTGGAAGCAATGATTCCATGGATTTTAATTGATGGGGAGTTTCAAATTGTACTCTGGGATTGGATAAATAATAATACAAGTGTGTATTGTTGCGTGTGAATTATAGGATTAGAGAAAATTTAGTCTGCTTATTATGAAAGTGAGGGATTTTGATTTTGTACATTTAATTTTGAAGCAAATGATTAACAATGTAAACGGTAATAAGGTTGAATGTTAAAGATGCTGGCTTGTGTTTTGTAGTGCATCTGACATGATTTTTTGGTTTACAATTTGGCATTTTAAAAACTGACTTTTTGATCATATTTTGAACAGAGTTATTGGTTAAAAATGCGAAAGCAGCCTCAAAGTTCATCAATTCCACCTGATACATCAGCCAATAATTCAAGTGATACCCCTAAAATTGATGAAGAAGCAAAATTGAGTCGCGGTAGTCAGATAAAAACTCCAAGGAGGTCAGGGTTCACATTGTTGACATTGCTTGGGGTCATTGTATATGCTTCTTGGGCCGTTTACCAATACCAGTATGGGAGTTTGCCTGTGCCACTTACTGCTGAGCAAGCAGGCAAAAGGGGCTTCTCAGAGGTGGAGGCAATGAAGCATGTTAGAGAACTGACTGAATTCGGCCCACATACTATTGGCTCTGATGCTATTGAACTTGCTCTGCAGGTAGGATCATTTACATTGTTTTTTAAGCTTTTGACCTAATGATATGATAGTTTTTTTTTCTCTTTGGTGTAGTTGGATTCTTTGCTATGGTTAAGGAAATAGGGAAGGATCTTAGTTTTGGTTTTGATCATAGCTTCTCTTTCGTTTGAACAAAGATATAGCTTAGGTCCTTTTTATGAATATTAAGATGTTGACAAAAAATAAACAACCATTGGATGACATTATCTTGTTGTTGCTACATTGTGCCTTAAAAATGTTATTACTTTACATTTTTAGAGGGATTAACTTGCACTTTTATGTTTTGATTTATCCCTTATTTTATAATTTAAGCTGCACGGCTTGTTTCAAATCTGCAGTCAGGTTAAACATCTTTGTTGATCCATGTATTAAATTACAATGACTGTTCTAGCAATTAATTTCTTGTGCAATCATGTTGGAGACTTAACAAATATTCTTTCTACAACAGTATGTTTTGACAGCATCAGAAAATATTAAAAAAACAGCTCACTGGGAGGTTGATGTTGAAGTGGACTTTTTCCATGTTAATATTGGTGCAACTCGTCTGGGCAGTGGCATGTTTATGGACAAAACGATTGTTTATTCTGATCTGAATCACATTGTGTTGAGAATCTTGCCAAAATATGCACCTGAAGCAAGAGAAAATGCTATTTTGGTTTCTTCCCACATTGATACTGTTTTCTCAACGTATGGTTTCTTCCTTCTCCGTTACTCTACTTCATGTTGGTTCAAATAAGTTTTGTTTTTAACCAAAATGTGCAATACTTAGTACATGATATGTTTTTGATGTTGCTTTCATTTGAATTCAGCTAAGTCGAGTGTTCTAAATAGTAATTTCTTCTGATGTCTGTATTGCGTTTTATATTCTGCTGATGCACCACTATAATGTTCAGGTGTTATGTTAAAAGAATTTTAGATTTGAAGCCTTGTAATGTCCAGTAAATGATTTCATTTGCATTTCAAACAAGTAAAGAAATAGAATGACATCTAAGTAATTAGTTTCCCCAAGTAAATACAAACTTTTCTTTATGTTGGCAAAAAATTCTAAACGAGTAGTTTTGTTATCTGGTTTAAAATATTGTAATTGGGGAAAACGCACTGTAGCACCTTTCAGTTCATTTCTTTAAAAAAATCAACAAGAAGCTATGATTACATTTCATGTGGGAACATCCGATATTCATAACACTGCCACTTTTCGTGTGACATCATTGCCTATCTTTTATCAGCTTTGGATACTAATGGTTTTGCTCTTTGTAAAATATTTGTGCCCCTTCAGGGAAGGGGCTGGTGATTGTAGCTCATGTGTTGCTGTTATGTTGGAACTTGCTCGCGGGATTTCTCAGTGGGCTCATGGATTTAAGAATGCTGTGATATTTTTGTTTAACACTGGAGAGGAGGAGGGTCTAAGCGGTGCTCATAGCTTTATAACACAGGTTAGAAGTGTTTTCAAGGCATTCATTTGAAACCTGAACTGTATTAAGTATGGTTTTCTTAAAGATTAGAGTCTTGAAAGTGAATGGCTTTGTTTGGGTGGATGTAGCTGTTTATGTTTTCCTTAGTTCTTGTTGATGATACTTTTATGTGTCTTATCCGTTTTCTCTTTAACACACATCAAAGGCACGGGAAATATGTCCAACATGTTTTCAAAGGCATACATAGATCTGAAAATCTTAAAAGAGAACGCAGAGGCATTCATTTAGAATGATGCAAGTTCTGTTATTTAATGTTTTTGAATTTGTTAAAGATCATAGGTGATGAACTGTCTAGATTGTTTTAGCAGATAACTAGCATATCTCAAGTTCAGTTACATATCAGTACCTATTTGTAGTTTTTACAATCAATTAGATGATGAAATTTAGTGGGGTATTTATTCTGAAACATTCAATCTTGGATGCCTTTTCATCTTTGTACTCTTCTAAATGGTGGTTTTGCTGATATTAGACACGTGGATGAGTGTTTGTTCTAGAGAAAGGATTAACATTTATTTTGCTGTTGCAGCATCCTTGGAGTTCTACCATTCGTATGGCTATTGATTTGGAGGCCATGGGTATTGGAGGAAAGTCTGCCATTTTCCAGGTATATATATCTCTGGGAAAAGTTTTGGTCCCCCATTCACTTGTTGAAAGGGATTGGTAAATCCATCTAATCAGAAAATACTTACCTAGTTTGCTTATACTTAACTCTATTTCCTGTCAACTCGTGTTCCGTTCTTTACATGATAGGCTGGTCCTCATCCATTGGCTATTGAGACCTTTGCTTCAGTTGCAAAATACCCATCTGGTAATATCATAGCTCAGGTGTGTTTTTCTCCCTCTGGGGGTATTCAAATGTTCATGCATATTTTATATGATTTTTATTTCACATCATGCTTTTCTTTGGTAGTTAAATTTGCTAAAGTTAGAAGGAAACCTTGAAATCTAATGATACAATCCTGTAGGACCTTTATGCTTCTGGAGTCATAAAATCTTCAACAGATTTCCAAGTGTATAGAGAGATTGCTGGTCTTTCAGGGCTTGACTTTGCCTACACAGACTATGGTGCAGTATATCACACCAAGGTCTTCTTTTGTTTCTTTGCTTCTTTCATACTATTTAATTGGAAGTTCACATTTTATTATTAAATTATAGATGATATTCAATAATGCAATATTTTATTACTCTGATCAAAGGAGTGAGAGTTACTAGGTCTTCTTTTCCTAGATAAGACAAGCTCCTTTATTTAGATGCTAATCATGAGCCGTATATGTCCAAAATTTGATAGCCTAACTGATATGAAAGGATAAAATCCCAGTCTTCTCGATTCTTGTCATGGATCGTGACAAGTGGAAGGCTTGCATGTTTTTATTGCTTGTTTTTCACTTTTAAAGTTCCATTTGAATGTTAATAGTATATTCTTGGTCTTGGAAGCAATTTGTAGTCTAGGATACAATAGATGAAATCCTAGTGTAGCTAAGTAATTAATCTAAAGGAGGGAAACTGAATCATCTGAATCCTTTTTAAGTGCTAATTAAGAAACAAAAGAGAAATGGAGAAAAAATTGGCAACTCTAATTCTTTCTTATTTCAGAATAGTTAAATTTGAATATTTTGTGCAGAATGACAAATTGGAGCTACTAAAACCAGGATCTCTTCAACATCTTGGAGAAAACATGCTTGCTTTCCTGCTTCAGATTGCAACATCCTCTCATCTTTCAAAAGCCAATGCAACGGTTGAGGACATACAATCTGGCCATGACACTGCTGTATATTATGACATTTTGGTACCTTCATAGTCTCTGGAACATGGTTCTTTTTTGGAACTTGCTTTTTTATTTCCTCTTAAGCCATGTTATATGCTACCATGGAAATTTTGAAGGATGCTATTGCTTAAGTTTTGTTGATTTCAGGGGCAATATATGGTTACATACAGCCAACGTTTTGCAAACATGCTTCAAACTTCCGTGATATTTCAGTCACTTATGATATGGACTACATCTTTGCTTATGGGTGGTTCTACAGCTGCTGTTTCATTGGCCCTTGCATGTTTGAGCATTGTTCTCATGTGGATATTTTCATTAAGTTTCTCTGCTCTTGCTGCATTCATTCTACCCCTGATATCTTCATCACCACTGCCATATCTTTCAATCCCGTGGTTGGTTGTGGGGTTATTTGCTGCACCTGCTTTTCTTGGGGCTTTAACTGGTCAGCATTTAGGCCATCTTGTTTTGCAAGCATATTTATTAAATGTTTACGCCAAGAGAAAGCAGCTGTCACCTGTTATCCAAGCTGATCTGGTCAAGTTAGAGGCTGAAAGATGGCTCTTTAAAGCTGGTTCTCTACAGTGGCTTGTTCTCCTGATTATAGGAACTTACTATAAAGTTGGATCATCTTACCTTGCTCTTGTTTGGCTTGTGCCACCGACATTTGCATGTAAGCTGACATTTACTAGTATACCTTTTGCACATTACTTTTCTTACTTGGATGAATCTGAGTTCTGTTTATGTTAAGAAGAACAATCTACATGTTCTGATTTCTGAGTTGTGCCCCAATGGAGTGGAAGCATGGCTGGCGTACTTAATGTTAATATCACATGTGAAGTTATCTTATCTTGTTTTTTTATTCCTAGTCAATATTTGGAATTCTGAATTCCTATAATGATGGTATTTGATTTAGACTAATTTTCTTTACCATATTCCTCAGACGGCTTGTTGGAAGCAACATTAACCCCTGGTCGGTTACCGAAGCCTCTCAAACTTGCAACCCTGTGGATGGGCTTGGCAATTCCGATTTTAGTTTCTGCTGGTCCATTCATTAGATTAGCTATCACAATGATTGGACTTAGTGTACGATTTGTCAGGTAAAAGATATAAGATGATTCTTAGATTTAATGTTTGTGCTTAGACAGTATGCCGCTTGACATCATTTGTGCTACATGCTGGATTGGCATAGATTGGTCCGTTTTAGCAGAAAAACTTTCGATGTTGCACTTGCTGACCTGGCTTGTTTTATATGTTTATTTAGACATCCAGGCGGTTCTCTTGAGTGGCTGCCAAGTGTGGCACTTTCCGTTTTTATTGCCGTTGTCATATGCCTAACTCTGGTGTATCTCCTTTCGTATATTCATCTCTCAGGTATTTATTTATCACAAATGCACTTCTCCAAGATTGAATCACTTATCTTTATCACTGTCATATGTTTTAAGCATCACTTTGAAACTTCTTCTATGTTGTCACTTCATTTACATACAAATACATGTTTTTCAAAATATTATTATTTGAATTGCTTGTTTATTCTCTTCTTGCTGCGTGACCACTTTGTTAGGTGCAAAAACTTCAATGGTTCTTTCAACTTGTATTCTGTTTGCTATGTCGCTTGCTGTGGTATTTTCTGGTATAACTCCGCCATTCACCGAGGAAACTGCCAGAGCTGTGAATGTAAGTTTCAAACCTATAGTTCTAGCATCTAATTAGATATGTTTTAATGTCGGCTTGAGGTAACAAAAGTTTTTTATGGTTCCTAGGTGGTGCATGTTGTGGATACAACAGGAAGATTTGGAGAAAGGCCCAGCACTTACATATCTCTGTTTTCCTTCACTCCTGGAGTGTTGGCCAAGGAAGTTGAGGAAATGACAGAAGGGTTCGTGTGTAGCAGACACAAGGCCATTGATTATGTTACTTTTTCGGTCACATATGGCTGTTTGACCTTTGATGACACTGAAGAGGGATGGGATGAGTCTGATATACCCATACTGAAAGTTGTTGAAGATACAAACGGACGAGATAAGAGAATCACACGAGTAGCGATCGATACAAAGAGGTCCATACGGTGGTTTCTTTCAATCAACACCGAGGAAATAGAAGATTTCACGTTTAAAGGTATAGTAAAGTTTGTTTATGTCTATCATTCATATTTGTGTTTGCTTCTTTCTTTTTTCCCTACTTGAGGGGAACATAACAAATAAAGAGGCTCAAATGAAAACAATCTTAGTTGCTCCATTTGGTTCGTTTATCTGTCGGTCTAATAATCTTAGTTTTGACCTCAAATGCAGTGGGTTCGGAGGAGCTAGTCCCAGCAGATGGTAAGCGTAGCGTAGATGGATGGCATACCATTCAAGCTTCAGGAGGGAAGAATGCACCAACAAAGTTCGAACTAACACTCTTCTGGATGCAAAATTCGACACTCAAATCACACGAGATGCCTCAATCAGAACAACGACCACTCTTGAATCTCAGAACCGATGTCCCCGGAGTGGTGACACCGAAGGCTGAAGCAGTCCTTCAGAAGCTTCCACCGTGGTTTTCGTTGTTTGGGAAGTCCACATCTCCTCACACGCTCTCGTTTTTGACTAGTCTTCCTGTTAACTTTTAGAAAGAATTTGGATCCCTTGGCGTTTTTTGTACTGCAAAAAAACTTGTACATTAGTTCCTCGCCACCTCTCTACAGGAATAGACAACCTAGCATACCTTTCTATCGTTGTGTCACTCGTAAATTCTTATATTGATTATATATTATCATTTTCTTTGGCTTTGCTTGAAAGCACTTTCATACTTAATATATTAAATTCTGCTACATATATCAGTCTACTAATAACGGTGTTAGTGTGAAGATTCACTAATTGACCAAGTGTTAAAAAATGTACAGTCTTATTTTGTTTATGTTCGAATCCTAATATTTATTTCAGTAATATAAAAAGGCCATATCTCTTTATTTACATCCCAACAACACACATCAGAATACAAAATAGAGTAGACTCTACCTCTTCTCCTTTTCTACTCTCAAAATATGTTTCTTTTGCCTACCTCCCATGTTTTTTATTCATTTACACATGTACGACTTCTTAATCTTTCCATAAAATCACCTCCATAAACAAAATTTTGTAAAATATTGAGGAACAGCTTTGGGAAACTATTATCTTGGATTTGGTTGTGATCCAAGTGACCATGATGGTTGGACAAGCCTTTGAGTCGATGGACTGCCTAGCAACATTGCCTGAGATCGAGTCAGCATCTCGACCATTGATGGAGTTTGATAAGCTTGAATCAGACTTGAACCGTCAGTGGAGTCGCCTCTTGCGGTTGCTCTTTGCCACGAGTGAGAGCTTAGTCCCGAGAGGATGTATGCTCTCCCGGATGCTTCGTACACATGCCTGCTTGCCATCCTTTCTTGCATCTCCTTGAGTTCAGCATCCAATGCAACACAAAGTCGGTCATGAGCTTTGGCTGAAACAGTCTCGGACAACACCCTTCTACAGTTTTCAAGTATTGAAACAGCACTAGCTAGATCCCCCCTTTCAGCTTTCGTTCTTGCCTCTGCCATTGCCTCGGCTGCTCGGAACCTGTTGCGTTGCCTGTCTACTTCAATCGAAACCACTTCCTGCCCAGCTACTTCAGGTCTTTGAATCTTAACAACAGCACTCTCCACGGTGGTCATTTCTTTAGTTAATGGATCCCTGTAAACACAATTCACCTTTAGCAACAATGTTTCACATTCAGAAGACTCGGCTGGTACTTTAACCGACACCAAAAAATCCCTCTCTTCATCAGCATAGAGATCTCCAACCTCGATAAATCCAGTTTTTCCGTCAGCAGTCACACGGCTTGGGTAACTGCCTGCCTTAAGTGGACCAAGGCAGAGACTTGGATTTATGCACTCGACGCTCACTTGCAGCTCTTGAACTACTACGCTTAAAAGACCACCAATGCATTGCGCAAATGCATCCTGGATTACAGCTTCGTTTTCGATAAAAGAAAATGTCCCTCCAGAGATCTCTGAAATTGAATGCATTGATGAAGCATCATGATCGGCACCAAAACCAAAAGCATGCACTGGAACATGGAATCCCATGTTGTCACTCTCATGCATAGACAGAGGGACAAGCAACTGGTAATTCGGTTGAGACTTGTTTGCACCGGCGCCCGTCACGGTATAAGTATCTTGTCCATCTGACAAAAGTATTATGCTGGCAACTGTATTCTTTTCCCTCCGGTCTTCCATTACCTTGGCACCTTTCCTCAGGCCTTCAACTATGTTGGTACCACCATTTGCGATCAGAGAATTAACAGCATGGAGTGCCTGCTGTCGTCCTACGTCTGACATTCTACGAAGGGGAAAGAGGCGGCGAGCAGTTGAAGAAAAGGTAATGACCGAAAGTCTGTCATTGGAGCCAAGGTTTTGAATTACAAACCCCGTTGCTCGTTTTAGTAATGCAAGCTTGGTGCCAGCCATGCTACCACTGATATCAAGCACCGTGACTAGGTCAACAGGTGCACGGGGATTTTGATAAAGTTGAGGAATGCTGCTAGCATGACTTCTGTTCGGATTTTGATTTGCAGCTGAGGCAGCAGCTTTAAGATGAACAAGAACAGTGAAATCGTCATAAGAACAGGACCTTGGTGCTGCTGAAACCTCGGGGTATGTTTTGATCTCTATTGTTCTAAGAGATGAATTATCTAAGGCATTCATACTCTCAGCAACCACAGGTAGGTGATCCAACAATTCATCATCATTGAAAATACCCGGTTCAGGAGCCTGAAATAATGGTACAACATGTCTGCGACTTAAATCTCTACGAGGCGGAGGTAGCAGACGGCCTCCGGTCATCAAAGCATCATTTTGTGGCCAACCTACAGGATTGGTAACCACTCTGCCAATGGGAGGATCCAAACTAGCGCTCTGCATGGGGATTTCTTTCCATTTTGCTCTACAAACCGGACAAATTTGATTACCATGCTTCACGTTCGAAGCAATACAATGGAAGTGGAAGGAATGAGAGCACTCTGCCGTGAAAATAGCTTGACCACCTCCTTGTTTCAGCTTGGTTAAACATATCGAACATGTTTGCTGAACCAAAATATACCAAACAAAATTAGCATCCGAAACAGAGCTCATATATCATCAAACACACACATGAGTTCAAGAGTAAAAGAAAAATATAGCATCCATAGTTATAGCAGCAACAACACTTGGTGCCACCATACAAGCACTGGTGCAGCAATGGAAGAAATTAGGTATGATCCAAAATGTGATAGGAGAAATCACCATTCATCATGATCTTTTTACCTATCTAAAAACTACATTCCTCGAACTCGGTTTTGAGTGTCAGACAACATACACTCCAAAATTTCTACATTTTCATGTATTTAGAGAACCCTTGATCATATTCTCGTATCCATATGAAGAGTTCGAACAACATAGGCTAAAAGGAAACAATGAAAAATTGTTGGGAATAACCAGGTTTAGGTGTGAATGAAATTTACTTTGGGACAGACCTAAAAGCAGGACAAAACAAAAGGGGACACAAATCAATTAAGTGGAGCAATCAATCATCCCAGCAAAGTTAAAAAGAAGTCAATGTTAGGTATCCAACAAATAAAGGGAATATAAGGTAAATAAAGCTAAGAATCAAAGAAGTAACTTTTGAGAAATTATCAAGCAACTATTTACTAATACAGATGAATCCCGGGAAAAAATCGAAAGCCGCTTTCACGATGAAAAAGTAAATGAAATTACGCTTTTAGGCTTCTTTCTTTTTTGTAAACTTATTTGACGACTTTATGTGCTAGAAAGGTTGCAATTTTAACAGGCAAAATATGAGGTCATCAAGCATAGCAACTCTTTCTTTTGTCACAAGGAGGAAGAAGAAAGGTAAAAATGACCCTGAAAGGGATTTATGCATTAACCATGGAAAAATCAAAGCTCAACTAGTTAGGTCAATAAACTAACTTGATCATCAACAAATGTTAAATTCGACCGGAATAATTAGACCACACTGCAAATCCTTAAATGAGTGAATTAGACATTTTCCTGAACTCCAACGAAAAAGATGTGCTAGCCGGATTAACGAGAAGAGATTTTAGTAAAGTTGATACAATTGCACATCATTCACACAATAAACACATCCTGCAACTGATAAACAGGAAATTCCGAATCTGGTACCGCGGTAGGGATCATTTTTCGACTAGAAATATCAGCATCATTGGCCTCAACGAGTAAAATATTACAGTATTACTAATAACAATGACAAACATATGCCACTGGTGTTCTCAAATAAATATAAAATCAATTACCAGAAACTACATAACCTTTTCTTTCCAACCCAAGTTATTTTCTGAGGAACCAAACAGAAACTACAACTGTTACTCCTCAAGTTTATAAATCATTAGAACTTAGAAGCCAGACAATAGAAAGGCTGAAAGGTCCAAAACACCCCAAACACATAGATACTAACAAAATGAAAAATCCATTTTTTTTATCTCCTTCACACCTTCCTCCCCCACAATTTATAATCAAGCACACACAAAAAGGGGGGAAACGCAGGAAACCAATCCAACACAACTTGGCAAGAGAAACAACAAAAGCGAGTCCTCATTTACAGCTAGCAAAGACAAAGCATGGCTCAGACAGCTCAAATAACATTAAGAAAGGAGAGAACCACACCTTGGATGATTTGCTTGCACTTCTAGACAAACTTCTAGGCAACCTTAAACCATGAGCAGAAGGCAAAGGAGTCATTGGCCTAGAAGCTGCCATATTACCCGAGTTTGAAGGAGATAACAACGCAGCATCAGATAGCCTTTCAGTGGAAGGAAGTGAACAATAATCATCATCGTCTGAAGTTCTAGGTAAATAAGCACAAAGATTCAAGCCCAAAGCCAGCTTCGCTTTTCTCCATTTGCTACCCATTTTGACTCAAAATAAAGCGTTCTGAACTTAAAAAACAAAAACCCAAAGCTAAAAAAACTGGATCTTGAAGTTGATTCTTATGTCAAGTTGCTATCTTTCACAAAGTTTCTCTTTAGGAATGGGAAAGATGGAGAGAGAGAAAAAGGGTGTTTAAAGAAAAAAGTGGAAAATGGAACACAAAACCCAAGGGAAGCAAATATATAAAGCTGTACATTATAAAAAAAAAAAACTATATAAAGCTGTAGTTTTTTTTTTTTTTTTTTTTTTTTTTGAGCTGCTGAAATGTCAAAGGTAGGAACTGTCGGGGTAAATAGGAAAGGAATCCTTACTCGTTTGCTTGTTGGTGTTGGTGGCCGCCATTGTAGAGGGAGAACACAGAAAGGTTTGAGTTGTGGGATTTTTTTGAGATTTGAGAATTGTTTGACCTTGGTTGGTTGTCGTTGTCGATGATGTTAGGACAGCGAAAAAGCACGTTTTGCTGGTTCCATAGCAAAAAGCAACCGTATATCTTAAATATAGTAGTTTAATTACCATTTAGATCACGATTGAAGAATTTAGTACCTAGACTTTAAATTTAAGATTTATAATTAAATTTTAAAATTTAGATGTTAGGTTAAAATTTTATATTTTAAATATAAACATAAATATTATATAAAAATATGTATATAAGACAATACAAGTGCTATTTTTATAAATTATACTGCTCAATTAATTAAGGTATAAAGAAAAGAAATGTTTTTAACGTACTCGATAGTGAATTTAAGATTTTTTATAATTAATTTAATTTTAATGTTTTATTTTAAATAAAAATATTTTTTTACAGATAAAATTTTTAATCAATTGACAATAAAATAACTTACAATAATTTAATTGAATAACGCATTAAAAAAATATTTTATATTTTATATATTTTATAAAAATATTTTGATTGTTGTGTAATTTTATAAACTCAGCATATTTTTATATGAAATTACACTAATATATAGATTTATCAAATTATTTTAAATTAATTCACTAAAAATTTTATTCGCAAAAAATATTTTAATTTAAAAAAAAATAAAGATTAGTTTAATTAAAAAATAAAAATTGTTACTGGAGCCGTATTTTAACATCATGTCATTAATTAATCACAACCACGTGTATTGATTTGCATATTTTTTTACAAATTAAAACTTTTTTTAAAAAAAAATTGTTTAAAAAAAATTATTTTACAATAAATCAGAATGATTGGATAACAATGTATACATAGATCATATCTCCAATAACTCAATAAGAATAAACTAAAAATTATAAAAAAAAATATTAACATAATTTTTTTATAATGTCAAAAAATATATCTTATAAGAAATTAATATAAAAACTATTAAAATACATATTAATATATCAATAAATTTTTGGTACATCAATAAGGTATATTACACTCTCAAGAAGACGATTGTTAGAATTCGATTCAGTTCAGTAGTGTCATATTTTTTTAGATTTTAGTTTTTTGGTCAAGTCGGGTCATATTTAAAAGATGTTTGAATTTGGTTGGATTTAAGGTAAAAAACTTTCACCCATCCCGATTTATTTATAAATATATGTTCATATTTATTATATTTTTGTATATTATATTTAATTTTTTTGAGATAAGTTGAATTTAATTGATACTTTATTATATTTTAAAGTAAAAAATAAAAATATATTAAATTCGAGATAAAACGAGACTCTAATTTTTCACCCGCTCTACCTTGTTATCATCCCTACTAAAAACTCTCAGTTATGTATAATGTAATCCAATTACAACTCCAGTGGTAAAAATATATTTTTTAAATCTTTTTAGTTAAAATAAATATTTAAACTATACTTTAGTTAAAATAGATAATTTTAAAATTAATAGAGATGTTTATTTAACACTTAATTTAATTAAAAATAAAATATTAAATATCTATTTTAGAAAAGTAGTTTAAATACTTATATTATTTTTTTACCCCACATCCATCCACATGACATGATCATGTATGATGGATGTGATGTATGATTGTTTTGGGCGCAATGTTATGTAATGATGGTAAATGATGATATATTTTCCACATGACATGATTACACGTGAGCATACACGTGCACACCGTTTCCATTTCACCCCCATTTTTTAGTTTCTCAACCTTCGTATGTCAACCCTATTTGATTTTTTCCTCTTGCAGGGGTACAATTGGAATTTGACTACTTCTATAAACCAAAAATGGAAGTATAAAAATTGATGGTTACTTAATATTCTTACATTATTTAAATTTTAAAAAACCAATTATTTTTTATTTTATTTTATAATTCACCGATCGACTAATTTAGATCAATTCTTATATAAAAATAATATTCGATAATTTATTTAAATCAATGATGTACGTATGTGTATGATTGAATAGTTGTGTCCACTTGAATTTTTTAAAATTCATACATTTAATTTAATTTTTTAATATTTATGAATTAATCTTTACTTGATTTGAATTTTTAAAATTTTATGCATGTTAACCCTAAATAATATATTTATGAATCCACTAATAACTTAATTCATATATTATTTAAAAAAATACAATATTTTATCCACCAAAAGACAATTAAATTCAATTAAATATTTTAAATCTTTTTATAATTCTTTTTAAGACCAAGTTATTAAATAAATTGTCAAATAAAAACACATTGATTTGTGTTGGCTGCCAGTCAATGGTAATAATAAAAACAAGTGTTGAACTTTCCTATGTCCAATGCCCTCCAAAACTAGCCAAAAGAAAAATATATTAAGTTAATACCCCTAAACATTGAATTAATATCTATAATACCCCTAGATAACATTGAAATTAGTATCTATAAACCTCGATTAATTAAATTCTTAATACACTAAAAACTAGTTCAAAATGATGTGTTCAACGAAATATTAAAATTTTCCATATCAATCCTCTCAATTTAGTGACTAAAATATAATTTTTTGAAGTTATTGGACTTGTTCATAGCATTGTCGTTATTGTTCAATACAAAACTCCACACTAATCTCCTCAAGACTTGGTATTGAATGGTCAAAACTTTTGGCATGTGTTCATGGGAATTCCAAGCTTGACTTAGTTTTTTGAATTTCTAGAATAATTATAACACAAATTTTGGATTAAAAAACTTATTCTTATATAAAAAATTATATAAAAAATTTAATTATAATAATAAAAAAAGTCGACAAACAATACCTTTTAACTTTCTGAATAAGTGAATATGTGTGAACTTTATTTTTGGATGGTCTAAAAATTTCATAACTTGATAAAGTCTTTTGTTTTGTTCGAACAGAAAAGGTTAATTTCTTTTATATGTTTTAACTTAAAAATTTTAATTTAAAAAAATCCTAAACAAACTCATAATTGTCGTTATGACCCGTTAAGTCAGAGAAAATTTGTAGTACATACACAATAAGTTCAATTTAAGATTATGTTGATTATTTTATTTAAGATTTAAATAAAAATTTTATTTTATTTTTTAAAATTCGTTATACTCATACTATAAATTTAAATAAAAATTAATATTAATTTAAAATTATAAAATTTTAAACCAAATCTCCATGCATTCATGTTGGTTCCTTGAAACCATACATATTAGGACAAATACTAATAATTTGGAGGGTATTAATGTGTATGTTTATGATTCGTTGTCAAAACACATATATCTCATAATTAATGTGTTTTAACAAGTCAACTAACCATTGGTTTAGTAGTAATTAAAGATTTATGTTACAGGTCTTTGTTGACATCAAATATTGAGAGCACATTTGAACGATCTTAATAAGTATATATATATATATATACGTTTATACAATATAAATAATTTTTAAATCATACATATTTTCTAAATTATTGAACGAATAAAATAAATGATTAAAATTAATTCTATAATATATAAAAATTATTATTCAATAAAAAAAGAGTTAATCTTAATCTTTTATTTCACACGTTCAATAATTAAAAAAAAACGTATAATATAAAAATCTAAATAAAACCCCTGGAACCTAAAATTGGCATGTTTATGTAAATTGATTGTGTATCGATATATTAATACGGTAATCAACGAAGTCAGTCCAAGTGATAAGTAATATGATATCGTTTAAGTATGTTTCGAGTTTGAGTCTCTAAGTATACATAAAATTTTTACAAAAAGACTCATCAACCAAAACCTGATACCCAGCGAGAATCGATATAAATTAGTTAGAGCAAAATTCTAAAAAACAGAAATATCATGATTCTAAATAATACTGTAATTTGAGTGGATTTCTGTATTCCCACCTAACTTTACACCTTCAAAAAGACAAGGTTTTAAAAGTGAAAAATAAAGTGATGATTTCTAAAGGAAACCTGCACAAAACAACACCATGACTTGTTTCCATGGCAATGAGTGGAAGATCCATTACCAAAAGCAATACTTTCATTTAAAAAAGACACCTTTGGGAAGGGACAGGATTCCCTTCTCCCTTGTACCACACTATAAATTTGCTACACATTCTAGGGCAAGTCAACTACAAAGATTCGAATATATTAATATGATTATAAAATAATAAATGTTTATATTTTTTTATTAATTCTTTGACAATGTATATACATCTTGTACACACAAATATTCGAACTCAGATATCATAAGATGAACAAAATCCTCTTTTCTGTTAAAGTCTTCATAAGATGATTGTCTTTAATTAATACAAGGATCATGTTTTTTGTGAGTAAAGTATTGATCAATTATTTCAAAATATGATAGTTTTTTTTTCTTGCATATCCCCAAAAAAAGAAAAAGAAGGAAAAAAATTGTCTTGAGGATTTTATAAATTTATTATTCTTAAATTTTTATAGATTTATTCCCTAACATATAGTTTTATATTCGTCTTATTAATTATGAATCATTATGTGACATGCCTTTGATCATGAATAAGTCAACCTAATCCATGCATTTGCTGGGGTTCAATGTGTTGATGTTAAAAAACATGTCTTCCAAACATTTTGTTCTGTCTTTTTCATTACAGTGTCAGATCATGCTTTGTTGTGAATGCATGCAATGTAGCATCTTTTTACTGTGTGACAACCAATCATAAAAGGAAAGGAAGCACTAAAATTATTATTAATATTATTAGCAGCAGCAGTAGGTAAAAGTTGGCCCAAATAACTCCTTTAATTAGGGTTTACTTTAAATAAATAAATTAATTAAGTATTGCATATACGAAATTGATTTTGCGAAAACAAGCAATAGATGTAGATTTTTTTTATAATTAGCTATACTCAATTTATTAATCCACTAATTTAAATTAATTTTTAAAAATATAATATAAAAAATAAAAATAATCTTTTTAATTTAATATTTTTTTACTCACAATGTCAAAATTCTTAATTTTTTAAAAAGATTTAATACTTCATACCACTATTCCAAATAATTTTTTATAATGTAATTAAAAAATACGATAAATCATTTGTAAAGAGAATATATTATTAAAATGATTAAAATATAGTTGCGTGTTTTTAATTATCATTTATAAAATAATAAAAAAAATAATTAAATTAGCCATAGACTTAATTGGTTGCAAAAATTTTAAATGTTTGATTAAATTTTTTAAAGATCAAAAACTTTTTTCACCAAACCTGACAAATTTTATCAACAATATACCAAATAACAACTAGGATTTATATTTAATATACATATAATAAAAAAAAATCTACACGTCTTAATTTTAGGATTAAAATTTAAAGAAAATTATTAAAATTTAAGGTTTATCATTAAGATTTAGGATTTAGATGTTAAGGTTCAAAATTTAATATAATATAATTAAACTCTAACACTAGACTGTAAATTTTAATCGTAACTCATCAAATTTAAATCTTAATTTAAATCTTAAAAATTAACTCTTGTATTTTTTGTTTTTATCATTTATGTATGAAATAATTACCTAAATAAATAATTATATTTTATTTTAAATGCATTACTATAAAAATTATCATATCTAGCAATATCTTTATCCAATGTAATCAAGTGATTAATAAAATAATCAGTTAATTAACCTAAAGAAGTTTAATGACATTCCATCATCTAGAGTAGTGGTTATCATGGATTTCATTGTCCAGGCAAACTCGTATAAAACAAAAGACATAAAGGTTGTGGGCAGGAAACTTATCTGACCATGACTTTGTTTTGATTCATCCACCATAGGAAACAAAACACAGTTCATGAGTTAAAAGGTTACTTTTTCTAACATTAAAAACTTGTATTATTACATGCATCAATATAACTCGAGCCAGATTAATAAATCGAATAAGTTTAAATCAAGTTGATTTCGAATAAGATTAATTTATAAGACTCATTTTTATTCAAATAACACTAACAAATGATTACATTCCTTTTTTTTAAACTCTAATCTCGGAAAAATTATATCATGGATAAGTCCCACCACGTCATCCATAGGACCAACCATCAAAACCCATCAATCTCATCATTTTTTTTATATCATATTTTTTTAAGTGAATTTTCAGTCATATTTACGGTTAATTTATTTTAAAAACAATTTTTTTCAAGGGAAAATTCACTATATGACAAAAAATTGATGAGATTGATGATTTGTAGTAGTTAGTCCCCTGAACACGTAGTAGAACTTACCCATAATATAATTTCTCTTGTTTCTCTAGACAATCAATAGAAACCCTAAACAATTCATGAAATGATCAAAGTCAAGAACTAGGGTCATAATTTTTTTCATCTGAACCAGAAACCTCATCAGCAGATCAGATGTTCATGTCTAAAAAAATCAGGGTATGTTTACACACATGCAAGAAAAAAAGTTATCAAACATTGAAAATTGGGACTCTTACCTGTTTATTTAAGCATTTACAATTAAGCTTCCGATTTACAATCTATGGCATCTATATCTACTTGCAGAATGGATATGGGAAAAAATGGAAGCCATAATCTGATCTTGTTCGTCTGAAATGACCTCCAGAGAAGGTTTCTTCTCGAGTTATAATAGTGCGGAAAATATACAATTAAAATATCGACAATGATCATATTATTCTGCAGACTGGCTAGATTTATGTTTATATATATTGCAGCGAATACGGGAAAAGAGATGATGAATACTATAATCACCTTTTTATGTCAGGCTGTACAAACTGCATCTATTTGCTGTCTTGTTGTGGCAGCGGAGAAAAAGTGCCATTTATGGTTTTATATGGATTATTCAGGAGGAGGCCAATGAGGATAGTAATCCAATGCGCCTTTCTGCATTCGAGAAATTTGGGTTTTATAAGTTGGCATGAATGTGACTAATATGGCTGGCGAAAAAAATAATGTCGATTGAAGTTTAAGATGAAAAAAAAAGGATACGTACCACCAGTTGCAATAAGCTTCTCAACACGGGAAACAATATGTTTGCCGTAAGTATACCTTTTCAGGGCATTTAAATGAACCTTGATTCTAGAAAGGATCAACTCAAGATTCTGATCGTCGCAGGTTTCGAGAACCTTCTGCACGACATAGTTTCCGAATTGATCTTTCATCATAGCCTGTAGTCATGCATTCGGGAAGAAAAAAAATGAATGAATAATTGAACGTATTATTTGTTACAAAAAGTAATCCTTTTAAGTTTTAACATTACTAGATGCAACAACAAAAAAGGCATACAGAAATATATATGTATATTACATATATTGTTGTTTGCATGTGGAAAAGGAAAATAGTATTGTGACATACCTGCAATGGCTCATTTTCATCAGTAGAACCAAGCATCTCGTTGACTAAAATTTGACGTTCCTCAGGCCCACCAAAAGTCAAGCACTTCTCAACAACATTAGAAGCAAATTTCTGCAGACTCATCTTCACAATTTGACCAGCAAGCTTGCGGATAATAGCAGATCTCTCATGTGGCTTACCATGTTCAAGAACATGCTATCACGCAAGGAAATATAATTAATATAATCCCATGGATGGTCAAAATAGGACATACATCAGCAGAAGGTGGCTAGACCAACAAGCAACAGAAAAGAAATGGAAGAAATAACTTAATAACACATGCCGAAGGGCGCAATAAAGAGTAATATGTCCATGAAACTAAGGGCCAGTTTAGCATTGCTTTTAAAAAATGCGGTGGAAAAGTGTGATGAAAAAGTGTAGTGGAAAAGTTCTTTTAGAATTTTTAGTTTGAAATATATGTGTTTAGTATTGCTGTCAAAAAGTGCTTTTGAGAAAATAAATGACTATTTTAGACATGATGTTATAAGTTTTAAAAAATATATTTAAATGATAATTAAATTATTTTATATTATAATATTAATTTAAATTATGATAAAATAAAAAAATATTAATAAATGAATATATAAATTATTTTTGAAAAGTGCTTTTTAGAAGTGCTTTTGAGAAAATGTATTAACTTTTATATGAATATATATAATTTTTAAATTAAAAAAATAATTTATTTTAAATATAATTATGTATTTGTAAAAATTAAATTATAATAAAACATAGTAAATGAAGGTTAAAATTGTAATCTGACTCTTAAAAGCACTTTTCCATCCGTAAAAGCTAGAAATTTTAGTTTTTGCGTTTGGGTTGAAAATCACTTTTCAAACGCAGTTTTTTTTCAAAAGCTAACTGTTTAGCATTGCTTCTGCGTTTCAAACCAGCTTTTGACCCAAAAGCTGGTTTGAAAAGCAATCCTAAACGGAGCCTAAGTTCAAAGCTGAGTTCTCTGTTTCAAGATAATCCAAAGAGAAGAGAAGCATTGATTTGATATAAGAAGGAATGTATCATATCTGATATGGAAACCAAGATAAAGCAATATAATGTGTAAAAGAAAAATATGTTAATTACAAACTGATTCCTGAAACATACTACAACAGGCAATATATATGCAATTATGCACAATTAAATAAAGTGATTAACTTGAGACAAAAAGAGGTTAAACATCATTCTCTGATGGCAGATAAATTAGATCACATTCCCACATGAAAAATAACAGAGATTCAAAATGAAGCTTAGATACCTGAATAACATAATTTCCATATTGGTCTTGTGCTAGAGTGCATACAGATTGCATGATCTCTTCCATAATGATTTCTTGGGTTTTCACATCATTGCAATGTTCCAGCACCCTCTATGAGCATCAACAGCGAGCAAAAATCAATAAAAGAAATGCTAAATTCCCAGAAATGAAAGGGTAGGATCAGTAAATTTCAAACCTGAATGACACGACAACCATAAGGGTGGATAGAAAGTGCCACAACTTGGCCATAGAAAGCTGAGATGATAAATTGAATTCGATCCTGAGGAACACACTCAATAGACTTCTGTATAACATGATTACCATTCTGATCGTGAACACATTTTATGACTGAACCGTCAAGTTCTGCTACCATTCTAGTCTGCTGATCCACATCAACCACTTCCAAAGCCTACGGTCATCAGGTTTTTAGCAAGCCTTTCATAACTTCATAAACTCAAAAGGACATACAAGCAATTCACATTAACTTTGTGCACCATCCTGATAAAACATCAATTCATCTCATACCATAATCATGGAAAATTTTCAAACGCTCAGTAAAAATATTTTAAACAGGCAAAGGTATTGAAACATCTATGCATATCATCCTTCTACATCCAAATTCGTCAGAAAAAAATGTTAATTAATCTGGTAACAGACTAGGATTCTTCTGCATTCAAGATCCCCGAAAAACAAAACAGCCATATTATTAATAGGATCATCAAAATGGTCCTATGCGGCATGTACAGTATACTAAACCAAGGAATGTAAGCTAAAATGACTTCAGCATAAGATGGAGGCAACAACTACCAAGACTAAAAAAATTAACTCCATTACAACAACAGTCTTTTTTTCTTTTAAAAAAGATGAGGAATTACAGTCCAAGTACCTTCTGAATCACTCTGCAACCATACATTTGAAGACTGAGAGCCAACACATGACCAGTAAGCTGACTGGCTAGCTCTACTCTTTGACTTTCTGTACCATGCTCGAAGAACTACAAATCCAGCTCAAGATTAGACAAATTGATTATAAATGCATAATAAGGATGATTTGCTGGTTTAAATAAGACCATCAAGAAGCACATACTTTCTGTATGACATAGTTTCCAAAAACATCAGTCATCAAAGCACGAGCATGAGGAATAATCTCAGGAAATATTTGGTTCTTCTCTTTCTCTGTGGCAGTTTCTAATTTCTGCTGGATAAAGCGACTACCATATTGATCCGTACTGCATTGCACAATAGAATTAGACTCAGTAAATTACAAGCATCAGTGCACTTACAACATATGAGAAGGCACCAAGACATGTACCTGAATTCAACAACATGGTCAACAATATCTAAGAGTTCAAAAGACCTGGCCTTGTTGTTCTTAAATTCATCTAATAAAGATGATATGTATCTTCCATTTGCGTTATTACTAATATCCGAGTGCCAACCCCCTACTGAGTTTCTCATCATTGAACTAAAAAGCACATTTCTATCAGTCTGTATACTTCCAGAACCAATGGATGGGTTTACAGAATTTTCCAGTGGATTTCCAGTAAATGGCTTGCCAGGACCATACAAGGGATTCTCATAATAGCCATGATTCAGACCACCAGCTTTAGCTAAAAGTGACAGTTCATACTGTTGCTTCTGTTCAGCTAATATTGCTTCAAGATATGCTTTTTGAAGGTCATTCAAATCCCCCTGTAAAGTACCAGCATAGTTCCCAGCAAGCAGAGAACTAGAACTAGCTGCAGCATGTGTCCCATACTGAGCAGTTTTCTGCAAGTATTGGATATATCGAGGATCTATAAGTGGAGAAAGATCAGACCCTTGAATTCCAGCTCTATTTGAACCTGTTCTATCACCTGTACCAGTCAAAGGGGAACCTAAAAGAAAAAAATAGGGAAATATGTATAAAATGATAAGAACCCCATAAAAAGGTAAAAGCTTCCAGAAGATACAATACCTGCATTTAAATGGTTCTTAATCACTGAATTCAACTTCTGGTTAACAGAATAAGTACCAGGCATGTGGCCAATCAAATCTGTGTTAGCAAGATTCACATTGGGATGAAAAACATCATATCTTTCCGAAATCCCAAGTCCTGAATTTGCTTTTGCATAAAGATCTGCAGAAGATGAGGTTCTTCTGGGAAGGATGACTTGCCCGTTGGAAATAATCTTAGGAGCATTAATATTTTGTGCAATCCCCTTTTTCCTAGCCAAGTCAACATAATTTGTAGAAAATGAGAGTTTTTTTGCATTGGACTGGTCAAAGAATTGCTGTTGCACGCTCTGATTATGTTCATTGGGCATGTTGAATGAAAAGTCCAGCTGATTATCCAAATCAGCCTGAGTATGAGATCGCATATGAGCATTTGTATCTACATTTCTAGTTCTCGACAAATTCAATCCAGATAACGTGGCTGCAATTTCAGTTATTTCAGGTACATCAGATGAATGTCCATTTAGGACATTAGATCCTATATTCTTTTTTTCTGTGTAGCTGATCTTACTTCCAACAGGAGGAAGTCCAGAACAAGGAGACTTCCCAACCAAATGATGTTCAGGGGTAGTACTTCTCGATAATGATGAACCCACAGCAGATGCAAAAGAGTTAGAAGTGGTTTTACCATGGCTCTGAACTCCTACCATACCCGGATGAGCTACTCCAGCAGGCAACCTCTCCATTGACTCTGGTCCATTAAAGAAACCAGGTGGTCCGGAATCAGCAATGCTAGCTTCATCTAACATATCACCGAAAGAATTACGGCTTGCTGGCCGTGAAAGGTGACCTGATAAGGTGGAAGGTCTATCAAGTCCATCCTGGAGGGAACTATCATGTCAGGTCCACTACAGAAAATGTTAAATTAAATAAATGGTATTTCATCACAACCACAAGTACAAAATTCAAGAAAAAATACATTAAACAAAGAAAACGACAAATAAGAGGAAAGCACCTATATGGGAAATCAATATTGATGAGAATATCACAAAGAAAAGAGGAAAATACAACCCAAATCAATAAACATTAAGAAGAATCATGTTACAACAAGGTTAAAAGAAGAAAAAAACTATAAACTCATCAACTGAAATGGAGGCTACATCACCTGAAGAATGTCAGCAAAACTCTTCCTCCTTGCACCAAGCCCAGAACCAGACAACCCAACCAAACTGTCTGAGCCTTTATCAAGCCAGTCAGCCGACAACTTCCTAGGCAAATTCCTTGCATTGGCATTCCTTAGCTCCAGCAAATCATTTTTTCCTTGTTGAGCAGAAAGACTAGGCTGCATTGAAAATAGAGAAGAACTATCACCACCCTCATCGAACTTTTTCTTTCTCCAATCCCCGATGCTCCCAAGGGAAGATCCACCGGCCTGAAACCTTTGTGCAACACGCCAATCCTCTTTCGATAACAATGGTGGGGGAAGCCTCGGATTTATGTTTTCATGGGAGTAATAATATGAAAGATATGCAGGATGCGAGCGAATCTCATCTTCAGACATTCCATTATTGCTACTATTACTGCTAACACCAGTGATACCATTAACGTCTCGAAAATCAGGACGAGAAAAAAGACTACCAACAGCAGTCAGTGATCCTTCAACTGTGGGTGGAGCACTGCCACTCCTATACATATTAAGATCCCTTTCATGATCCACAAGTTGTTGATTATGATGCGCTCGCAACATCAATTCTAATTCAGTCAAACTATCTTCCAAATTCCCACTAGGTCTTTGTAAACCATTATCTATAGTGAGAAGTGTATCTATATTACGGCCAGTAACCATCCCAAAACCTACATCCACAAAAAGAGTTTACATATATATATATATAAGAGAGAGAGAGTAGTTATAATTTCAATAAGTCCAGATAATCAAATCCCATCAGTTAAGCCTTAAGATATATGTAGTTCTCTTCTCTATTTACAAATGTATTTTGTGTTTAAAGGTACTATTAGATGACACAAAATAATAGTGTTTCACACAGAAATAGAAAGCTTTTAGTCCTTTCTCAGCAATCAAACAGAGCTTAACTGAAAATTACAATTCAATACAAAAAGAAACAACTTTACAACCTCGTTTATTTTTAAAAAATTCCAATATTCAGGATCATAGAAAATAAACATCTTTTAATCCTAATCTCAACAAATGAACAGAGCTCAATCGAACACTAGAATTCAACATAAAACAAACAGTTGTTGTTGTTTTTTTACATTCTTAAAAGGTCTCATCTTAAGCAACCACACAGAGCATGGCATAATTTCAATTGTAGAAACAAAAAACTAGCAAATCCGTTTTTCAGAAAAGACCCCCCCCCCCCCACCCCACACACATACACACACAGTATTGTCTCAGCAACTAATCATATAACTGAAGGGAAAGCTCAACAAAGAGGGAAAAAGGAAAGAACAATAACAAAAATAGAAATCCCACTGCATTATCTCACCAACCACATAGCTTGTTAACATTAAAATTTAAGCAAATAAATTAAATAAAATCCACGCAAATTCCAGCATCAATTACTAACGAAGCATCAAATTCAATCACCTAAAAAAACAGCCCATAAAGAAACGAAAACAAAAACATCAAAATTATTTATTTTGATTATTGAAGACGCCATAAGAAACTTGCCTGATTGAAGATCAATACTCCTTTTTGAAGGGTAAATTCGAAATTCTAAAACCAAAATCCAATATGGATCGAAACTATAGCCTGAAAAAAAATATTATTCGGAGGCGAAGAGGGAGGCAGAGAGGGAAAAGGGAGGAGATCGCTAAACGTCTTCTCTCAGATTATTCGAAAACGGACATTAAGAATTTTTAAATAATAATAAAGTAAATAAAAAAGGAAAGTTTTTTATTTATTTGTCATCATTATTAAAATTAGATTAGATATTGATTTGTTTGATTTTTTTCTATAAGTTACTTAAGTTATTGCCGAATTTTATTTCTAAATTTATCGCTAAAATTTTAAAATATTTAATTAATTTATTAAAATTTAGATATTAAATATTTTAATCAATAAAATTTAAACATTAAATATTTTTGTTATTTTTAAAATTCTTTAATCACTTAATTTTTGACCTTTTAAATATGAATTTGATTTTTATTTTATTAAAAAAATTATAAATTAACCAAAAATCTTATATTTTTTCTTGTTAATCTTTATATCAACGTATAAAGCACTTTTTAGTATATTACTTCTATAGTATCGATAAAAAGATTTATTGTTCGGATCTTAATTTTTTTATTCATTGATAAATAAACATAATTAAAAACTTAATAAAAAATTGACAAAAAAATTAATATCTAAATTTTAGTAAATAAATTATATATTTTAAAACTTTAATAATCAAAATAGATTTTAAAGTATAATTTAATGATAATTTTTATAATTATTTTTTTATCAAAATTTGATGGATAAGAAATAAAATTTTTATGTCTAAACTTTAAATTTTAATAAATAAATTTTAAATAATAAACTTTAACTTTAAAACCCTGAATTCAACACACTTACTAATTTTCTAAAGTCTAAATTATAGATTAAACTCTTAACCCTATAATAAATCTTTTGTTTAATTAATTGCTTCAACAATTATTCAAATATTTTTTACTTATTAATAGTTTACTTATAATTTTATCCATAAAATACTTATGTTAGACTAAAACAAAACGTTAAAAAATAAAATATTTTAAAAAATAAAAATAATACAATAAAAAATATGATCCAAGAAAAATAGGCAAATCGGAAATTAATGTAACATATTGTCGAATCTAGATTTTTAGTTGGTCTGGTCTGTACTAAAAGTGATCAATCAAACAGTGGGGACAATGGCAAATCGGAAATTAATGAAACATACCGGTGTCAGAACAGGAATTTAGCCCATATCAGGAAAATCTAGATAGTGTCGAGAGAATTCGAGGAACGCGGCAACAGCTAAAAAAATCCGCCACGTCATTTACTTAGCTATAAAACAATAATATAAAAATAAAAATATCTTATAAAAACAAAATATTTAAATATCCCACATTCGGAAAACACACAAAAAAACATAACTACATAAGCTTGTTGGTGTTCTTCAGACTTCAGTTTCTGTTCTTTAGTCAGGTTTGTTATTTGAATTCTCTTTCCCTGTAATCATATTTTTGTTTCTCTTACCTGCAGATTTTCATAGATTTGAAGGAATTAAAACATGGGTTTTTCTGAGAATCGAAACCCAAACGTGGGTACTTCTCTGTTCATGGATTCTTGTCGGAAAAGGAGGCGGCGGAATAGTTTATCTGTTGCTGATACTCTGAAACAATGGAGTGAAAATTCTCAGACCAAACCGGCAGTTAAACCCCCTGCAAAGGGTTCGAAAAAGGGTTGTATGAAAGGCAAAGGCGGTCCTCAGAACCAAGCTTGTGTCTACAGAGGCGTTAGGCAAAGAACGTGGGGTAAATGGGTGGCTGAAATTCGAGCTCCTAATAAAGGGAAACGGTTCTGGCTCGGTACTTTTCCTACCGCAGTCGAAGCTGCTTTGGTATACGATCAAGCTGCCAAGACCATGTATGGGGACAAAGCTATCTTGAACATTCCCCGCGTGTCGGATTCCGGTTCGGTTTTAACCAATTCGGAGACTACGTCGGTTACTTGTGCCGGGTCTGACTCTGAAAACTACGTCGGAAATGCGGGCGGTGAAGCTCCCCCGAGTGGTGGGAGCAACGGTGGAGAGAAAGTGAAGGAGGAGGGGCAAATAACAGAGGATTATAGCTGGCTTGATGGCCTGGAAATGGAGTTTATGGATGAGATTTCATTGAATCACGGCGGAGGGAACAGTGTGTGGGATGGTGGGACGTTTTTTAGTGAGGATGAGTGTTTTGATATAAATGAGCTTCTACTTGACTTGTAGTTTAACATTCGAATAAAAATCGTCTACCAATATCGTCTACCAATAATTTTATGTCACGTGTAACATAAAATCGGAGGACACGTAAGAAAGACCGATTCTGTTCCTAACATTCTTTATGTTGTATGGAGCTCAATTCTTTATCCACAACATGAAATTCCTTTGAGATTTAGGATTTTAAGTTCTTTATTATTTTTTTTTCATAGTTAATCGATGTCATTAAACTGATGAATGTAAATTTATTTTTAATATTATTATTTGTTGGTAATGAATTTATTTTTAAGGACAATCCATTGGTTCTTGTGTCTGAATATTTCCAAGTATCCAACATGATTTTTGGGCCTTCATTATCTTTTAAATAAACAGACCCTTGGGGTGGGAACAGGGTTAGATAAGGTAAACCCTACATTTGTTTTGGTGGATGCTATACATAAAACAAATTCATAAGATAGGTTTAGACTTACTAATTAAAGTTTAGAGTTACTAATTAGTAGTGAGTAGATATTTAAAAACCCATTGACATGTAGCTTTAGTTCATAGGATAGTTTCTGTGGATAACTTATTTTAAGGGGATAAGTCATAATCAAAATTTGGCCTACCAGATTATTGCATTAAAATAGGTAATATATTTTAGTCATTCAATTAATTTTTTCGTTAAAATCGTCACTAATTGTTTTATCTTTGTCTTAATCTCAATATCTTTTTTAAAAAATAAAATAACTATCATTTATTTCTTACCATTCGATATTTATGTTTTGGTGTCCGACTCTCGATTAGAGTTCTATCCTTATAGCGGAGCTTTTAAATTTAATTAGTAGGATAAAAAAACATTATGTATCTAATAAGGGTGGGCAAGACCAAGTACCCAGTCAATTCGATCAAAATTGGTCTCGGTTTTGATAGTTACCGGTTCTTGAAAATTAGAACTAGTCTCGGTCACATCGGGTCCTAAATTCTAAAAATCGGTTTTGTTACTAGTAGGAGTCAATACCAATACCGAGTATCCGATCAATTGGTTTATTATTAAAAAAATTTAAGTAATATAAAAAAAATTCAATCATCAATAATAATATTAAATAACAAAATTAGAATATTATAGACTTAAAAATTAAAGTTTTAAAATGATTCACTCATAATATTCATACTTAAAAGAGAAAGTTTGATAAGAAGAAATAAATAGAAGAACATAATCTAACAAACTAATATCGGGTACTTGGTATTGATTCTGGTCTCATTGGGTACTCATCGGATACCGAGTCCAGAAAATCAAGATTATGTTCTTTTGTACCCGATACTAATTTGTTAGATTATGTTCTTAATCTTATCGGGTCAATTCCTGGTAAAAATTTAACGGGTCCAACTAAATCCGGTACGAGGTAATTTTTTTTATTCACCCGAATCATCACTAATATCTAAGGATGAAATTAGAGTTAGGAGTAAGACATAAAATTTAAAAGCGTAGAATAATTTTATAATTAATTTATTTTTTTAAAAAAAATATATTAAAAGTATTTGTTGGTTAAGGGTAAGAACTCTCTCGCAAAACAAGCCGTTTTTTAAATTTTATGTGCAAATTTTTAAGAAAATAATTATTAAATACCATTTTTAAATTAAATCTGAAATCTTAATTATTTTATAAGAAAGATTTGATGTGTTGTATCAAATTGTCCACTTGTGTGTAGAGCAAGTGATTAAGTAGGGACAGGGATATCTAAGAAAATCCATGTCGGGTTCCCTTGTAATAAAAAAATGATTTGTTATTTTTAGTGTTTATTTTCATGTTCTAACGTAAAAACTTGAGTTTTAAGTTTTAATTTTAAAAATATTATATCTTTAATTTTTTAAATAATAATCCTAAAATTTAACTTTAAATTATAATTTTAAATTTTATTTTTATATTTTTAGAGCGAAACATAACAAGAGATAAATAATTTTCTTTCCCTTTTAATCAATAAATAATTTTCGTTAAATTTAAATGTTTAATATCGTTATTAAAAATTATAAAAAAAAGTAGATATAATATTAAAAAATAAAATTAAACATAAATAGTGGTAGATAATTTGATAAAATTAAATATCTCGATTAATACTTTTACGATGATTTATAATTTGTATTTTATGATTATCTAATTATCTTTGATAGAAATATTTGTGTCCCATTATATTTTTTTGCAATATAGTTGATTTCGATTAAAACCAACAAACGTATAAAAAAATATTTCAAATCAAATAATCATTTAAAAAATTTACTAAATCGAGTAATTAAAGATATTTATATTATATTATCTGTCTTTGGAAAAAAAAATCTTATCCCTTGCCAGCTAAAATTTGCATCAAAGGCATGGGGGAAACTATGGACTTGGGATTTACTTCTTGTCATAGCTTTAAAAGGAGAAGATAAATAATTCTGTTCAAAATCTATCCAAAAGCAAAGTGCTAAGCCTAAAACAAATGATTCATATAAATTCAACTAGAAAATAAAAAAATTAGAAAAAAATTGAGAAAAACAATCACTTTTTTCATGTCATATTCCTTCTACTATTATTACAATGGAAACTCCCAAATGATATATGTTTCTTTAGACTCAATCATACATTTTTTTCTTGCATTTGCATGCAGGTAAAGAATGGGTAAAGTCTCAAATATCGAATATAATATTTTAAAAGTGATTGTATGAATCGACTTAATCAAATTTTTAAAATTTGATCTTATTGTCATCTTTAAAATCTTAAAAAATTATACAAGAGACAATGTGACGTGAGAGAAGAGGCACACATTTTGTGACAATGTTATCAGAGACGTTCCGAAGATTTTTTTCATTTTCATTTTTTATTTAAATATTTAAAAAATAATTTATTTATAAATTTATCCTTATTTTTAAATATTTTTATATTTTTTATAACCTTAAATTCTGACTCCGAAGTGACCCCAATGTAATACCCAAGGGTGCAATTCCTTGTGGGAGAGAAATGATTTTCTGTCTTCTTTAGTGGCACTTAACCTAATGTGATTGTCTGAATTCCATTGGACAGATACAAATAATTGTACTAACATGAAAATAATTGACCACGGATAAATATAACGTAACGATATATTAAATTGTTAAAATGATATCTGTGATTTAAATATAGATAATATGAATAAAATAAATTAAATTAAATGAATTATTCTTATAATAATAACAACGATGAGTATTTAATTATTTAATAAAAAAAATTGAATTAATTAAATTAATTAATCTTATTTTATCTCTCAAATTTTATATAAAATTTTGAGTTAATAAAAAATCTACCATTATCGACTAGCAGTAAAGGAAAAATCCACCTTAAAGAAATATTTATTTATAAATTGATATGGATATTTTTACTTATGTAAAAATTAAAAAAAAATTCATCAGATTTTGTGGTCATAAACTTTGATGTTATATTCTATCAACCAAGTCAAACAATAGCTATGACATTGCTATCTTAATTTATAGCTTTATTCTCTATATTAATCATTAAATAAATTGAAAATATTAATCACCCTCTAAGACAAATTATCTTTTGCAAATAAAAATAAATTAATTTTTTATATAGAAAAAAATCAAAATTATAAAGGGAAAATATTAAACATAAGCATCATTGAGAGAGAAAGGGCAACGTACAAGAATTATGAGAAAACTCAACTCAACTTCCATTACTATTACTATTAGAATATAATAATTTTATTATTATTATTAATTCTTTTTTAGAAAATATAAAGTAATATGTCATCGTATTTCATAAGTATAAGAGTCAGTTTGATATTATTTTTAAAAATATGACGAGAAAGTAATTTTAAGAAAGTGATTTAAAATATATTTTTAAATTATTTAGTTTAAGAATAAAAGTATTTGATATTATTATAAAAAATATTTTTAAATAGATACAATATATATTTTAGGTATTATTTTAAAAAATAAAATTGTTGATAATATAAATAAATTTAAATTAGTGATTTTTTAAAAATATTAAAAATTAAATTTTTTATAAAACATTTTTTAAATTAGACTGAAATTCATTTTTCGACCTTAAAAATTATTTATTTTATATTATTTTTTTATTCCGATGAAAAATCTATATTTGAGAAAAAGGTTAAAATTTCCAATTTTTTGATCGTTGCACTTAAAACAATTTCTGATAAAAAATAAATAAAAATCATTTTATTTAATAATATTTTTTATTCAAATATTGATGACCGAGTCATTTCCAAATATTGATGACGTGTCATTCCTAAAAATACAATTCTAAAAATAGCAAATTAATATTACGTATCATTCATACGTAACGGCGCGCTTTTTCCCGTAAAAAGTTAATATATTTAAAATAGATAAAAAATATAAAAATAAGATTACAAAATTTTCTCTTCCATGTAATGATTGTATAAATTTCTTACACCATTCTCTTTCTTGGATCTCCCTCTCCCATTCTTTCCTTCTTTTTATTTTCTATCCAAACAAACAAGATTTCTGTTTTTTCAGTTTCCTGTTTTTCAATTTTGAGGGAAACGATTTTCCACATATTTTTAATACGAGAATGAGCCAAAGGGTTTATTTCTTTTCATTGTAAAACATCGCTGGTACGTTTCTTGTTCTCCAGAAAATTTCTTCCATTTCCACATTTTGTATCATAGTCTTTTATTATTTTCCGTATTTTTTGTTCTTTTTTTTATATATATATATTTTTTTGTTTGGAATTATCAGGTGAAGAAATGAATGGGAGGGCTGTTTGTATCAAATTGTAGGGCGTAGGGCGTTGTTCTTGGTGAAATTTGGGTTTTTTTGATCAATTTTGTTAGCTAAATTAGTGTTTGGTTTTGTATTTTTTGATATAATTTATCATAAATTTGTGATCTTGTTTGGGTACTAAGGAAAAAGAGATAAATTTTCATAACGGAAAAGAATTAGGTGTAGGAAGGGATAAAAAGATGAGCGATTTTCAAGCTTTGCAGCAAAAACCAGACTCCTCAAATGATGCCACGGCTGAATTTGAAAGGGGTTTGGAAGAATTGATGAGGGGGCATTTAGATGATTGTATGTCATTTGCGGCATGTAGTTCTAATAGAAATCCTGATGATGAAGATGATGAGGGTGACCAGCTTGTTAGGAGGAGGAGAAGGTCGGATCTTGAAGGCGAGGATTTAGCTGAGTCATCCGCTGCTAGGAGGCGGCATTCCAGGATTTTGAGTAGGTGGGCTGCTAGGCAGGCTCAGGAAATGATAACCACAATTGAGAGGAGGAACAGGGAGTCTGAATTGATGGCTTTAGCTGGTTTACATACTGTTTCGACTCTCGACTCTTCGTTCTTACGAGAGTCGCACTCTACTAATTCGAGGAGACAAGGAGGGACCATTGAGAGGCCTAGTACTCAGGCTTCTTCGATTTTGCAAATGTGGAGGGAGTTGGAGGATGAAAATATGTTGAATAGGGCGAGAGAGAGGGTGAGGGAAAGGTTGAGGCAACAAAGGAATGCTGATGGAAATACAACAGTGTCGAGTATGACTTTGTCAGAGAGTCGTGAGAATCATGATAGTGGTGTCAATGCGAGTGAGAGTGAGAACGAGTATGGAGCATGGTTGAATGAGCAGGGTGTGACAAGTAATGATGGTGGGGATAATACTGGATCTAGTAGGGAGCAGTCTCCTGATCTTGGTGAAGTAGAGAGGGAAAGGGTGAGGCAGATAGTCCGGGGATGGATGGAGGGTGGGATTAGTGAGCATTCATCATCCTGTGTATCCCGTTCTGGCGGTCCTAGAGCTGAATGGCTCGGTGAAACGGAGCGTGAGAGAGTTAGAATTGTGCGGGAGTGGATGCAAATGACAAGTCAGCAGCTAGGAGCTCATGGGGGGCAAAGGGGAGATCGCCAGGCAACTGCTACAATTAGTGCGCAAGTTGATCAACCTCGTGAAGGCTCGGTTGCTGACCATGATGAAGCTCAACCAGAGCAAGTTCGGAGGGACTTGCTGAGGTTGCATGGACGACAAGCTGTTATTGACTTGCTTATGAGGATTGAGAGAGAGAGACATAGGGAACTTCAGTCTCTACTAGAGCACCGCGCTGTATCTGATTTTGCTCATCGAAACCGCATTCAGGTCTGTTGACTCGATTTTCATTCGTCCATTGAATTATATTCAGATATATGTTGTATATTTAGCTTTAACTTTCCTAATTTGTTGAAAATATTTGAAATGTGCTGGAGTCTAAATTGAGTTAAAGTGAACAGGGTGTTGCACTAATTTCTTTACATGCTCATATGCATTTCCTTGATTGATTGATTTCATGTATTTGGTTGTAATATAAGGATTTTAAATTGTTCTCTACATGCATGAATAGTAGTTCCATCAGTTTTATCAAGATTTTAAATCCAATTATTATTATAGTTTCGTATGGGATTAACCTGTTTCAACAAGGCACCAAGGGTGTTCTGCAGTAAGTCGAGACGAAAAGAAGCTTGTTTGATTGACTAAACACTTTGCTTGATTCTATTTATAGTTTTGTCAATGTTGGATGACTCTGGCCTTCAATGATCTCTAGGCTGACTTAATATACATATGGATGGCTTGTTTATCTTTGGTTTTGCTCAATGAAAATCCTTTTATATCATGATCCTTTTATTTGCATATGTAGCCATACTTAACTAGCAATGTGTTTAAATCTGCAGTCACTACTCAGAGTTAGATTCTTACGAAATGAAAGACCTGTTGAAGATGAGAGACAGCCTTCAATGGCAGTGAGTGAATTAATTCAATTAAGACAACGACAAACTGTATCTGGCTTGAGGTATGAGATGTTGCCATTCATTCTCAGGGATGAATATTTTGGTGATGACTTGAACAATTCCTTGTACTGGTGTTTCAAGCTCGCTCGAGCATGAAGCTCTCATAGTTTCCATTGATTTGCTTAACCGACAATTCTTTTTCTCATTCAGGGAAGGGTTCCATAACAGATCAGAAACCATTGTACGTGATCAAGCAAATAGTAATTCAGAAACCACGTCTAGCAATGTCATGGATGATTCTCGAAACGAACTTCCACAATCAAACACGTTTCAGGATGCTCAACGTGATCAAAATGAGCATACCCAATCTAGGAGTTCGGAAAGTGATGTCACACGGTCACAAATAGGAGATATGGTTAGCAACAACATGGCTGTTGAGAACATAAGTGGGCAAGGAAATGCTAACCTAGGCGGGAATTGGCAGGAGCCAACAACCAATAATGAGCAAGGAAATTGGCCACAATCAACATATGCTCAATTCAATGAATGGAGAGAAGGCAATGCAGAGGAACAAGATACAAACTGGCAAGAAGGCACAGTTCGTGAGTATCGCCAAGAAAATGCTAGGAATGTAAATGGAGAAGAAAATCATCAACAGGGAGGCCAAAGGGTTTGGCGTGAGGACGACTCTCGGGAAGCTGTTGATAATTGGTCAGAAGGGCCTTCTGATCCTCCAAGAGCACGCCGTGCAATCCCAGTTAGAAGGTTCAATAGATTTCATCTACCTGAAGATGATAATGTGTATAGTATGGAACTTAGAGAACTTCTGAGCAGGTATTTGGTCTCATGTTATTTTTATTCTTTAAAATAAAATGATATGACTTTGATGGTTGATATAAGCTTAATTTGCAGGAGAAGTGTCTCTAATCTTCTTCGAAGTGGTTTTCGGGAAAGTCTAGACCAATTAATTCATTCTTATGTGGAAAGACGAGGCCACTCTCCCATCGATTGGGATCTACATAGAAACTTGCCAACTCCAGTCTCTCCAGAACGTAATCAAGAGCGGCAGAGGGATGAAATAAATGATCGGAATAATACTATTAACAGACCGTCACTAGTGTTCCCTTCTTCTTCGGTGCCACCACCGCAACCACTATGGCATCAAGTTTTACATAATACTAGCTGGTCTCGGCACGATATGCATAGATCACAACTTGTAAGCCATCTTTTTTATCTGTGCTACTGTATTCTATCGAACCATTTCCAATCTATTCTGTATGGTGTTGCATTAGGTGTCAACTTTTCTCCTAGATTCAATATTTAACATATTACAGAGGTTGGTCGTAGGAATCATGACTGTGACTTTCATGCCAAAGGATAGTTAAAATTATCCACAGAAATCATACTATTCAGAGAGACATTTTGTTAGATAAGAAATTGAATCATGTATCAAGGTTTCACCCTCCCAAATTGTCTGTTAATTATGCTGATTGTTTTTTATATCATTATAGGTTGTCATCTTGGTTTGTTCAATAGTTGCTGAATATTATCAGGACACAGGCCAAGATATATTACTTTTGAGTCTGTAGACGGTACTTTTTGTCATCTTGATTTGCTTATTTCGAGCAGGAATGGGAGATGGTTAATGATCTTAGAGCAGATATGGCAAGGCTCCAGCAAGGCATGAGCCACATGCAGAGGATGCTGGAAGCTTGCATGGATATGCAGCTCGAGTTGCAAAGATCTGTCAGGCAGGAAGTCTCTGCAGCGTTGAATAGATCAGCTGGTGAAGGTTTGCAAATTCTCCCAATGTCTTTCCCTCCTTGATAGTTGAAACCATTATTTCAGACTAACTTTTGTTACAGTTTTGACTGTTAAGGACCGGTCCAGATGGGGTCATGTGAAGAAAGGGACTTGCTGTGTTTGTTGCGATAGGCAAATCGATTCACTTTTGTACAGGTTTTTACCTCCCTAACTCCTTTGATGCTGATTTATATACCATGACCATCTTTTTAATGATTTTAAAAAAATGTATGCAGATGCGGACACATGTGCACGTGTTCGAAATGTGCAAATGAGTTAGTTCGTGGGGGAGGAAAATGCCCGTTGTGCCGAGCACCCATTGCAGAGGTAATCCGTGCATACTCGATACTGTAAAAAGATGAAAGAAGAGGAGCATGCATGATAAGTTAATAGTAAAAGGAGTCAGAGAATCCGATCTGAGTTATAAAAAAGAGTCTCCATTCCATTTAGAAGAGTGTTAAGTTGTTTACCATGTCTTTGGTGGTGTGTTTTTCTGAGTGATTGCAGAAAACTATGTTTTTGTATAATTGTAATAACCTTAGTCATTCATCACAGCCTTGATAGCAGAAGCCAAATGATCATAAGCATCTCCCCATTTCTGTTTTCAGACAGCTTCTTCAATTGTCCTTAAAAATGCCTCTGTCACCATCTGCTTTTCTAATCTCCAATAGTACAGTATTTATCCTAAACTCCATCCATCCCAGACATATTCATGAACAACAACAACCGTATCTGCATCCTGTACTATATCTGAAGAAGAAGAGTTACAGAGAAAAGAAACACAGGCTGAAAACATGGATGTCTTACTTCAAAACCTCCCACGATTCCTTCACCAATGCTTCTTGTTTCACCGTCAAACTCTGCTCTCTTTCTCTGGTCTCAAACAAACAGATTTCTCTGTTTTTTATAGTTTCTCAGAGATAGGCAGGCAATGGTGCGGTGGACCTTTAGATACATAGATTTTTTTAAAAAACAAATCAGGGTTATTCTCTTCTCGATTTTTAAGATTTTATCTTAATTAATTTAAATCTATTCTTACCGTATTACAACAAAAATTATTTACGGATCTTTAACTCAAAATCTACCTACTTTTCTAAGAGCGTTGTGACTTGTGATGTATTATTGTCTAAAATATTTAAATTATTTATGTACCAATCTTCCTTCTAATAAAATGTTTCATTATTTTTAAGCTTTTTCTCTTTAAGATAATGCAATATGTCATCGTCTTATCGAAGGAGCCTAATAAATTAAAAAAAATTTATATAAGTCTTTACATCAAATCGATATTAGTCACTTAACGGAATTAATGATTAAATAACTATTTTATTGTAAATCGATCATATTAATAACTATGAGATGATGCAGTATATCATCATATGTAGGGATAAGTATTCGATCGAGTCGAGTCAAAATTTTTTGAGTTATTCGAGTTGACGAGTCATATTTTACAACTCAAACTTTATTTGAAATTTTTTCAATTCGAGTCGAGTTTCGAGTTCCTATAAATATTTAATTACAATTATTTATCATATTATAGTATGAATTGATTCTAATTTAAACAACTTTCTCGAATCATATAAGATATGCATATATATATTTTCATATGTAGCAATATTTCTTTATATTTTTATATATCAATGTATATATATATATCATAAAAAATTGAGAGATTCGTCTCAAACTTAAAAATAATCCTTTAATTACTAAAAATTTCGAGTTATTCGAGTTTCCATTTTACAACTCAAACTTTATTTGAAATTTCGACTCGTTTTGACTCGACTCGAGTTATTCAGTTTTTTCGAGTCGAGTCGAGTTTTGCTCACCCTTAATCATATGTGAAATGTATGATGTTATTATAAAATGTGATACACAATTAAGTGATCAATTATGTTAAGTATGTTAAAGATATTTATCAAGTGTAATAGAAATAAAAATATAGATATCATAAAATGCCTTTATAATTCATTGAGAGATAGAGTTATAAATACTTAATAATTGATTTAATAAAAAAACTATATAAAGAGGTAGTGATCCAAAAAAATAAATTAACTTGTTTTTCTTTCATTCTCTGTTAAAGAGTTTTTGGTAAAAAAACTTTTTTTTTTTAAATCAATATTAAGATTTAATATTTCAATATCTGAATTCAATATTTTCAATCTATCTGTTACTTATAGTACGTTTCTACATTCAATTTATTATTATTTTTATTACTCGATGATTTAACATGATCAATTATGGGTTAATTTTCATACCCGTAATATTTTAGGTATGCTTTGGTTCTAACAAGTGATTGATGTATTTATTGCATGCTCTTAATTCAATACAAATCACTACGTTACCCAAAACTTTAAAGAATTGAGTTATTCAAGATTCTATCGTTTATCAAAGTTTGAGTTTTTATACTCAATATTTGAAATCATCTAAGAACATTCTGTCTTATTTATCAAGTTTTAAATTTTATGACGTATGAGATTAAAATATATGTATATAATCTTGATATAATTCACATATATTTTTATTGATTATATATATTTTAATAACTCACCTACACCAAAATATATTTTTTAATAACTCGAGTTTTATTCGAGTCCAATCGAGTTAAGTGTTGACTAATTTTTGATCGTATTAGACTCGAATAATTCTTATATGTTACGTTTCATTTAAAGCCTTATGAAGAAAAAACTTTGATACACAAGTTGTATAAACTCAAGCTTGTAAATTTTAGGGTTTAGTGTGTTAATTTAGGGTTTTAAGAGTTATATTTATGGTTTAAGATTTATATTTAGAGTATATTTTAGTAATTTAAGTCTAGAAATTTTGATTTTAAATTATAAAAAATAAAAATAGTATATTATATTTTCGAGTAACTCGTGAATTTTTTGATTTGGATATAAAGTAGCTCGGCCCAACTCGTCAAGAACTCGTGCCGCGTCTAATCGAATTGAGCTTTGAACGAGTCAAACTCGAATAACTCACAATCTGTCTCGTCTCATTTACGGCTATAGTGATATATGAAATTAAGTATTAATTGATATACATTTAGTTTAAATTATATAAACAATCAAAGATTTTGATTTTTTCGATATCTAGTAGCCACATTCATATAAACATATTTTAGGTTATTTTAAAAATTTTAGTGTTATCAAAAATTTCATCTGTCATTATTATAAATATTAAATTTAAATATTAATATATTTATATTATATATTTTAAAGTAAATTAACCGAAACATTAGATTACAAAACTGTGATATATTTTAAAAATTATTTTATTTTAAAATATAAAAAGTTTTATACATATAATTCAGTTTAAGTTAATATTAATCGATTCAAAATACAACAAAAATTAAATTATTTCTCCCTCCTCGTCTCATTATTTTTTAAAATTTCCCAAAATCTATATTACAGTAAACTTAATACTTAATTTTTCGTATTCTATTAATTTATTAAAAAACATCGCTAACCACAAATCTTAAAAATATTTTTTTTTTCCTGTATATGCATTAAATAATCTTCTGTCTCAATTTAATTCTACAGAAAACAATACATAGCCATTGATGGTTGACTTGTCGTGACAGAAAGTAGTTTGAATTGTCAGAAAATTTCCGGGTAAAAATAATTTTCTGTCCAATCAAAACATTCATTAAAAAAACATGAAACCAATGATTTCTTATCGAAAGAGACAAAACAATGGCATATGAACAAAGAACATGGCACCATCCCAGACTTTCTATCACTTTCTCGAGAAAAAAAAATCATCTTCGAAATTTTCAAATCTAATAAGTTCTGGCAGATCTCAAAGCCGCCTAAATTAATCCTACAAATGAAGGAAAATCAACCATTTGTAGACAATATATAATCACGTATTTAATTGAAAACTAAGATTTAAGATCGGATGGGATCCATAAAACCAAACCAAACCAAAAATTGTCTGAATATTACAGACTTATCGATTATATAAACTTTTTTTTGAATCCTTTCGATAGATTTGCGTGTAATTTCAATTCAATACATACAGAAAAAATTACATGTAAAAACCGAAGAAAATATAATTAATAAATTCATGTACGTGTGCACCTTCTTTTAGAGATGGAATCATGGAAACCAGCTTCGAAAAACTCATCGACTTCGTCTCTGTTAAGGATCTCGAAGAACTGGAATTCCAACAGCTTCCGTTTACACGAAACATATGTTCTTCTAGGTTTCCTTGGTGCTCCTGGACATGATAAAACTTCCGGGATCTTGTTTTCTTCCGATGTCGGCGTTAAACACTCGCCGTCACTGGTGCTTCTGCTACTGTCGTCTTGATTCTTGTTTTGTATCTGAATCTGGAGTCCAGTTTGATTGGAAGATGGAATGATCAGTTTGGGTAATTTTGTTTTTTCCAAATTCTGGAGTAATCCAAGATCTGCAGACATTATTGTTTGAATGAAAGGGGAAAAAACCCAGAAAGAGAGAGGAGAAGAAGAAGAAGATGAAGACGTGTAATGGAAGGTAAGAGAAAGGTTGCAGGATTGGATCCTTTTATATTCTTCTCAACAGAATTTACTGTTCAATTTTTCAACTCTTATTTATTTATTTGCAGGTGAAAATAAATAAATAAATAAATATTTATTGTTTGTTTGTTTGGTGTGGAAAACTTTGTGTTGAAGCTGGGTTGCTTTCTTAGGCTTCTTTTTTACCACATTTTCTTTGACCTTTTTGATCGGGTAGCCAAGGAGACTTGACAGGAAGAATTTGTTTATTTATTTTATTTTTTAATAAATTTTTTTGTTGAAAATAATAATAATTGACCCTTAATAATATTAAAAAACTAAATTATCATTAAAATTAAATAGATTCGATAAAAAATTAAACATTCATAATTATAAACGAAATAAGGGTAAACCCTACCCATCATCCTTATGACCTACCCTCAAAATATAAAATATTTATTAGAAATGTCATTAATCAAAATTAAGTATTTATATTAATTAGATAAAACTCAAAATATAAAAAAATAATAAAACAAAGATAGAAGATAATAAAATTAAAATCTTAATTTGTAAAACAATTTTGTATTATAATTTTTCTTTTTCGGGAAGATTGTTCGGTTCTGAAACAGATGATAAAAAAAATAATTTAATGCCACATGGCAAATTAATACACTAACATAGAACAAAGGCACAAAAAATTTAAACGTCATGTTCGGATTTTATAAAATATAATTTATAAAAATGAGAATTTTCTTTATGGGATATGTGTGAAATATACGTTTATTATAATTTTTTAATATTTTTATAATTATAAAATAATATTTATTTATATTATTTTTTAATAATAATTTACTTAAACTCAAATTTTAAAGATAAATATTATTTTTTTAAATTAGAACCAATACAAGTAAAAAAGCAACCATCGTTACCATTCTAATAACATACACATTATAACAAATTTTAATGAAAATTATAATTCTATCAAAATTTATATAAAAATATAAAATATTTTAAATATAATTATGGTACAATAAAATATATATTAATAAATCATGACTTACCTGATCCGGTAATATTTTTACAAAATTCTTAACTTTTCTGGCGATATCAATAGATTTCTTTGCAGAATTTATTTGGGAATAGTTTTAAATGGAAAATTAATGAATATATTATAATCTGAATTATCAAATTAATTTATTTTGAACAGGCATTAAAATTTAAATGCCGGAAAACACTTGGTTCACTAGACGGTACGGAACAAAAATATAGCACCACTTATTAATTATTCTTATTATTTTATTTAAAAATCGAATTATTATAAATTTTTAATTATTTTTACCAATTTATATTAATGATCAATATTTTTTGATATTTGGTTGAAGATATTCTAGTCCAACAATATTTCTACTGATGTTTCGGTTAGAATATGGGTTTTGAGATTTGTGTTTTTATCACTGTGTAAAGAATGAAAGGGGTTGTTGTCTTTTCCAAAATTTTTGGTATAAATATATTTTTAGTCCCTTTTAATTTAAATATTAATTAAATATGATTTTTTTCCTTCTTAATTTTTAAATTTAAAGGTTTAATAGTTTTTTCTAATATTAAATCTTATCTTCGTCTCTAGTTTTTATTTTCCAGCAACCTTCTTCAACTGATGCGTGTCAGCCTCTCGTAATGGGTAACATCTGAGACTGGACGTAGACAATAAAACCCTACTTTCCTTTTATTGTTATTGTTTTGTTTCGCTTTAGAGGATTCCAATTCTAACATTGAGGGACGTAAAACTTGCGTCGGAAACAAAAAGTGATAACTATTATGTCTTCTGTATTTACCCACGCTCTTTCACTGGTGTGTGTAAATCACGCTCTTCAACTTTCTTTCTATTATTTTCTAACGATTTCTAACTATTTTTTTAAAATAGTTAACGAAAGAGATAAACTTTGATACACGTATTATATAAATTTTAATTTACATAAGTTTTTTAATTTTAGGTATTAAAGGTTTAGTTTAAGATTTAAAATTTAGATCATAAAATTTAAAATCAGTTTCTAAAGTTTATATTTAATAATTTAAGATTTGAATTTATAATATAAATAAACAGATTTAGCTATATCAAAATTAAATACCTTATGAAAACCTTATTTTATTTCGTACTCGTTTTCTCAAAATGATATATTGTAATTAACCTTAGATATAAAAATATATTAGAAATTGAACAATTATAATTAATTTATGTTTCTCTCTCCTCTATCTGTTTAGCATAGGATACCTCTTATCTAACCAGCTGCTCTCTTCCTCATGAGAAAATTTATTGGATTTGGTTTCACCAAATACCAACTCATCGTCACCAAAGATATGAATCTTTCCACGTGAAATCTGTCTGTTTCTGCTTCATCACCTGCATGTTTTTCAACACTTAATCTCTGTCTTAAAAGGTAAACATGTTGGATTATATTCCTTAAAATATACAAACAAAACCCTTCATCTTAACCCACTTGTAAAGCTGATAAACACCTAGATTTGCAAATAATATAGGTTTACTTTACTAGTTTCCTGGCTCATTTTTCTCGTAACTTGTGAAACAATCATTTTTACACAGAATTCTGGGGTAATAAAACCCTAATGAATAATGCTCATGTGAAAGTCAATGGATGAAAACCCTTTTTTGAGGTTGTTCTGGAACTGATGAAACCAGACAACGATGTTCCAAATCTTCCATCTTTATTCCTTGTGTCTAAGCTTGTGTAAGAATTTATCTGTTTCTATAAACTTTTCTTCTTCTTCTTCTTACACAATTACAGTATTATATCAGATGTTAGGTAAGAAGATTTCACAACAAGCCTTGTTTTGAGGTTTCTTGTTCTGTAATATTCATTTTTAATCAGTAACAATGAATAAATATGCTTAAAATTTTATTATAAATAATCGGTGTATCAAATAATAATCTTATATATTTGAAAAACCGAGATAAAATGGAAAATTTAACTTCAGTATGGGTAAGATTAAGACGTGTCTGAAAATGGGGAGACCCACAAAAACAAGTTGATTATTGCGTGGCTTGTTCATCTTCTTTAGCTGTTGGCTCATTGAAGATGAACTACTCCATTGCTAGCTAGCTGTATTATTGAGTTTTTGTTTGGATTTGCATGTGCTTGTATTCCGATGAAAATAGCCGGTCATTTTATTATACTTTTTTAATATTCTTATTTTAAAATAATAAATTTAAAGTTTATAATTTAAAGTTAAGGTTTAAGAAATTAGGATTATAGTGAATTTTTTAAGATTTAGGGCTTAAGACAGTGGTGGATCTAGAAATTTATTTAAAGATGAACACATAAATTTTCAAAATCTCGGGATGGACACAAACTTTAAATATTACAAAAATTTAAGGATTAATTCATAAAAATTAAAAAATAAAAGGTAAATATAGAAAACTTTAAAAAGTTCAAGGTAGGCCCGTGCCTACCCTAAAAGAAGGATAGATCTGCCACGGGTTAATTTAAGATGTGAAAATTAAATTTAAAATTATGTTTTTAAATATTTTTGAGGTGCGGTATAAAAGTAAAAATAATTAAGGACAATTTTTTCCCCATTTTCTTCTATTTTAAATATCTCAATATTTAAAACTTAATTCACACAAACTATTTTAAATATCTCAATATTGCCAACCTTCTATTGGTTCCATTAATGTTGTAACATGTGAAATCCAATCATATTCTAATTTTGCTTTCATTGTTATGAATTCAAATATTATATTAATTTAGAGTTGGAAAAACTATGATTTTATGAATAGTTTATGTATTATTTTCAAATATTAAAATAATAAAAATACTTTATTAATATCAAAGTAGTTTTTTTTATCAAAATATCAATGCATTTATATTCTACGTTCTCGTTTAAATTATTATTTTTTATCAAGCGAAAGACGAGTTTTGATCGAGATTGAGTTATTTCTTGTAATCATGTTGTTTTTAGAGAGAAAAATAAATTAGGCGTTGCATAAAACTGATAAAATTAGAGTTAGTTTGGCTTTAAAACATTTTTTATTTTTTTAATTAGAGAAGAATATGATTGTTAATAGAGATATAAACTTATTTTTAAAAATGAAAATAGATAAAATATGTTTGGTTTCTAGTTTTTAAAAATGAAAATGAAAAAATAATTATAAATAATTAAAATAAAATATAGTTAAAAATATTATAATAATAAATAAAATATTATTAAATACATAAAAAATTTAAAAAATATATCAGAAGGGTTCGATCTCAGATTAAAATAAATTAAATAAAATACTGGTTTTCATATTTTCTACACTCTTAAAACATTTTTATATTTTTATTTTTTAAGTTTATAATAGACACGTTTTTTTAACAATTTTATTTTTCAAAAAAAAATATAAAAATTGACATCATTTTCTATTCTAGAGTGGAACCTTGGTTTTCTGGAAAGTCAAGTAACTTTTGGGTCACCTAATGTCGTGTTAGAATTTTTACATGATAATTGCCAAGTTTTAGGGCGGGTCTTATTTTATTGATTTAATTCAAACTCTTTATTCATAAAAAAACGAAATCAATTATTTATATTTATAATTAAATTTAAGATTATTAACTTATATACAAATGACGAAAAGTTTTATAGTTTTAGGGTTTAATTTATAATTTAGAGTTTAAGGATTTTATTTTAGAATTTGAGAGTTTATGATTAGAATTTAAGATTTAAAGTTCGAATTTAAATGTAGGGTTTACGTTTTATAGTAATACGGTTAGATATTTGGGTTAAAATTCGAAACTTAAAATTCTATCAACAACCCAAATGAAATTTGAGAATGTACCCACATGAACGGATGTGGGTTTAAAAATTATAACCGTCGTATATGATCGAAAGATAATAGATACAAAAATTTTAGATGAGTATAGATATCGGATACAAGCAAAAAATTTCGATGCACTTGCAGCAGGATATCTGCAGGTGTTCTAGCCTCGGTATTAACCCACCAACATTTACATGCGTGAGCTGTTTTGAAGGAAAGACATGCATTGTTTCAAGCAAGGGACAATTCGAAAGGAACCATTCTGCATTGTCACTGCTTACATCCACATGTTTCAGGCACAAACCGGTTAGGAAACTAATCTCAGATGATCCACAAAATTTCCATTCCAACCGATAGTTTGGTCTGAAATCCAGTTCTAGCCTTTTAAAGCACAACAGACTCTCAACTCATCTATGGTTTCAGCTTTATGTGAGTTGAGAACTTGAGTAATTCATTCTACATACACATCTCTTTCTATTAGCATCTTCTTGGGATCCGACATTATTGTCTTTGAAACATCGAAGTCTAGACTCCGAGTCTCGCCATTTTCGTGAAACAACAGTACTGATTCTTACCACTTCTTTTAGGGATAGCAGACATAAAATCTGAACAGGCAATTCTTCAGGCAACTCACTTAATCGGTCAACCATACTGTTGTCATCATGTTCCTACCAAAAACAAAACTGATTCTTCAAAATTCAATGCATGAAAACACATAATTTGCTAACAGATTGACTAAGAATTCTAGTGGAAAATCAAAAACAAGAACTCAGATTGTACAAAATCAATTCGGCAAAGAGGAAGAATGATTCATTATTCTACAAGATAACCTTTTTTACTTAGTGATATTTGTTATGGAAGTTGTCTGAGAATGTTTTGTATCTGATCAACAGTTTCTTGGTATCAGACTGATTTTTATCCAATTTAGACCGAAATCGTTGTGTTTGTTACTAATCAACTGTTGATTGTAATGTCATGCAGGAAGAACAAATGTATAGAGGAATGAATATGACATGCAGGAAGAACAAAACACTGAATTGAAGGTGTTACAGAGTTATTACATAACATCTTTAACAGTTCAAGACATGCAGTTCAATTGAGACAAATTGATAAATAAGACATGCAGGAAGATCAAAACAAGACACCTTTAATAGTTGTTACACAGTTCAAGACAGTTTTTAAACTGTTTTCAAAACACTTTTAGCAGATTAACAAGAACAAAACACTTATTACATAGATTCAGACAGTTTTTACATTGTATTACAAAAAAAACAGTTTAAGAATGTTCTGAACAGATCAAGACACCTATCAATCTGTTTCCAAAATATTGCATTAGTTTGCATCTACATGTAAGATATTCAAACAATTCACGTTAGGCTCTAAACGGCCGTTCATCAATTGGTTTTGTGCTTGTCCCCAAACCCAAGTTTAAGACTTTAACGACAAACAAAACCTAAGTGTTTTAGAACTGAAAGGCATTGCTTGAAGCGATGGAGTTGGCATAAACACCATTGACCGAGAAATTGTTGTTTTCATTGGTTGAGAAGAGCTGTTGGTGGCATTTGTTGAGCTTCAGCTTCTTGTACCTCATAAATACAATTAATTTTTATGAACCGAGTTTAAGGTGTTACAAAATAATGTAGAGGCACGTTACGAGGGAGTCTTCTTAATTTTTTTTATTTATAACATCAAGACTCGAACCATTGACTTTGCTTAAATAATCTATTATCTCATCTCATTAAACTAATTGACAGTTGGTATTAATAAGTTGATATTTGATTAATGATGATAAAAGTAGGGGTGTTCAAAAATACCCAACCCGAATGACCCGACACGACTACCCGAACATAAAAAAATTGGGTATTTTCACAAAAAAAATTGGTTCAGGGCCGGGTACCTGGCACGTCATTTTCCGGGTCGGGACCGGGTTATAAAATTATAAAAATCCGGGTACTCGGTTTCTATTATTTATTTATTTTTTAATTTAAATATAATTATTATTTAAATAAAATACACATATATTCAATATATTCTCAAATCAAATAACATAATTTCTAAATCTCGATCCCTCAAATGTTATTTTTAAAAAACAATAAGGGATTCATTGTAAAAAAGAAAATTAAGATTCAATGTAAAATTATAAATTTAGTTTTTTGAGTTGGTAAAATTCAAACTTTACCCGTTTAGATATGACTATTTTTGTACGTGCATTAACCAATACGGAAATCAACTTAAGATCTTTAATACTTAAATCATTCATTTTATATATTAAAATAAATTAAACTAATTAAAAATATTTAAAAAATATAATTTTTTTTATTTAGACCTTATGTTTTGTTTCGAATTAGATTATGTAATTTGAGTCTTAAAATTTATGTTTAGATTATGTAACTAGAGTTTTAAAATTTTATATTTTGATGTTGGATTATGTAATTCAAACTTTTAATTTTATGTTTAATTTTTAAAGATTAAATTTAAAATTTATAAAAAAATTTAAAATCTGGGTGCCTGAATATTTTAATAAAAATCTGTGTCGGGACATAGGCCAGAATTTTTACTACCCGAAAGTCTGGGTACCCGGTACTTCGGGTACCTGAATACCCAGATTTGAACACCCCTAAATAAAAGATATGATATTAAGTACCTAATTAATAACTGAACTTTTTAAAATTTATTTGACTATTAATTTTTTGGCTTATTTGGTACTTAGATTAAAAAGTTTTCATATGCATTAAATTGAAAATTTAAATTATTCAAATATAACTAAGTATATTCTTAAAAAGTTGTATTTTATTAATTAGGGTGTCTAATTTAACTAAATTCTAAAGTTTAAACTGCCAAATCATAAACTTTTTAGGTAAGTATTAATTATATTAAAGACCCTAAATTAATGGAGTACAAATTTTAAGGATGTAATAAAAAAAAATTAAAATTTTGTTATTTCTTATTGATAGAAATTAAAAAATATTAATAACAAAAATCTTGTTATTTTTTATTGACGGTCTATAAGGCAGTATATAACAAATTTTGAAGATATTTAAGAAATTGTATAAAGACGATAGTCTTAGATATAACCAGAATTAAGGGTGACTAACACGTGTTTTTTCACCATGTTCAATGCGAATATGAGGATAATTGTACGACAAATCGAATAGATAAATTAATCACAAATGATAACTAGTTACATACTTATTATGTTCTCTTAATAGGAGTAAAGGTTTTGTTATAATTCGATTTTAGTTGTTCTATTCATGTTGTGCTCCTAAAATTTAAAATTATAAACTCTACATAATAAATTCTAAACTCTAAATTATAAACGTTAAATTCCAAACAGAATCACAAACTCTAAAAATAACATCTTCGTATAATTAAATTTTACACGATTTATGTATCAAAATATTTTTTAATATAATTTTTTAACATATTTTTTAACAAACTCTAAAATTTTTTACACGTTTTATGTTTATATTATTTTATTGTATATGAATTTGAATTTCGGTACAGAAATATAATATATCTTTATTTAATAAAAAATACCATTGACTAAATAGTTAGGTTTGGAACTTAATATTCTTTAAAAATTGCAACTTTCTAAAGCCTATACAATAAATTAAAATACAATAAAATACATTAGAATATACATTAAAAAAAGAATAATACACACTAGAATCAAGCCTTTAGATTATTCATATTATCATATCTTATGTGAATTCAAGTCTTAATATTTATTATTTAAATATTAAATTTCTCTATTTAATACAAAAATATAAAAATTAAACTTATGATGCCCAATTTTTGTATCTTATTATTTAATTTATCTACATTTAATTCTTGAATCAAAATATAAGTGATAATAAATTTATACTATTTTATATAATAAAATATGTAACCTTTTAATTTACATACAAATTAGAGTATTTTAATTTTTTATTATAAATTATTTTTATATTTAAAATATTATATATATAGATATCTTAATAATATAAAATTATTTATCTGTCTCCGAATATTCATGCAACGTAGAATGGAAGAATTAGCATTTAGCACGTAACATCATGCAAGTGTTTAAAATGCTTTTCATTAAATAAACGAAATGACTTGCTGTGAGCGTCCCCTTTTTTGTTAGTGGCAGCCCCGTACATAAAAAATTACTCAATTATGGATAAAATTATATTTTAATTATTTAATTATTAAAAATTGTATTTAAATTATTCAAATATAAATAAAATTATATTTAAATTATCTATAAAAAATAATTTAAATATAACTTTTAATAATTTAATGATCTAAATATAAATTTACTTTTAATTAAATAACCTTCGTTGTAATTTATCCATAAAAAACTAGACCGGCCGGTTTAATACGAGATTATATCGTTGTATTATATTTGATTAACGCTACAATTTAGTACAAAGTATAACTCACATTAATACATCAGTAGAGTTAAAATCAATGAATTTTCTAATAAGCAAAAAAAATAATGAATTTATAATTAATTACAAATTATAAAAAATTCAATTCGTTTTTACTAAATTCAAATTTAAACGCTTATAACAAATTTCTTATTTTTAAATTTAATTAAATCCAAATGCAAATACAAATTAATTAATTCTTTTAAATATTTATGGGTGGGGTGGGGCATTCTTTTAAATATTTTTTAATTATTTGTTTTAAACCTGTCACGCTATAAAATACTTTAAAAGAATTTCATATAAAAAAACATGGAGATTTGAAATCAAGTAAAGCAATGAAACAAAAATCACCAGAAACTTATTTACTTCATTTAGCATGTTCATTTTAAAAAATTCTTCAGAAAATAAATATCCCTCCATATCAATAAAATTGTCACAATTGCAAAAAATTAACTTCTCTATTTAAAAATCGTTCTTAATAAAAATTAAAAATTGGTTAAAATACTTATAATTTAAGAGTGTAAAGTTTTAAATATTAAGGGTTATGAAAAATTTTCTTATATATATCAAAATATAACCCTAATTAAAAATTTATAATATCTTTTTTATTTCAGTACCAAATTTATAAATACTAATAATAAAGATCCAAACTTATAAAGACCAATAAAGCCATACGGAGTGCCCACTTTCTAAAGCACTAAAAGGGAGTGCCCAAAGTAGTAGTTTATTTTCATATATTATAAATTATGTTTTTCTTTCTTTCATTTATTTATTTTTCTCTCTCTTCTCCTCTTTCCTCGTTTTAGCATAGAAACTACTGAATTTTCCGGCATTGACTATGCTCTGAAAACAAAGCTGACCCAGAACAACAAATCGGTAAGACAAGCTAAACATATAAATATATAGTATATAATGTTTTTAGACATTGATTTATTGTTTTAACCTAGTTCATGTACATTGGTCTAAACTCAATTCAGCTGTTATTTCTTTAACACCATCAACAAGAATCTTTGGAGATATTTGAAATATCTTTTTGTTAACATATCCTCATTTATTTCTAGGAATAATACAACTGTTGTTTGGTTTACAGGAATTAAATTACATGGCTTTTTTGCTTTATCTAGTTTCTATTCTTTTGTTCATGATTTCCTGATTTTCTAGGACAGAAATGGTATAGTTGTCTTTTATTAGTTGTTGGGAATGGCTGGCTAAGTCATTTATATCTCAGATGTTGAGTTGATGTACTGATTTTCTACCTGAGAATTGTTTGTTTGTTTGTTTTCTTCAGGTTTTTCTGGGTTTTTTTATGTTGAGGATGTTTGGTGGTGATTTTGTGATTTGGGAGGGTTGGTTGAAGCAATGGGGTGGAGTTTTTTTCCTGGGAATATTTGAGTTTTGGTGATTTTCCTGGGAAATTTTCAGGAACTGGTATTTGTTTGAAGCAAGGTTTTTTTTTTCTTCTAAGAATAGGAAGAACTGGCTGAGAGAGTTGGTTGTTGGGTTCTGCACTAGAATCTGAGATGAATTTTGGTGAAGAATTTTCAATTCCACAAGGAAAAGAATTCCAGTTTATGGGTTCTTGGATACCGGTAACCCCACAAAAACCGATCCCGTCTGGAGCAAATCCGATCCAGGTGAATGGGCATGGGAACCAGTTTGGAAAAGAAAATTGGCAGGAATTTGCTGGATTTCCTATGGGATATGTTCAAGATATCCTAAATAATAATGGAGTTTCTCAAAATTTCAACCAGGATCAACATTTTGGCAGTTCAAATTTGGCACAGAATAACAGAATGGTCAATAACATTGCAGGTTCTTATAGACAGGTTCTTCAAAATGGAAGCATGGAATGGAACAATCATACCTGGGAAAATCTTCTGGCAACCGGAAATGCCGCAAATGGTTTTGCCTCTGCAAGCCAAATTGCAAACATAAGCAGGGGGAACACAGTATCAATCTCGAATTTCCATTCTCGAGAAGATAACTGGAGACATTCTAGCTCACATCAATCCTCGAGTTCAGACTTCATAAGAAATATCAACAGCTTCCTCCAGATGCCGCAATGTAAGTTGTTTTCTGTTTAAAAAGGAAAATTGTGCAACTAAGATTTCATTTAAATGTTCTAATTTACATGAAACAAGTATATTGACAAAGAAATGTAAATGGGATGGTATTTGATTTTACTATACGTTAACTATAGTAGTTTGTATGCAACGGCCAACGGATAGTTCACGATTATCATGCATAGCATAACTTTTCAGAAAACTGTTGAGAAATTAGAAATTTCTCATTATTTATTAAGTTACTAGAATTAAGCAACATTATAATTTAGTGCAGTCCGTTACAATGCGATGGAATCGGAATACGCGGCACAACAACATTGGTACAACCAATGTGCATGATTTTGTCATTAATGAGTCAGTTTATTAAAGGTGATTTCCTTACAGATGGATTTCCAATACCTCCAATGCCAGAGTGCAATTTAAACTCTCCAAGAGCAGAAGTTGGTGCAGCCTCTCATTTCACCACCTCATTTCAATCCTTGTTAGCAGCAGTAAATCAAACTGAGAAGATGGAGAACAAGCAGATCTCTGCAAAACCAACTTCTGCATCACATGAAAGCTCAAACCGTGAGAAGGAAAAGCAGGAAAATTTAATAGCATGCAATGAAAATGGTGGTTCTCAAAAGAACCGTGAGCTCTTACAGAATGTTGTCGATTCCTCATCTGCTGTCATTTCCACTCTGATGGAGGAAAAGGACTCTGAAAGGGGAAGTGCCCGAGGTATCGATCTGAATAAGACACCTCAGCCAAAACTACCTAAACGAAGAAAACACAGACCCAAGGTAGTTGTGGAAGACAAATCCAAAAGTACCCCAAAGTCTGCCGCTGCCGCTAACGTTAACTCCAAGGACAACCCAAGTGGGAAGAGGAAGTATGTGCGCAAAATAGGCCTGACGGAATCAGCAACTGAACATGAAGATTCAACAAAGGGGTCTGGCTCAGCAGCTGGAACTCTGGAGAAGAGGAAGTATGTACGGAAGAGAAGCCTGAAAGAATCAGCCAATGAACTGATAGATTCTACAAACAAATCTGCTCGTGGTGCTGGGATAACAACAACAGGGAAGCACATGAACGAGAGCAACCAGAAAGAATCATCGACTTTGCAAGGAGATTGTACAAGGGGTTCTGATCCTAGTGCTCAAGCAATTCAACAAGTAGATCATGTGAAGGAGATGGGTCCTAGTCCCGTTCCTGCTCAAAGATCCTGCAAAAGACTATTGAATTTTGACTTGGAAAACACTGGAAATGAGAGTCCGGCTGATATACTTAGTTACCAAGCAATGCTAGAGGGAAGTGAATCCTTTGAATCTCCAGCCATGGGATTTCCCAATGTGGGATACGATGGGATTACAACAAAACTCACTACACAGACTACTCAACAAAGTGGATTGGTTGTGGAAAACCAACAACTACGAGCTGAATGTAGTCACCCCTCTTTCTTGAAGAAAATGATGTCAATTGATTACATGTCCATGCCAGGTATCACAGCCCAACTTCAAGCAAAGCAGATGATGGAGAATGTAAATGTCATGAAAAGGAACATAAACATGTACAATGCTGATTTGAGCCAACAAAGCTACAGAAATGGGTACAATCCCACACAGCAAGCCATCCAACTTGTTTCACAAAGGAGAAGCAACTGGGAAAACATTGATGGGACCAAGGAACTCATGTTCCAGCGACACCCTCAATCGGTAGCAGCAGTTTTGTCCAACTCTAATGAAGGTAGGGGATCCAAGAGAGATCACTATTATGCTATTGAGCAGGGAAATTTTAGCAGAGCATGCTCACTGAGTTCATTGCTATCCCAAGGGATGTTTGAAGAGGACAAAGGTTATACAAACGGCAGCAGTAATGCGGCAGCTTTTCTACAGGCTTTGAAAAGAAAGATGATTGAGGATGGAACCTGTGCACATATTTATGGAATGAAGTGTCCAATGTCACATGCTGCAGAACCACTTCAAACAGAAGGCACAAACGGTTTAAATGCAAGTCAATTTATATCACTGAGAGATTGTGGAACATCTAACCCCCATTTTCAAAGAGATAACATAGATAGCAGAAAAAGTGGCGCCATCAACGAACTCACAGGAGACAGGTATGTTAACTCTACAGCTAGAGGTCTAACTTCTTCAGAGCAAAATATTTTCCCCCAACTACATTTAGGCATGGAAAAATTAGGAAACACAAATGAGTTGGATCTAGTGCAAAACTTTGCCGTAATCAATAACCGGAATCATCTTCTACCAACTACCCTTGAAAATGTCCCTACACCTCAATTTGACTTGGTTGGCAAAAGATCCCATACCAATGTTTCAGAAAAGAAGAAAAGAGAGCCTGGTCTATCTAGAAGAGTTCCATCCAGAAACAGAAAGATGCTGCAAGAAAAGGAAGAAGTGTGCGAGAACCAGCAGCAATCCATAAAAGCAAGAGGTACTAACAAATCTTTATCCTTTCATCAACTGTTCTGGTTAAAGTGTTCTACTCACCATCATAAATCAACTGTTGGTAAAATATGCAGGGCTATCAGCAAAACAGGCATCTCTCAATCCAGTTGAGGAGATGATAAAGAAATTCAAGGGCCTCACTCTCAAAGAAAGGAACAACAAACCCAAGGCTGAACTGCATAATGCACTTGTTGTATACAACGGAGCTGGAACAATTGTCCCGTATGAAGGGTTTGATTTAATCAAGAAAAGCAAAGTACGACCTAGAGTGGACCTTGATCCAGAGACAAATAGGGTATGGAATTTGTTGATGGGGAAGGAGGGAGAAGACATTGAGGACACAGATAAGAAGGAAAAATGGTGGGAGGAAGAAAGGAGAGTTTTTCGTGGCAGAGTTGATTCATTTATAGCCCGAATGCATCTTGTACAAGGTACAGCCTGCTACACATTTGGTCCCAATATTCTGTAGTACAAAGACTTCATCATCAGGAAAAAAATGACATGATAAAAAAATATTACCAGCCACATCTAGTACCAAATTGCCAAGTTAGCATAATATTCACTGCTCTAAAACTACTAGTTTTTTTTTTCTTCTTTTAAAATTACTTCATGGCAAGTCCATATAGTTGACATGAACTTGTCTACCATCTTTAAGACAAGTATGAACTAGAGAAGAATGCATATCAAAAGTTAATACATGTGTTTTAGGAGAGAGGGTTTGAGAGAAGAAATATGTCACCACCCCAAGTCCTATCAATTTAAAAACTGCGGTTCACTCAAACAAGATAAGCATTTTTCAATAATTGAAATAGAATATTAAATACTTATACTACAGATTCAAACTAACATTTGCTGGCCTGTTAACCAAAGTTCTGACAAATTTTGGAATTTTAGAGCCTAGCCCAAATGCATCAAACTTTATCAATCAAAATTACCTGAATATTCAGCATAAACTCTTTACTTGAATCTTGTAGACTGCAGCATGTATGCTGACCAAAGTGTCATGAAACCTTGCAGGAGACAGGCACTTCTCAAAATGGAAGGGATCCGTGGTGGATTCTGTAATAGGAGTCTTCCTTACCCAAAATGTTTCAGATCACCTTTCAAGGTAAGTTAGTTTAGTCACACTGGAAGTACAAATAAACATGAAAACTGAAAGTATACAATAAACATTTTTCTCACTTTCCTACCATGCAGCTCTGCCTTCATGTCTCTTGCAGCAAAGTTTCCTTTGAAGTCATCAAGCAAGGCAGACTGCAATGCAGATGGGGCAAAAATACTAATTGAAGAACCAGAAGTCGGTGAACTGAGTCCAGATGAAACCATCAAATGGCATGAAAAGCCATTCAGTCACCAACTTGTCAGCCAAAGCTCCATGACTCCCAACAGGTCAACAGATTTCCTGAGGAACAGTGAGTATTTAGGTATAGAGAGGACAAGCTTCACTGGAACACATGGTCAGAGCTTGGAGGAAGAAGTGTTATCATCGCAAAGTTCTTTTGATTCTTCAGTTATTCAAGCAAACAGAGGAATTGGAACCTACTCAGGCTCCTACTCAGAAACAGAAGATCCTACTATGAGATGCAAGTTCCTCAACATTCATGGTCCAACTTTTGACCAGATAGAGAACAGTGCCTCATTTGAGGAATTTTACCATTGTGCAAATGGGAGCTCACTGTTTCATAAAGGATTAAAATATAAACAGTCGGAAGTTAGAGAAGAGGGGCAGACATCAAGATATGAAAGAACAGAAAATCTCGGATGGTCTTCCTCATTCAATCAACATAGCTACTTTAGAAGACAACTACAAGTAAAAGCGTTCGGAGAAAGTAGCCATCCGCTACACATAACTTCGGAGTCTGAACCATGGGAAAAAGAGAGCCTTGAACCTTTGAGTGTAGAGTGCATGTGGGCTTCAACTGCTTCGGGGTTCAACAAGCTAAAACAACCAGATCACAGAGGACGTAAAATCACAGTCCGACACAATGGACAACCTGTAAATCAAAATACGGCCACAACAGTCCTAAATACCTTATCAGGTGAGCACATAGTGCACCAACAAGAAGTTCACACTAGAAGTAATCAGCTTTGCAACAATCTTCAAGAAAAGGGGAAGACCTTGCAATCAGAGAGTGCATCAGTCACAATGCCTCCAACCACTGATGTAATCACTAAGATGCAGAAAAGTACCTCACTGTCTGCTGCAGATGCCCTCAAACTCACAGAAAGCTCTAATGTTGAAAGAATGACTGATTTGGCTAAGGGAAAAGCTATAGAAAGCAGAGAGGTTGAATCCAGTGCAAAGGAGCCAGTGCATTCTTCCGAAAATCAGCATGGAGAAAACAGAAGCTTAAAGCCCAAAAGAAGAAATGCTCAGGTAGAGAAAAATAGTCCAACTGACTGGGACCAGTTAAGGAAACAGGTGCAGGTGAATGGTTTAGAGAAAGAAAGAAGCAAAGATAATATGGATTCAATGGATTATGAAGCAATGAGAAACGCTAGTGTTGATGAGATTTCTAACACCATCAAAGAGAGAGGGATGAACAACATGTTGGCAGAACGAATCAAGGCATGTGAAACAAATTCAATTTCTAAGGCACTGATCTTAGCTAGGGGTAGCTCCAGTAGTACTTATTATGAAACCTTTACTGCATATTTAAAAGTACTGAAAAAAATTTTGCAGGACTTCTTGGACCGACTAGTTAGAGACCATGAAAGCATTGATCTGGAATGGCTAAGAAATGTTCCCCCTGGTAAAGCAAAGTAAGACATCTCAACATTCACTGTTAATTCTTTAACGTTATAGTTGTCATCTTCATCAATAACAAAACTCTTCATGGAATCAACTAATCCAGAGTGAATAACCACTAATCTCCTGCATCGTTGAAGTTAATGTTCAAGGCATCAGAAAATTTCTTGTGTTGCAGGGATTATCTTTTAAGCATATGGGGATTGGGGCTGAAAAGTGTGGAATGTGTTCGGCTTTTAACCCTTCACCATCTTGCTTTTCCGGTAAGACAAATAAAATTTACTTACAATTATAGTTTGACAAGATCAACAAAATCGCTCATCCAATTTCCAACATTGACATTTTCTGAAGGTTGACACAAATGTTGGACGAATAGCTGTTCGGCTAGGATGGGTTCCTCTACAACCGCTGCCTGAGTCACTACAGCTGCATCTCCTAGAATTGTAAGTATTAGACACTTAACGAGCCAACCTCATTTTTTTCTTATTGCCCCATTGCTCACAGATGCTAACAAGTTCCTCTTAGGTATCCAATTCTGGAGTCGATTCAAAAATATCTGTGGCCAAGATTATGCAAACTTGATCAGAAAACATTGTAACCTCATAACCCATCTTTAGATAAATGTATAATCATAAAATATTTACTGATTTATGCACTACTGGTCCAGGTATGAACTACATTATCAAATGATTACATTTGGAAAGGTAGGTTAAATTTTACATCAATGCTTTAGAACTTACAATCATATTTTGAAAGCCTTTAAAGAGTAAGTATACTTATGCACTAACATGTTATGTAGGTTTTTTGCACAAAGAGTAAACCAAATTGCAATGCATGTCCAATGAGGGGGGAGTGCAGGCACTTTGCAAGTGCTTTTGCAAGGTTAGTGTCCAACCCATTTTCCCCTTGTCTTTATAATGTGATAAGAACTCAGGCAGCTACAAATAGGAACTACTCATCAATATGCATCTAAATTTCAGACAAGCATCAATATTAGAATCCAAGTCTTTAAAGTTTTCTTTGCTTAGTTACTGATTAATAATCATTTACTGATGTTTTAGTTTTGTTGTCTGCATGAGCCTATGTAATATATGTGTGTGAAAAACTCATCAACCTGAAAACATGCCAAGCAAGTAGCTTCAACTTACTTCTATTGGCATCCAATACTCGTCTCTGTTACTTAAAGCAACATAGGTCTTAAAGCATCCAAGTAAAATAACTACTGTAAATTTGCTACTCAATTTGGTATTCACAAAGTCAATTCAACAGACATCTAATGAGATCTAAAATCACATAGATACTTAAGATGGCCATGAATAGTGTCATAGGCATCCCAATTGATGTGGAAAATATTAATTGCTAAACATAAAGGGAGTCGAAGATAATTCACTATAAAGCAAAAAGGACCTGCCTTAAACCTATGAGATTCCCAATAGTGTAGATGTTTCTTTCCCCTATGTTTAAAATTGGCACACAAACCAGGCAGGGAACACACAAATTGAGATGCCAACAAGCTTTCAAGGAATAGTGATAAAAAATAAGTGTACATAGTTTCAAATCTTCATAAAATGCAACACATTTACCTTCAAAGACCAAAAGAAAACTTAGCAGGATTTAATGACAAGTGAAATAACAGAAAGGTCAGATACTCTTAAAACCACCTACCTTGGCCTCCAAAAGCCTGATATGTTTCACACTTGTGTCAACTTTCTTCCATGCAGTGCAAGGCTCGCACTACCAGGGCCTGAAGAAAAAAGTGTAACAAGTTCAACTGCTCCAATAATGCCTGAGAGAAATCCTATTGGAGCTGTGAATCAAATTCCATTACCTCCACCCGTGCATAACTTGCTTAAAGGAGGGCCTAGTGGTGGCAACAGTGAACCTATCATTGAAGAGCCGGCAACACCAGAACCAGAGCCCATAGAAGTAACAGAAAGTGATATTGAAGACGCATTCTATGAGGATCCTGATGAAATTCCCACAATAAAACTGAACATGGAAGAGTTCACTGCAAACCTACGGCATTACATGCAAGAGAATATGGAACTCCAAGAAGGAGACTTGTCAAAGGCTTTAGTAGCTTTGAATCCTGAAGCTGCTTCTATCCATGCTCCAAAACTGAAGAATGTGAGCAGGCTACGAACAGAACACTATGTGTAAGTGGATATTTCCCTCGTCATTGTGTCACCGAAATACTAAATGCCAACCTATTATCACGGATAAACCTGTTAATATAATGGTCAGAAGGGCTAAATTATCTCAACCTATGGACCAGTTGAATACCCTCTAGATAAAATGTGCTTATGATACCCAACTTTCTGCTCAAAAAATTGGACTACAGTTATACTTGCACATTGCTTTAAAAAATAGATTTATGGGTATAGAGGGAAAACATTTAGACCACAGAATTTTGATGTCAATTAATCAATAATTTCTAGTAGCTACCATGCGCACAAAAAACTACATTACATTCTGATACATAGCTGCAATGATGCAGATATGAGCTTCCAGATAATCATCCTCTCTTGAAACAGGTAAGTTATTCGTCTAAGTTTGTTGAAATTTTGGGACTTCAATGCATAACATACTATTCTAATTTCCTTATGTACAATATTTATAGATGGAAAAGCGGGAACCTGATGATCCTAGCCCCTATCTTCTAGCTATATGGACACCGGGTAAGAACAAAACTCAGAATGTCAACCTATATAAAGCAAGCTGAGAGATAGGCGCATAGCATCTCATGCCATTTATGAAATGCTTTTGTAAATAGTATACAATGTTAAGATCACACCATAGATCGCTATTGTGTTAATAGGATTTGTCATCATAGTTAGAGTTCAAACTACAAATTGACAAGTGTTAGTGGAGAAATTGTTTGAACTACAAACTAACTAGATGTGCTTCTATAAACATGCATTTAATAGGTGAAACTGCACACTCAATTCAACCACCAGAACAAAGTTGTGGATCCCAGGAACAAGGAAGTTTATGCAGTGAGAAGACCTGTTTTGCTTGCAATAGTTTAAGAGAAGCTAATGCCGAGACAGTTCGAGGAACCATCTTGGTGAGCAAGATTTACATGTATATAAATGTTATGGAAGCAAAATACACAACTACCTCCAAGATTCCTAACTAATATTAGCATCATAATGTGTATAGATACCTTGTAGAACTGCAATGAGAGGAAGCTTCCCCCTTAATGGGACGTATTTTCAAGTTAATGAGGTAATCTTGTTCAAGCTATTGCCAATTTTAATTCTTAGGAAATGGAAATCAAAAGGAATGGGTAAAGTAGGATTCAGGAAACCAGAATATAGAACTATATGGTAGACAAGATACAGATTATCTTTCAGTATTCAAGAAACAACATTTATTGATTCCTACATCCCTAGAACATATAATTTATTTCATAATTAGATGCCTATAAAATTAATCTGTTATTACCACACAGGTCTTTGCAGATCATGAATCAAGCCTCAACCCAATCAACGTTCCAAGGGAATGGATTTGGAATTTACCTAGACGAAGTGTATACTTCGGAACATCTGTTTCATCAATATTCAAAGGTAAGACACTACCCATCCAGCTTTTGTACGTTAAAAACTTTTCATGGTTCAGTAATAAAGGAAAAAGGTTACTTATAGAACTAATCTTTGTCTACTAGGACTTACAACCGAGGGAATTCAGTACTGCTTTTGGAAAGGTATGAAATCTTATTTTTCATTATTTATCACATATGCATGCAACAAACATTGGCTTCTCATTAGACACGCTTATAGAGTTGGTGCAAAAACTGCTTATTTATTAAATGAGATCATACACTAACCAAAATATTTCCTCTAGAAAACAAGGTTGTCTTCTTTTTCTTCTTTATCATTTTGAACATCTAAAACAGTTTTAAAAGAGTGTCCATGCATGCATTGAAGAATACAGCTATTGTAAAACATCCCTAATTCAAAGTGCTTACAGAAGCATTGCAATTAATATGCAAAGAAATTAAGATGAATGATGTTTATGCATGTATTGAAGATTCATCAAGCATTCACCCATGCTTCTTTAACTGGCTCAAATTATTTGCAGGATTTGTTTGCGTAAGGGGATTTGACCAAAAAACACGAGCACCCAGGCCACTTATGGCCAGGTTGCACTTTCCTGCAAGCAAGCTGACCAAGATGAAGACTGAAAACAAGAAATGAACCAGCCAGGACACAGTAATGATTGTTACCAAGAGGTACAACTATGTCAATCAATAGAGGTAACTACATAGCCGACCAGTATCAGCCCATAAAGGAAACAGAAACTTGCAGAGTAGCAGAGAAGAAATTTTTTTACTAACAAATTATTGTACACAATTGTTCTTTATCTAACATGAGATGCATCCACCGTGTTAGCACAGTAGAAAGAACGTTTTTATTGAAATCTTTAACCCCGTGATGAGTGGGATCAATGTAGTCTGTTAAATTAGAAAAACTGTGATTGTTAAATTCATGCTCTAAAGAGAGCCATTTTTCAATAAAATAAAACAATAATTTTTGCTACTCAAGCTCCAATCCATAATACAGAATAAACTTGGCAATTTGTGTACCTATGATGTGGCCTGTGAGTTATGTCATGTTATTTTCATGTCATACTACAATATGGACTGTTATGTAAATTTTGACAATCATGTTCATCTTTTTTTTTTCATGTTGTTTTCATGTCAATATATAAGCATTATGTATGCAAATATATAACCTTCATGATAATTATTACACCCTGTAATGGACTTCATCTCCACAATGACCACGACCATGGGCCAAAAGTGTTTTAGGTCCATTTACCATCTCTGCTCACAACTTTAAGTGATTCAACAACTTATTGAACTTCCACATCACATTGCTAATTTTAGGTTCATTCTGGAGGAGAGGACACGGGTATATTTCTCCCAAATCAATTATTTACCAAACTATCTATCCTAAAATAGGGGGGAGCATTAGCCATTCAAATGGTAAAATATTCAACAAGCCTTGAAATACCTTGTGCTTTATAATATGGTAAAAATAAATGTCATATAGTGGTGAACCTAAGGCATAAAAAGCTTTCTTATCACTTAATTGCTCCATTGACAAGAACTTGCCCTTCTATATATCAGATTAGGACCCAGTTCATTACATTTTAATAACCCATAGTTAACAAGCATATGTGAGGGGACCCACTTACAAAATTTTGAAGGTCATACTTTTGTACAGTGATTAACGATGCATTGAAAGTAATGGAGGAAAGCAAGACCCCATTAAATCAGCCTAACACTATGAATTTTTGAAAATTTGTCATTGTTTAGCATTATTCTATGGATAAAACTTCCTCAGTGGGAATTACTGTGCAGCTAAGCTAATCAAACAGAACATTCAAAATGATCATTGAGAAAAATTGTAATCAGATAGTCATAAAATCAAACCTGATTACGCAAACCTAGTCCACATGTGCAAGATGCCTGCTACAATATTGCTCTATCTAGAAGACGATAAACCAACTCCGCCAACAATAATCACCTTCACCTACAAAATAACAACTACAATGACAACCACCTACGTTATTGTTGGCTCCAACAATCAGTCAATCACATTTATTCTTATAAAACTAAAATGACAACAAAATACAATAATAATGGCTTTGACAATCAGTCGTATGCTTATAATCCTTAAGAATTAAAGTTTGCAAGAAAGGTCAAAAAGTTCTCGTTTTTCTATCTTTTTCTCCATTTGACATTCGAATGGAAATTTTCAAGAACTTAATGTTCAAGATTAAAAACAATAATTGGCCAAAGCTTGCTTAAAAGAGTTGAAAACTTTTAAGCAGTTCATAACCTTTGTTGCATGCAAAGAAGGATATTATTTTTAATAAAAAAGAGGAAAGAAAGACACATCAACCAAAGAATAGCCATTTTCAAAAACCACTCATAAAAGGTAAAACATATAAGTCATGTGTTGTAGTAAATGTGTCGCTTCATTTAGTAAAAATGTGACACTAACAACCAGTTAGACCTTCCCAAACTCAGCAAGCCATTTTACATGCATGCAACAATTCATTAATGGAATTTCAAAGGCAATCATGCAGTACTAACTACTAATCGATAAACTGATCTTATTGAAATTGGGTGGTCAAACATGGCCTGGCATAGGCATTCAGACTCAGATACTGCAGCAATCCTTGGCAGCACATAAAGAAAATCATGCATGGTATACGATAATTCCAAAAACATTCAGCTCTTTCCAGCCTATTACTTTTCTCCTTTTCTAGGGCTCACAAGTCACAACCAACTGACTTTAACAAGTCCAAGTTCTTTTGATACTAATTTAACATCAAGATTTAACATTAAATTTAAGGGCAATGTGGTTTGTCGTAAATAAACAAATATGGAAAAAATTTAAGGTCAAAGTAATCCCTCAAACAAGTCATAAATATTACAATAGTTTAAATAACAAATTTTTTATGATGAAACATGAAATGTAAAACATGTGAGAACAATTTGACCTTACTGCCTTGAGCTTGAATGTCAAAACAACATTGCTCCGAGCAGCTTCTCTGTATTTAAAAATGAAATGATGATCAAAGATCAAATTAAATGTGATAAAAACAGATCAAAAGAAACTCAAGGAAGCTTGCATGCAAATATAAAAAGCACACTAGGAAAAAAAACATAAAAATAAGATTTTATATATGCACACATGATGTAGGGAAAATAGCTTTTTAAATGAGGAAAAAAGTGACATACTTCAAAAAAAAATAGTCCTTTATATCATTCCAGTTTAATTCTCAACAGAACAATTCAACAGAGTATAGACACTTATGCTTTGTACCACAGCACTCGAATGTATAAATTACATGTAACAGGTAAATGATGTACATAAGACAAAATGAAGGGTAAGGTTACGCCAGAGGGAATATATATAGTTCTTTATACAAAAGGCGAACACTACAATCCCTTATTTGCACAATAGCTACTATCAACAAATTAACAATTACTCTCTTTCATGGTGAAGTTTTGTCAATTACTATTCATATGTTGCATAGCCTAATTCAAACAGCAGTTAAAGCATTGTTGCTCAATACATTATCCAAACCCTTTATATGAACATCAAACGAAAAGCAAGGTATAAACATCGATTCACTTGACTTGTGCATACAAACATATTTTCAAGTAATAAAACATGATAAATCTACTCTCAAATTCATAAGACTTTCATCAACAAAAATAAAATCTGAAAGCTATCAAAAATCAAAAGCAACATGTAACCGCCAAGTATAACTCCTACAAGTACAATGATTGCAAAACCCTCTGCTGAACTTCAACAAAACCTTATATAGACACTTAATCATTGAATGAACCGGAAATAACAGAAAGTTGATACGACGCGCCTTGCATGCGTGCAATCATCCAATAACTGTGCAAGAAAATGTTTATGAAGAAACATGTATTTATTACAAACTTAAATTGGTTAAAGTTGTAAATGAAGGATTCATCATAAATATCAATTCAAACAGTTCACAAGCTCATTTAAAACATCAAATGAAAATCAAGGTATAAACTTTGATTCACTTGACCCGTGCATGCAAACTTATTTTCGAGCAATAAAACATAATAAATCTACTCCCAAATTCAAAAGACTTTTTCATCGACAAAAAGACTTCCTGGTAGCTAACAAAGTTGAAAGCAACATGTAAAACAGCAAGTATAACTCCTACAAGATTGCAAATCCCTCTACTGAACTTCCACAAAACCTTATACACACATAATAATTGAATGCACTGGCAATAACAGAAAGTTGATACAACGCGCCTTGCACGCGCGGCTGCATAAATTATTACCCATTAAAGGAAAATTTTCTTATATTTAGATTTCATAGCAATCATCCAATAATCACTAAGAAACATGTATTCATTACACACATAGATAAGTTAAAGTTGTAAATGAAAGATTGATCATAAATATCAATTTAAACAATTGTTTAACAAACAATTTACAAGCTCCTTTAGAATATCACAAAAGTACAAGGGATATCAGATTTAACACTTTTACTTCATTGTCAAATTTCCTCTATTTTTATCAACAACCAAAGCAGGATCCAACTAATTACAGTATACCATACAACATTATAAAAGTAAAATGAATCTTAGATATTAAACTCAGAATATCTACTTTCTTTTCATTTTTTTCTTGTGCATTTTCTGAGCATCAAAACACGGATTAAATCAAAACAAAAGGATTATATGGAATGATATTAAAATTTCATTGCGAATAAAAAGTAAGAAAAAAGGAATCATAGAGTAAGATTTTATACCCTTTCAATTCGTTTTCTTCTAATTTTGCTTCCATTTTCTCAGAAATCAAACAACAATTTTATCATTATACACAGTTCAAAAGATCAGGAAACAAAATGAACCATATTTTTTTTTTAATTTCCTCCAATATCTCAACAAACAAACAAGGATGAACAAATTATTTAGGGCAAACGAAACAATATTTGATCGAAAATAACCTGGAAACATATACAAGAGAATGTTAAATACAATAATACCTTCATTGATGTGATAAAATTGGTTATACGAGTGAGAAAAGGAAATAACAGAAGAAACCAATGGAAGCGCAGATTCCAGATAATCATACTAATAATTACCTTTATTTATTATTATGGATTTTTTTAGATTTCTAATTTTTTTTAGGCTTTTTTTCTCTTCTTTTTTTCGGATGGTTTTGATTTGCCGCCATTTGTTCTTCCTCCTCTGCCTGTTTTACTTAAAAAACGTCTTATGTTGTGAACACGTGTATCGTTTGAATCAGGCCCAGGTAAATTGGGTCAGACCTAACCCTGGCCCGGTTCTGAAATTGTCTTTGTTGATACTGAAAATTTAAGCTGAAAGGGTAGGTTTAGTAGAGTTGACCATCGTTAACCGTAAAATCGAACCGAATTAAGGTATTATGGTTTATAAATTTAAGAATTATGATAAATTAAATTTGATTTTTTAATTATTTTTTAATTATTTTTATAAGATAATAATATATATTTTATACTTAAAATACTATAAATATTTTTTTTACTTAAAATATAAGTTTTTAATAAATATTTATAAAAAAATATATCTTAAAATATTTATCTAAGTTATAAAATAAAGCTATTTTGTCAAGACAAAATACAATTTTTAAAAACTAACGTTAATATGAAAAAACCAAAAACCGAAGTTAACTGAACCGAAAATCAATGGTTATTAAAATAGCTTACCGAATTAAACCGAATCGAATACACCCTAAAGTTTAGTAAACTGGTACCAGTGAGGTTTTTCTTACTTTTTAATTAGAGATGAAAATAGGTATAATTTTACAAATTTTGCATCGCATCGATTTTAATTATGACGAGTATAATTATGAGTTTGGTATATAATGAATAAATTTAGACGCCAGGGATTATATCTATCGTATGTATTGAGTATGTAATGAATTTAAGATTTTATCCGTTATTCCGTATTTATCCATCATTAATTATCATATAATTTTTGGATCATTATGAATCTAACAATATTTTTTTTTTATAGACAGGCCAATCATTATCAGTAATATTAAACATAAATAGAGATGTTAATTTAATTCGAAATTTATAAATTCTGACCTGATTTGATAATAATATTTTTTAAAAATTGAAAAATAGATTTAGATCGAGTTAAATTATTAAAATAAAGTAGAGTTGAATCAAGATTATGTTTAGTGTAAAAATCTCTCGACCCAATATATTTATATAATCTTATTATATTTTTATATTTAATATTTATTATTTTTATTAATTTTTCGGATCAGATCAGATTATAAATTTTATTCTATCAAGTTAGGTATAAAAATATATTTCGATTAAATCGGCCGGAACTGAGACAAATGTTTAATTTTTTGGACAGTAGTGGAGAAACCAAAAAATCGTCTCACCCCATTGTCATCCTTAAACATAAAAATGAAACAAGATTTTTAACCTTAAAATAGTACATAAAATCAATTTTATAAAACTAGAATAGAAAGATAATTTTAAAATATCATAATTTTTTTTATGTAAATAGTAATTAGTTTGGTAACGCTTAAGTAAATCTCAAACTTAGACATGTATGTAAAAAATCTGTCATAAAACTTAACCAATAAAATCATGTGTGCAATATAAGCCGATCTAAATTAATCAGGAGCCGGAGCAAAGCTACGAAGAACCCGAAGGGAAACAAAAGAAAATCACTGTCGACGATAAAGACGACATTGCAACTTAGTCTAATACTACCATCATCTGGCTCAATGTTCAACATCCAAAAACATCAAAATCATGATGAACAACTCCATATACGTAACGATTTTAGGATTTACAATCAAATGCTTGAGAAAGATTCCCTATATGTGCATATAAAAACTGGACAAGACAATGAAAAGGTCCAAGTTGAAACTATATTTATCTAACTACTAGGATATTCGAATCCGTGGTTGTGCCGATTCGGCTTTACCTGATTATAATGAAAGGTACAGTGACATTCATATTTCGCTTCAACAGCCAATTCCAAATTATGGCCATTGGAGACTATAAAATGTAACATAAATCAAACTATGGACACAATTCGGTTACCTCAGATTATGTATGTCTGTTTCGAGCTCTTTGGACCGCGTTTCCTTCTTGGGTTAGCACTGATCATGCAAGAGAAGGCATTGACAAGCTCAGAATCTTCTTCGGTTGTCAAAATTTTCGCAGCATTTGGGTCTGCAAGTAGAAGTTTTGCCACAAGATATCCTGCAATAGACCAGGTTTGGAACAGTTGCGACTGTTTCCCGATGAACCTTGCTTTTTTGGTGTCATAGTACTCGGGCCATTTGTCTCTGGATAAGCGTTTCTCAGCAACTGAAATGGCTTTAGCAGCAATTTCGGGTCTATTCATCTTCATGCAAGCAACTGTGAGCTGCACGATGGGATTCAAGTAGCAGAGTTTCAACGTTGATTGTCAAACTTACACTCAAAAGCAAATCTTTTTCTATATGCAAAACATTCTATATATTATCTATTAATACTTCTCATAAATATGCTTAACATAGTCAATGATGCACCAATACCTATGGCTAAAAGTAGGTCAGACTAGGGGTGATAACAAGCAAGCTCACGCTCGAAGTTCGTTGAGATCGAAATTTTAAGCTCGAACTCAAATTGGACAGTTTGAGCTCGGCTCAACTCCAGGCTCGAGCTCGGCTTGTTGCTTTTCTCAAATTACTTTTAAATATTTTTTTGAAGTTTTGAAAAATAACACGTAAAAACCTGTTTGAGAAATGATATATTTATTTTTGAAGTCAGCAAATAACCATAGTACATTTTCTAAATTATACAAATCCACAAGGAGAAGAGGATTTAAAGTATTTAACCATGATAATAAGTTAACAACACTGAAATTATATATATAATTATTTTGAGATTGTTTACAAGCTTTTTGAGTCGAACTTGGGTCAGTTCGGCTCAGCTTGTTAAGGTCTCGAGCCGAGCACGAGCTCGAGCTCACTTGAATCGAGCTTTGACCGAGTCGAGCCCGAATAACTTGCGAGCCGATTAGGCTCATTATCACCCCTAGGCCAGACCAACTATAATCTACAAACTACAAGCAAGAGTGAATTTTCCCAGCATCAACATTTTTCCTCGATATATACATATACATATAGTACACCACATACTTGGTCATACATATACATAATTTGGATGATCTACAAGCACATGGGGGTAAATATGAGAAAAAACCTCAAAATTTAGAGACCTCGAATGCAAACATAAGATTAGTATTTTAACAAGGAAATTTTTGAGTAATTAAAAGAATGTCACCATCACTGACTAACCTGCCAGAGTAGAGTTGGCCAGGAACCACCATTGTGGTAAGACCAAGGCCTGCATTAAAAAATTGCAATTAAAATGCTGATGCCAACCAAAATAAGAACATTATTATATTTAAGGGAGATATATTACGTGTTCTTCGGATCACAGCCTGTAATGATCTGCCACTCTCGACCTTCAAGAGCTGGGTAACAGATCTTAAATGGCATTTCTGCCACCAAATCTGTCCATTTAGCTTCAATTAGATCCAATATAGCATGTGACTGAGCAGTTGTTGCAAGACCACTCGCAACAGCCCAGAGATTTCCAAGAGAAAAGAATCGAAAATCCATATGAGCTGGTTGTAAGTTCCCAATCAGGTAGCCTCCTTTATTAGGCATCCATTCCACCAACCAAGGAGAGATTTGATCGGGATAAATATTGAACTTATTAACAGCATCATATGAATACTCTTCAGTTTTGTAACGGTAAATCTCATTAAGTTTTCTCATATCAATCCAGTAATATTCTCGGATATGAAACGACAGAGCAACCAGACGGTTATTCAATGCTCGAAGAAGATCAGCTGATCCGTCCTCTGGAGTAAGCATTTCACGTGCACATAACAATGCTGAATAGAAAAGTGCCTACAGCAATGCAGAAATCATTTGAATATTAGGTCCGTTTTCGCATTTGATTTTAATTTCTCTTGCAGGGAAAGCATGTAATTTTCTATTTTAAATGTGGCTGTGCACATAAAAATAAACAGTATATCAGTAAACTCAACCAACTAGCAACATAAATCAAAATGAAGCCAGGTATTTATGGTAATTATCGAAACAAATTTTGAATGCTTTTTTCTAGAAATAACAGAAACGTGTAACTTTCTAACTACAGTTTTTCCCCTTTGCTATTTTACCCTGTAGGATCTTTTATAAAGGAAAAACTGTCACAAGGAACAACCAAGTGTACTGCTCTTGAGATTATTTTTCATTTACCTGGATTTCCAGAGGGTGCCCATGAATTCCCATGCGGCGATCTATCATACAAGAACCATCAGTAACCAACAAGGTAGGGAACATATCAAAACCATCAGTGAGGCATAGCCGCAGAATCATCTTGATTCCGGTTTGGACGTCAACTCTCTCCTGAACTGAAAGGTCGCCCGAACATTTGCCATATGCCCGTAATAATATAATCCACCACAATCCTGCAATTGAAAGAGGTTGTTGTGAAGTATATTTCAATGAATAAAATAGAAAATATAAACTTTCTAGACCTTTTAGTTTTACCGGAATCAACAGGAGCAACACGGCCAATAGCTGCCTCCCCAAAATCAGGATCCAGTACCTCCTCTGTTGCCAAATCATCACCATCGAGAGGAATTGTGCGCACTTTAAAACTTGCAGGCATCAACCCCTGACCGGGGCTATGACAGTCCATTGTTTTCTCCCAGCTCTAAAAGTATAATATATTAAAAAATAAGGGAAAATCCAGGAAATTCAGACAACAGTAGGACAAAAATTTATCCAGATCCTCCAAAAACATAAACTTGCCATCAGAAATCGTCTATAATCTATACAATAGTCATACTATCAGATATGAAATTACCTGTAACTGAAGTGTGTGAAGTATGAAGTTCCGAACAATATCATACTCTCCTTTTAACAGAAAAGCAACACCAGAAGGTATGAAATCACGAATAAAGACTTGATCGTAATTCACCACATTGGAACTCGTGGGATCATTGGCAGCAATTGTTCCTACAGGACTTCCACAATAATAAACCATGGAAGCCTTGAGTAATTCCCAGGCTTCTTCCTCGATAGAATCTAAACTAGTTGCAGCAAAGGTGCTTGTGCCTGCTCCAGCTTTACCATTCGATATGAAGGCTTCATTTTCCCTCTTCAATTGCTCGACATCCTCAAACTCCGGGATGTTTTGTGAGTTTATCGAACTATTAAGATTCAGTTTTTTTGCATTATCCACAAACCAAGCCTCATTTCCTCTCCCTGTATCTACTCCACTCACACTTTCAGACTGCTGGCATTTGCAACTAAGAAGCTTCAATCTGTCAATAGTTGTATTGCTATACAAACCACCACCTAGACGCTTACACCTATAGCTTTCTATTCTACATCCCGACATACTTGAACACTTCAGGGACCGCAAATACTTTGGGCCTTTCTTCTTCGCAGACTTAATGAAGCATTTAGAGTAAAATACTAAATCCAAATCCGTAGAACATAGATCATTACTTAAAAACTGAGGGACAGACCCAGATAAAACGTGCAGAACTGCCTTCGAGGTTCCCATTGACATGATGCTAATCAAATTAAAGGCACTGAATTAAAATCAAGTTCCTTCTAATAAAAAAAATCCAGAAGCTTCACTTCAAATCAAAAACAGAAAGATCAAAGGATACAAATCAATATATACTACGAAAACAAAGCATTCACGGAACCTTACATGTTTAGAATCACATAAGAATATGCATGTAAAGAAAAAAAATCAAGATAATAATACATCAATTAACTGATCGAATAGAAACTAAAGCAAAAACAAGTATAATTTTATATAATCAAACTACCCTACAAAAACCCATGAGAAAAACTCAATAAATTATCGATCCAGATGCGGGGAAAAGAATTCCGATTCTTCAAAGCATTTCAAAAAATTCCTAAAAGACGAATGCACGAAAAACACATGAATTAACAGATCAAAAAGAAATTAACTCATATAATTAAGCTTACACAAACGCACAGGAGCAAAATTCCAATGGAATAGACAATAAATTTATATTTTTCGAAGCTTTTAAGAAATTCCAAAAAGAATACGAATCCCAGCGTGCAAACAACAAACCCAGATCGAATTGTATAGAATTAAATGCGAAGGAAAAATTGCTAACCTTAGTGGGCCTGTGTTTACGAAGGAGATGAAAAATCGGAGAGAAACTGAGATCGTTTAGATTTGCAATAGAATGAATGAATAAAATGAAAGGAGTGGGAAATTTTTATTTTCAAGTATTTGTGTGTACCAAAAGTAATCACACAATCATTTTCAAATGCAAAGGAGGTGGATATTTCACGGGACAAGCTTCCACGTCTCTGTTTGCTTCTTATCATATAAGAACAACAGTGTTGGTAACAAAAATATATATTTAATTGTTTATATTTTAATTTTTATAGGTATATAAATGAATCAAACGAATATAAATAAAGATATATTTATGTTTATTCGTTTAATTTAATCGAATAAATAAACGAATATATATTTTTCTTAAATCAGATACAATGGGTACAAGTAGTATTTGTTTTATAATATATATTTTCAACCATTGAACAATGACCTTTAATCATTGTATTGCAAATACTAGTATTGATGGTTTATTCACGAATATAAATATTTAAACGAATATAATTCATATTTATATTCATTTATTAAAATAATAAAGGAACGTAAATGAATATTAAATATTATTTAATTTTTTTAAGAAAACTGAAGTTTGATATATTGAGTATAGTTTAATTTTTTTTAATATATGTTTTTAAATTTTTTAAATGTAATTAATTTGTTATAAAAAAATAATAAATATAATTAATGTATATGAAAATTTTTTAATAAACATAAATGAATATATTATCGAATATTCATTGAATGTAAATGAACGAGTACATTTTTTTATTTTGTATTCTTTTATTTAATTAAATGAATATAAAATTTTATTTATATTTATTTGTTTAATAAATAAATATAAACAAAATTCTTATCAAACACTTTATTGTATGTTCAGTTTGTTTATGACTTAAATTTTTATCGGAAAATAATTAAATTTTTAGTGAATATTTGAGGATGCAGACATGTTTGATTATATGTACTGTTAGTAAAATAAATAATGACACGTTATTAAATTTATATATATTACTATTAATTTATTAATTAATAATCTAATAAAATAATATTTTAGTATGAACTATCTTATTCAATGGTTAATTAAGAGAACAATTGTTGTTTATGAAGTTTATGGGTTCGAATACTAATATTTCAACATAGTGATTGATCGATCAATGTCTAATAATTAAAATATATTTTAATTGATTAAAAAATAAAATAATAAAATAAAACACTAATTTGGTCAATTTTGACAAGTCCTTTTGAAATAATTGGTTTAATTGTGGTAAATGGTTCTTGTTATATTTAAAATTTAAAATTTTATTCTTCATACTTTAAATTTGTAGTATTAAGTTCATGTAGTGTTTTTTATTTTAACATTTTGGTCCCTCAAATTAACTCATGTTCAATTTTATTAGGATTATTAATTATTGACTTTGCAACTATAAAAAGGTAAAATATCTTTTTAGTATTATATGTTTGTAGTTTTTATCATTTTGATCCATTATTATTATAAATAACAATATAATTTAGTGTGTTTTTTATACCAAATTTTTTTTTTTTTTCAGTTTGATTAATCGATTTCTCAAATTTATCTTTTAAATTTTAATTCATCGGGCTTTTTGCACAATCTTATTCATTTTGTCACGTATGTATGCATGCAACTAATTTTTGCCTAGTGGGTAGAGACAGTAGAGTAGATAGGCTAGTATATATTATATTTAGGGTGAAGTACACTAATGGTCACTATATTTATCTCTAAAAATATAAAATGGTCATTAAATTTTTAAAAATCATATAATAAGAATTAAATTTTAGTTTTTATACAAAATGATTATTAAACTGTTAATTGTTATTAAAGGGAAGATGTAATAGCTATAGAAATTTTAATAATACAATATTTAATTTTTTATGTTGATTTATTCATAATTTAACATTTATTATTGATGTGTAAATTGATTAATTGTATAAATATTAAAAAATAAATGTGTCATTATACAAGTTTTCGTAAATATCATATCTCACAGTTAATGACTTGATAATCATTATGTAATAAAAATTAATGTTCATTATATAACCTTTAAAAGTTTAATGATTATTTTTATATTTTAAGCATAATTCAGTGGCTATTTATGTACTTTACCCTATATTGAACAGAAATTGCAAGCAATCATGGAAACAAACCTATGTGGATGCCTTCAAAATTGCAACACATGCCCAATTTTAAAATTTGTCATTTAATTATTTTTTTTTAAATCCGATGTAGAGCCTTACATAATGAAATGTTATTTTTCCTCGTAATTCAAGTTTTCTCCTTTACCTTTGTTCTTTTGAAGGCCTTCCAAACTTTTTTTTTACTACATAAGAAGTTGTAAACTAAGATTACAACTTTAGAATAAAGACCAAATAAAATTTACATTTGGGGTGAGAAATGAAATTAAAATCATTATAAAACTATTTCATAAAAAAATCATATCAAACCCGAAAACATAATTTTCATATTTTTAATGATCTTTACCTTAATTCGTAAATTTACAAACAATCATTATAATTCATTTAGCAACAAATCCAAGATTGAATGATTGGATTTTTTAAAATATTTTTTTAAAAAAATTAATATATTTATTTTTAAATTTATAATTAAATAATTGAATTATTATTTTTAAATTTTGAATGACATTTATTACTAAACCTATAAATCAATGTCATGTTGTATAATTTACCCATTAGTAATTGATATTTCCCTCTCAATCCTAGCCGCCTTGGCGCCATCCCTATTTCCCTCCCATTTTTTAAAACGTAATTAACGCGAAACTCCATAATTCTTTTTAATTTTCGCAGGGAAATACCCAAACATTTTTCTTCTTCTTTAAATTTAATTTTTCTCTGTCTCTCTGGGTAAAAAACAGGGGGATTTTCTTTTGTTGTTACGGAAATTTGTAGTTTGATTTTTCCCCAAGATATTGTCTTCTTCTTCACTCACCATTTTTTTAGCTATTTTAATATTTTCCTCTTCTTTTTTTTTTTTCTTTTTCTTTTCTTTGGTAAAGGAAGAATATTTCTCTAGCTGAGTCGGACGTTTTTGAACTCTACCGAGTTGTGGATTCCGTTTTTGGTCTAAACGCGTTCTAGATCCGCTTCCAATTGGATTTCCGTCAGTTGATCTCGTTGCTTCTCTCTTGCGAAGTTCACCGAGCCAACTCGGGTGTTGGGGGTACGGAAGGTGGAACAAGGAGTTGGGTATAAAAAGAAATAAGAACCGAGCGGCGATACCTTCGGCGAAGATGAGGCGAACCACAAGGGTTTTCAGGGTGGTGAGGGGTTCGGAGGCGGTGGTTATTCGTTCTGGTCGCCGTCTCTGGCCCGATTCCGGTGAAGTAAAGCCCAAGAGTGAAGTAAATGAGGTTGCTTCTGAGGTAAATGGGAAGCCCAAAAGATTAGGCGACGAATCAAGAAAAACTGATGGCGGTACTGTAGATAGGATGTATGGGACTGTTTATACCCGAAAAAGGATGAGAAATGGGGTTCGAAAGTGCCAACTTTCAGATAATTCGGACCAGAGAAAACGCAGGAAAATTTTCAACAACGATGGGGAAGAGCCAACCGTGTTTGCTTTTGTTGTCGAAAATGAAGATTGTTGTCGCTGGTTTTCCAACATCTTGTTTTTGGTTTTGGATAATCTGAAAAGGGTAGAAGTAGGATTGTCGCAACTCGCCGCCTTTTTGATGTCCGAGCCATTATCAAGTGTCTACGCTTCAAACGGGGTTCACTTGTTGTGGGTAAATTCATAACACTTTGTCAATTGCAGAACTGGTCAATATGAATTTGTCGAATTTGATTACATAGAGCATTTTCATTTATTGATTTTCTTTATAATAATCGTTTCAGGGACCTCCTGCAAATGGAAGTGGAATTTGCAAGTTTTCTGGGACTAGGGAGTTCGCTCCGTTGTTTTACGTCGATTTCTCTGCAGTTCCCTGTTGTTTTATGTATATGCATTACCGTATGCTACTTAGTTCGAAGAGTGTACAATTAGTTCTTGTAAATACCAGTGAAATAATTAGTGGCAGTGCAGAAGATGAGTCATGTATAGCTTCTGTTGTAGATGTTTCAAAGAGTTTGAGTGGTTCTAATTTAGTTAAGACTGATATTCTCGTGAGCGAAGTTGTTTCAGATCTAGCTTCTAAGATGATAGGTCGAAATGGTTCGAGTTATTGCTTTATCCAGAGGAGGAGGAGGTCGCTGAGGAGGAGAGCTAGGAACCCTTCATTTTTCGGCATACTCAAGGATAGTGAAACTTTAATGTCTGATTCGATAAGTAGTAGGAGACATGACATCCCTTTTTCTTTTGTAGTTTCTAGAAACAAGCATAGGTATCCAGGCCCTAGTAGTTCAGTGAACTTAACTGATGTTGGCTCTTCTATTTCGAACTTAATGCAGAATGTATATTCATCACAATGCTCTGCAAGTATATTAGTCATTGAACCAGACAGATGTTATAGGGAGAAAGGAGCCATTGTCTCATTGGAGCTCTCTGCATCACGAGAATGGCTTCTTGTTGTAAAAATAGATGGGTCAACTAAGTATGCATTCAAGGCCGATAGAGATATCAATCCCGGTTCTTGCAACTGCTTCACCCACGCTAATAATTTGGACCGGAGATGATAATTTGAAGCTTGAGTTTGCGAATGGGAAGGACTGGGCCATTTTCAAGGATCTTTACAAGGAATGTGTTGAGCGTAACCTGGCTTCTTCAGCGGTTAAGACTATCCCTGTGCCTGGGGTTTGTGAAGTTCCAGGGTACGATAATAGAGCCTCTGTTCTGTTTTGTAGACCAGACTTGTATATTTCTTTAGATGGGGATGAGGTGTCTAGAGCCTTGGAAAAGAGGACTGCAAATTATGACATGGACTCGGAAGACGAGGAATGGTTGAAGAAGTTCAATAATGAGTTTTTTCCCGGAAATAGGCATTGCGAGCATCTTTCTGAGGATTGTTTTGAGCTTATTGTTGATGCTTTCGAGAAGGAAGCTTATCTCCGTAGTCTGGACAATAACTCTAATGAGGAAGTTGCTGCTGCCCATCTATGTCTTGATCTGGCTAGCACAGAAGTGTCTGAAGCTGTTCATGCTTACTGGTTGGAAAAAAGAAAAGTACGACCGACACTGCTTAGAGTTTTCAGGGTAAAATTAGCATTACTATTTATATCATTTCGTTATTGCTGTCTTTTTGTTCAGTTTTTCTGTCATATGATTGCCTTGAAGGACTTCTTAGGGAAATAGATATTACTTCGAAATTTCTTTATTTTAATACATTTTGTCGTAGTCCTTCTGGTAACTCACTTTGTTGTACTATCACTGCACTTAAGTCACCTTGCTCTTGCTTAACATTTTATATTCTTGGTTCTTGTAGATGTCTAACCAAAATGAATGTTCTATTCTAACAGGATAAGAGCAAGAAAGCTCAAGTAATTCCAAAGTCTTCTCGATGTAAGAGGAGGTTGTTTAAACGTCAAGCTAGTAGCGGAAGAGGCAAGCCACTGAGTTTGTTGCAAGGTATATCTTCTGTACGGATTGAGTCGGATTCTGATGTGATTATGTTTCTCATGCCTCCTTTCTTATTGTTTGTCGTAGGATTAGGGGTGATAATGAGCTTGATCAGCTCGCGAGCTACTCAGGCTTGGGTTTGTCTTGAGACCTTAACGAGTCGAGCCAAACTTACCCAAGCTCGGTTTGAAAAGCTCAACATGCTCGAAATAATTATATTATATATATATATGTTGTATATACACTAAAAATAATCTCTTCAGCAAAAGAAAAACAATAAAATAAAATATGAGAAATTCATTAAAAATAAATTAACTAAAATAAATTGGGTATTTTTTTCACTTTATCAACATTGAATTGTGTTTTGGTGTTGGTTATAAAAAGAGTTTTTAACGAGGTCCTATTTTTTATAGAAAATATAACAAAATTGTTTATTTTGAGTTGACCTGAGCTGAGCATGATGAGCTTCGAGTCCGATCTCAATAGTATTATTTTCGAGCTGAGCCTAAGTCTTAAATTTCGAGTTTGTAGAGCTTCGATCCCGAACCGAACCTAATAACATTGTTTTCGAGCTTGGTCTGGCTCGAGTTCGGCTTGGCACCCCTACCTAGGACCTTGTTTCATTTTTTGCGCCCTTCCCTATTTCGGCATTTCATATTTTTGTGTTAATGTTTCTTTGGCGTTCTGCAATAGGACCCTGTTTCATAGTTGCTAAAACTTGCGTATTCTTGTAAATTTGCAGCGTTGGCAGCAGAACAGAATGCCATGGCTAAAGCTGAAGAAGCTAGAGCCTCTACAACCAGATCAGTTGAATCGGCTATCCTCAAACGTCAACGGGCACAGTTACTAATGCAGAATGCTGATATGGCTACATACAAAGCCATGATGGCACTCAGAATTGCCGAAGCTGCTCAGTTTACCACTTCTTCTGATGTTGCAGTTGCTCCATTTTTTGACTGATGATGCTTTAGTACTCTGCTAATGGCCATTTTCCTGGAATTCGGTTTTTGAAGCTCATGGAGCATGATGATTGAAAAGGGGAACTGGTGGTGATATTGTATAGCTTTAATTTGAATGTATATCATGTATTCATGTAATTTACCAGTTAATACTGTTTTCCCCCATGTGTATGGTAGAGAAATCTGAAAACAACAAATAATAGAGGTAATTTAAAGTGGTGTAAATCGTCTGTTTTCTCTCTATGTTTTTATTTATGCCCCTATTTTAAATTAGAGGGTTAGAGTTTAGGGTTCTAGGTTAAGAGTTTTGGTTAGGATTTAGAGAATTAAAGGTAGAGTATATTTTTTAGGGTGTAGGGTTCAGGATTTAGGATATAAGAAATAAGAGTTAAGGTTTAAAATTTAGTTTTTTAATTTTTTTTAAAAGAGACATGAAAGGAGGCATGGAGAGAGGTAGAGGATTTTTACCCAATTTAAAGCCCCAGAGTTTAAATGGATGTAGGATTCTTACCTGTTATTTTTTTTTGAATAAAAAAAGTAATATTAAACTTTAAATTTAGCTATGGCTAGCATTACAATAAGGAGGACCATTAACATCTCTAGAAAGCAGATTAGTAATGTAGTGCGGGGGTTGCACATAATTAGTCAATTCAACTTGAAAATATGAGATATGCTTAGCTAAAGAATCAGCAGGTCTATTTGTTTTTCTTGGAAATTAAAATGAATTCAAGGAACCAAGCTTATCGACGAAGATTGGCGATTGCACGGATTAATGCAAGAGCATTATTTTTTGCGTTGGGATTGTTGATATACGAAATCGCCTGAGAACAATCTGATTGAACTTGTAGTGATGCATAGCCATTAAATCAGGAAAGTCTTAGACCATCATAGATGACCCATAGTTCAGCAGTGAGAGCGTCCGCAATATCAGTGCTTCAATCGAATCCTGATACCCAATGACCATTATGGTCCCGAAAAAGTCCAGCGCTGACACCATGACCAGAATCAGAGATAACTGCACCATCTGTATTGAGACAAATTCAATTTCAGGATGAGTATTTCCATTGGTGAAAATGATTGTTAACTGGTGAAGGGGAGTTAATCAACGACTGGTGAATTGTGAAATTCTTAACCCAAACAAAACTTCGTGCTAGAGAGGTATCCGGAGAAGAAGACCATTGAAAACACGATCATTACGCATCTTTTAGATTTGTCAAATGCAAGAGATGAAGAGGATGTTCCATGGTATATCCTGAACAATGAAACTAACAGACAATTGGATGTTAGAAAGGATCCACACAACAATATCATCATCGTAAAAACTATCATGATTGGAAGATTGTAGGACACGTCCTCAAATAGATCTAGCAGGAGGGCAGTCGCGTAGGACATGCAATATGGATTCGACAGATCCACCACAAACATTGCAATAGGGGCAAGCCAAGATGGATCTTCTTGTTCTCTCAAGATTGATCATGAGTTTTTGATTTAAAATAAGCCAAATAAATAAACGTAATCTTTGAGGAACCTTTAAATTCCAAACCATTCTAATAGGAATGAATAGAATTTTTGATTAGACATCATCAACTCATAACATGTTATTTATATGGTTCAAAAACATTAGAAGCTATTGTGTTTCGAAATGGTCTAAAATAAGCTTTAAAAATAGAATTTTGCTATTGGCTGTCTAAGAGTTGTTAATTAAAACTTTATAATTTTTATAATTAATATTTATTTTATTTTTTAATGGAATTTAATAAAATGTAATTAATTATATTTTTAAAAATTATGTTTAGTTAATTTAGGTTGTTTAATGTAATTAATATTTATCTAAAATAGTTTTTGATTTAGAGTTTAAGATTTATGGTTTAAGTTTAGATTTATATTTAGGTTTAGAGTTTAGTACTTAAGGTTTAGGTTTAAAGTTTATGATTCAATAGTTAGAGTTTATGGTTTATGATTTAGTAGTTAGAGTTTAGGTTTAAGTTTAAGGTTTAGAGTTTATGATTTATAGTTTAGTAGTTAATATTTAGGGTTTAGGACTCAAACATAGGGTTTAATATTTATGGTTTAGGATTTAAAGTTAAGGCTTAATGTTTAGGGTTTAAGATTTAAAATTAAGGCTTACTGTTTAGGGTTTAATATTTATGGTTTAGGATTTAAAGTTAGGACTTAATGTTTAGGGTTTAAGATTTAAAGTTATGGCTTGATGTTTACGATTTAGGATATAATGTTTAGGTTTAGAGATGTTTATGTTTTAGAAATGTAATTAATAAAACATAATTTTTATTATATTTTATTTTAATAAATAAATAAAAATTAATGATAAAAATATTTAAAAATAATCTGTTAAAAAATAAATAAAAAAAATACTATATCATATTTTAATGGGATGATAAAATATCACAAATAAGATAAAAGTCGAAGCAATTGCATCATTAAAAAAATGCTTTATTTTTAGGCCCAAACAGTTTATCTGGGCGATGCTTTTCTAAAACTTGTTCCTAAGATTCCTGTAAGGCCCAAACAAAACCCTAAGCCCTAATTTTTTTTGACTATTATATCAACCTCCCCTTTAAAATCCGAAAACCCTAACTTGCTCCTCCCTTCACTCTCCTTAACCAACCTTGACGCAGCTGCCATTTCTTTTTGCTTTCAGGTATGCTAAACGATCCATTCTTTTTTTTTTTCTCGGTTTGTAGATCTTGAAACATGTTACTTGCTTCTTATGGAATGTTTGTTATTGATCTTTTATTCCGTTTAAGAAAATCGAAACTCTGATTGTTTGTAGGAAAGTAAAAGGATCCATTATATATTGTTTATGATGTTCCTAAATGGCTTCGCTTAACGATTTCCCTATATTTTAGTCTAGAAAAAAAGAGAATTCTTCGGTTCCTACGTTACGGTGTTGAATTGCTTACGGTCATTAACAAAAATGATTTTGATTTGAATATGGTTTGGAAAATGGATACAATAATTGTTTCCAATTTCATGTAAAATATCAGCAGGAGCAGCTTGTTTTTTGAAATATGGTGAGGGTGAGCGTTTTGAATGATGCACTCAAGAGCATGTACAATGCGGAGAAGAGAGGAAAACGGCAAGTAATGATCAGGCCGTCCTCAAAAGTTATCATCAAGTTCCTTATGGTCATGCAAAAGCATGGTTTGTTTCTCCTATAATCTCTTCCTTTACACTTCATTCTAGTTTTACCCCGTGCTACTCAGATTTAGCTGTGTTTGATTTGAGTGTATATTGTACATAGATAACTTCAATTTTTGTGAGCCTTTTCACATATTAGAACTATGCGCATTTGTATTCATGTCGGGGATGCATCGTATGTGCGATGCATTGGGTTTTGACTGACATTGCAGGTTACATTGGAGAGTTTGAGTATGTAGATGATCGTAGAGCTGGTAAAATTGTGGTTGAACTGAATGGAAGGCTGAACAAGTGTGGGGTTATCAGTCCTCGTTTTGATATTGGAGTGAAGGAGATCGAGGGTTGGACTGCTCGGCTACTTCCTTCAAGACAGGTTAGCTAGGAAATTTCTTGGTCATTTAATCTCTTTTGTTGATGGTAATATTTTTTCATAAGAATTCTTTGTTACTAGTAATTTTCCTAGTTCTAGAAATTTTTGTTGGAAAAAGAAGGAACATTGATTCATGAAAATTATTATTTGATCTTTTTAGTGATGAACTTGTGTTTGATTCAAAATTTGACACTAACTTTCAATCCTTGTGCTTGATCTGGGATTACATGTACTTCAAACTTGTTATTGCTGATTATTTTTTATAAACTTCATTAGTGTTGAGTCCTTTATACCTTTTCCTGTTACAGTTTGGCTATATTGTGCTGACCACATCTGCTGGAATCATGGATCATGAAGAAGCTAGAAGAAAGAATGTTGGTGGAAAAGTACTCGGCTTCTTCTACTGAGAGGTCCAATTTCTAAGAAATTTCATTTTCAGTTTCTGTTGAACTCAGATTGAGATGTTGGTATCATTTTGTAGTTTGTCAGTTCCATTTTAATGTTTTGTTTAAGTTATTTACTATTACTAATTGTTCTGTTTTCGGATTTCGTTTGATAGTAATTGAAAGAGTATTTTATAACTGGTAGCTTCATTTAACTTTTATTTGGATGAACTAGACATCCAAGCTTTCCCTGTGATTGTTATGTTTTAAAGGCACATAGAATCAGCCTTATCAAAGAGAATAGATTTGTCTATGGATTGGAGTTTCATTTGAATATTTTAAAGCCTTTTTCCCGAGCCTTTTTGATTTAGACATAATTTAATCTTTTAAAGTTGATAAATTGGGTTCATAATGACACAGGTAAAAAATAATTTTATAAAATATAAAATTGATTTTTATGAAATATTATTTTATCAAGTTATTTAAGTTATTTATTTAATTGATAGTTTTTATTCACAAATAGATCATTTTTATTTTAAAAAAATAAGAATTAAAATATTTAAAAAATATAAATTAAAATAATTATTTAATCAAATCTTAGAAATATATTTTAATATTATGTCTTTACTCAAGCTCTTTGGAACACAAGGTATACTCTATTGATGGACCTTTTTTTGTTGTTGATGTTATGTTGCTTGTTTCTTCGTTTAGGTTTTTAAGTAACTTATATGGGTGCTGCTCTTTCTTTTATCTTATTTTTAACCGAATTTGTTTTATATGTATTTAGATATTTATAAATATTTTGTGATTATTTAAGTAATTTATCTTTATTTTTTTTTATTTTTTATTATTATTATTATTATTGTTTCCGTCTCATATATAATGTCTCTTATTGACTTTTTGAAGTCAAATATTTTAAAGTTTAACTATTGTTATATTAAATATTTTAAATAATTAAATTTTATAAAATATATATTTAAAATCTAATCAATTAGAGGTTTTTAAAATATATTTTTCATATTTTTATCAATAATAAATTTTGAACAATCATGAGTCAAAATTAAAAAAGTTTAACCAAAAAAGTGAACAAAGGACATTGTATATGGGACGGAGGGAGTATTAGATTAATAAATACATAAATATTTAAAATATATTTTTTATTTCATATAAGTGCCCAAAATGTTTTTTTTGGCAAATAATTTTAAAGTTTTTAATTAGGTGCATTATGTTATCGACCATTGAAAATATTCTATTAACGAATAAAAATATATGACTTTTTATTTTTAAAAATATCTTAAAATTCTTAAAAATTTTTAAAATAATTCAAATCCTTAAAATTTTAAGTCTCAAATCTTTGATTCCAATCATTGTTGTCATCAACCATTGATGTGTATCAATCACTTTCATTATCGGATCTCACAATTATTTTTTTTATCTTTTTGTCGTCGATAGTTGACGAACGACGTGTTTATAGTTGAAATAAAATTAGACTCACGTAAAAAAATTTGATAATATACAATAGTTGATTGATCGATAAACAACGTTTAAGTCTTGTAGTAAAAGAAAAATATTTTATTTTATCGTTGATAGTATAATGAACGATGATATTAATCAAATTTAAGAATCTAAAAATTTTAAAATTATTTTATGAATTTCAAAATATATAAAGAATAAATTAACAATATAACATCTATACCTAAACTAATAACATTAAATACTTATTTAATTTGAAAAATACTTTAAACAAAATGCATAATTTATACGTATGATAATTAAGTATTATTATTATAAGCTTAAAATCCTCGATGCATAGTACGCATAATAGTCCAGTTTAGTCCTCAATTATCGCTTCTACTCCCTTGGCAATTTCCTCTCGTCCTCCAGTACCAGTAAAGCACCTTTTTAATATTACGACTACTCCTGTACTCGTTTTTTCGCCGGAGTTTTTCGAATGGACGTTCGCCGGGGAACTTCAAAAGCACTCCAGTCATCTTCGAAGGAGCAATCACCGACACCGGAGTCAACGGCCTCCGCCAAGGCATCGGATGCACTCCCGCTCCCTCTTTACCTCACCAACGCTATCTTCTTCACTCTTTTCTTTTCGGTGGCGTACTACCTTCTTCTCCAGTGGCGGGACAAGATCCGGAACTCCATTCCCCTTCACATCGTCACTTTCTCCGAGCTGGTTGCTATTATCTCTCTCATCGCCTCCTTTATATACCTCCTTGGCTTCTTTGGTATCGACTTTATCCAGTCGTTCATTGTACGCGCCTCCAATGAGGCTTGGGACCTTGACGTCGACGATGGCGATGTCGTTGTCGATCATCGCCACCGGCTGCTGACTTGCTCTCCTTCTATAGCTGACCGCCTAATTCCGGCGATTTCATCCGACGAAGACGAAGAAATCGTGGATTTAGTTATCAGAGGAGCAATCCCTTCATACGCGCTGGAAGAGAAACTTGGAGATTGCAAAAGAGCTGTTCGCATTCGAAGGGAAGCGTTGCAGAGGATTACTGGAAGGTCACTGCAAGGCTTACCTTTAGATGGCTTCGATTATAACTCTATATTGAAGCAGTGCTGCGAAATGCCAGTGGGATACGTTCAGATTCCAGTGGGGATTGCGGGGCCATTGCTGCTGGATGGTTTCGAGTACACTGTGCCAATGGCTACCACTGAGGGCTGCCTGGTTGCAAGCACCAATCGAGGATTTAAGGGTATCTATGTCTCTGGTGGAGCCACCAGCGCCATCCTGAGGGACGGTATGACGAGAGCTCCTGTCGTTAGGTTCCCATCTGCCGCTAGAGCTTGTCATCTCAAGTTTTTCATCGAGGATCCTTCAAATTTTCAGACTTTGACACACGAATTCAACAAGTAACATAAACAAAACTTAAATCTTATGATTGCTTCTTTAATTTTTTTTATATGAAAGGTAAATTTCTTTCATTCTTTTCGTTGGTAAACCGGCATTAAATCTTTCGAGCTATCTTTTTTCACTATTAGATTCATATTTTTGCAATATGTTCATTTCATTTTAGCTATGAATAATTATGAAGGTAACATGTTTAGATGATCAAACATTTGATGTGTAGAAAAGCCTTCTCCAGCACCGGAAAAAGTCGTCGTTGGGGTCGGAGATGTTTTAGTTTCATATGCATTCATCAAAGATGTGATATATGTTCTGTTGTTTGCTAGGTCCAGTAACTATGCAAGACTTCAGGGTGTCCAATGTTCTGTTGCTGGCAAAAATCTCTACATGAGATTTAGCTGCTCCACAGGGGATGCTATGGGGATGAACATGGTTTCCAAGGGGGTCGAAAATGTCCTTAAATACCTTCAAAGCGATTATCCGGACATGGATGTTATTGGTATATCCGGTAAGTTCATTTCTTGTATGTTTTAGCTTCTAAGTTCCATCAATTGTTAGTGAATCTGTTAATTTGACATCAAGTAATTATCATGATGCTAAACTCTGTATGCTTTGATTGTTCCATTTTATTTTTATTGCTAGGAAATTTTTGTTCGGACAAGAAACCTGCTGCTGTCAATTGGATTGAAGGGCGAGGCAAATCGGTGGTGTGCGAAGCGATTATTAAAGAAGAAGTACTGAAGAAGGTTTTCCGGACCAATGCTGCTACGCTCGTAGAGTTAAACATGCTGAAAAACCTTGCTGGTTCTGCTGTTGCCGGTGCTCTCGGTGGATTTAATGCCCATGCAAGCAACATCGTCTCCGCTATCTTCATAGCTACTGGACAAGATCCGGCTCAAAATGTCGAAAGCTCCCATTGTATTACCATGATGGAAGCTGTCAATGATGGACAAGACCTTCACGTATCTGTGACTATGCCTTCCATTGAGGTGGGAACAGTAGGAGGTGGAACTCAACTTACATCACAATCTGCATGCCTGAATTTGCTTGGGGTGAAGGGTGCAAGTAAAGAATCGCCAGGGTCACACTCAAGGCTCTTGGCAACAATCGTGGCCGGCTCGGTTCTGGCCGGGGAACTTTCCTTGATGGCTGCATTTGCCAGTGGTCAGCTTGTCAAGAGTCACATGAAGTATAACCGATCCAGTAAAGATGTATGCAAAGTTGCATCAGTTTGAAGGTCACCTCGAGCTTAAAGAACTCTAACAATCGATACGACATCCACCTACATTGTTCGGAGATGCGAATATCGATCGAAAACCGTGAATCTTTTACGGATCCAGAACAGCCTCCCACTGAAATCATTTAATCTTCCTTTCCGTCATGTGAATTTTTAAATGCCCCATTTGTGTGTAGACTGTAGTTGCTCTGGAACACTGGTCTTTGCTCATGTATGCATTATGGACAAGATTATGAACTTGCTAGTGAATTCAAGTTAGAAGGAAGTGGCTTATTGTGGCAAATGTGAGGCAATTATTTGAACCAGCCGGAGATGATATGAATACATGAATTACAATATTTAACAATATATTATTAATGTAAAAATTATTTAAAATATTAAAAACATAACATAAATAAAAAGAAAATTATAAGTGTTGGTAGGTTTGTAAGGATAACAATAATTAAGAATAAAGCATGTGCTAGGTTATTTTTGATTTTCTTCTGATTTTTAATGTTCCGTTCTGATTAAATCTCATAATAGAGATTTTTTGTATACATAACGCCTTGAACTCAAATCTTACTTAAATAATACCAAATTGCTTACCACTTAGACCTGTTAATAACACGCGATAAGTTTTTAATCTCAATTATGGAATTGAAAAAACATTAATAAAATAAGATTTATTAATTAATTTAATAACTATATATTCATCCATTTTATCATTATTTAAATTTAAATCTTGATATTTACCTTATAAATACCATTTTAACACTACTTAAAAAATCATTAATCTAATACTACCTAACCAAATGATATGGTCTACTATATTTATATGTTATTTACATTTTAATTACTGTGTCTTTTCGATATCTCATAAAATATAAGTTTTAAAAGTACTCTCTTTGAATTTTTTATTGTTAGTACTAAGAAGTTAATTAATAATTATATAACGTTTACGTACACAAATAAAATACTGTTGATTTTTGGACTACAATATTTTATTTCCCATCATGTTTTTTATTTTAGTTACAGTGATTACAGTAGTATCTGTTTTAGAGTATATATTCTCAACCATTAGACATTGATCGTTCAATCATTGTACTGATAGTACTGGTGTTTAAACCCGTGACCTCCAAGAACAACAACCGTTCCTTTAACTGATGAGGGTAGATAGTTCGTGCCTTATTTCCCATCATTTTTACAATTAAAAGGGACGTTTTTTTGGCAGTATCAAATCTTTACTTAAATTATTTTTAATTTTCAATTTATCTTTTAAAATAAAGATTTATATTTATTATATTAACGGTAAAAAAATTTAGTTTTTACAATTATCTTAATTTAGAGGTTGGGATTAAAATTTAGAGTTTAAGTTTTAAGATGATATATTGAAGATTTATGTTTTAACTTATAAACCTAAATTTTAATACTAAACTTTAAATTTTAACTTTTGAACTATTAAATTTAAGCGCTTAAATTTTACACCCTAAATTAAAAAGCTTATAAAAACTAAAAATTTTCACCGTTAACGTATCAAATAATTATCTTAAAATAATAATATATAATGATTTGTATTTTTTCCGAGCCGATAAAAGCACAATTTCTCTATTGAGCATGAAAAATTGTTAAATAATTATCTTAAAATAAATAATATATAATATTTTTTTGAAAATCTAAATTTGGATTAAATTTAGAGTCAACACAACCAATTTTTAATGTATCTTAAAATAAAACCTTGTAACAGTTTAAGAATCAAATGATATTCTAAAAGGACAACAAGACGATTCGAGATTATATATTAAGTCAAATGTCAAACAAATTGTGATCGATGAATAACTAAAATTTCAGATGATAAATAAAAAATTTACCATTGATCAAGTTCATGATTATGATCAATCATATAATAATTATTTTAATATTTAAAAAATATATAAATAATCAAGATAAAAAAAAAAAATCCTTTCCCGTTTCATCAGGCATCCCCTCCCCTCCCATTAACCCAGTACCTCCGTCCCTGTGATGCCCAAACTCAGCCGACAAACCGTGAGAGTTTGTTGAATGAATTTTATATCCAAAACAACACAAGTTTTGTAGGATATGGAAATGCAGACGGGTAGCTTTGCAGGATATGGAAAAGTATTGCCCATGTCGTGAAAGAAGATTTTAAGGAGGATGAAATGAGGAGTCAACGAAACTCATGCTTCAAGGGTTATAGTTTATAATACAAGTTTTGTTTCCTTCACAAAACTTACATTACAATTTTTAACTATGATAATATATTTTTTTTAAATTAAGATATTTACCGTTAATAATAGTGAATAACCTTTTTATCATGAGTACGGTCACGATTATAAAACGTATTATATTTTTATGCATAAGGATAATTTTTTAATTAGTTAATAATGATTACAGTAGAACATTGTAGAACATCTGTTATAGAATATAATCTTCACCATTTGATATTGATCGTTCAATCACTCTGTTAATATAACTAATACTCGAACCCGTAAATATATTGACTACGGCGGTATGTGAGGGTGGGAAGAAATAATAACTCTTCATCTTTAAGATATTTTTTCTTTGTTTTCATTTTTTAAATTTGATTTATTTTTTAATTTGTCTTATCTCTACTTTTAAATATTTATATTTTTCCCTTTTAATTTCAAATCTTAACTCCTAATTTCATACAAGTATATGAATACATAGATCAACAAAACCAAAATTAAAAGTTGAAAATAAAATAAAAATATTTAAAATGAAAATAAATTATAATTAATCTATTAAAAAATATTTTAAACAAAATTAAAAAAATTGTTCGGGAGACAAAAACCCCTCCCATACGTGATTATAATATTTAATGTTATAATATATACATAATATTTATGAAACTTTCATCTAAAAATAATATTAAATATAAAATATGAAATGGAGCGACAAACAATATATCAATATGCACATAATTTCCCCCCAAATTGATTCAATATGTAAATACAATATACTCAAAATCATTTGAATACGAAACGTATTTTTATACAATTCATAATAATATACTAGATATCCTAACTACATGAAAAATAATATGAATAAGAAACTAATCTCAGACTCCAACAAAAAAGTATTTACGTTCTTATCAAGTATTCAATTGACAAATATGGTATAAAAAATAATATATCATATTTACCTAGGGGATGATTATAATAGGGATGAGACTTTGAGTTTAGTTTATTTGATTAATAAATAATGATGACCATTACCACTTTTTCTTCATTTCTTTCCATGGTTGCTAATGAAGATCTCAATCTCAAGCTTAATGGAGACAATTAAGCTCATTTGAGTGTGAACATTAATTTAGAGTAAATTATCCAAAAATAAAATATTAAGATCAAAATATAGATGTAAGAGAGATCTTAATAAAATGGGTTGAATGGAATCACTATTTGGATTTTCAAAAACAGAAAGAGAAAAAACTGTCCATGCTTGGTCCAAAGACAACCAGTACTTGTATGATGAAATCAAGTACTTCCTAGGTCTAGTAATATTGGATTCTACTATTTAGTGTGCTTCTATATGCTTCAACAAACATGGCATTCATAAATGATGAGTAAAGACCCATGTTACTCGGACTCGGGAGTAAGTGCAAAATATTCGAACAGTTGGTCACCATAGTTAGGTCTTACTTCCACCATACCTATATTAAAAAATGGGTCAGACATGGGTACCTCAAGGAAAATAGAAGAGTTGATCTTCATATTTTACCTTGAGATTCATACAATGATGCAGAAGAATGGACCAATTCATATCACATGCCGATGCAAGGACTTTCTTTTATAACAAACTACGAGAAGGAAAGCAGTAACATGTGGTAAACTAACCTGTACAGTGACCATTGGTATATTCGTTAGCAAGTCAATCGATTTTCCAATTGTTTGACCAGATCTTCTTTCTTCATTGTTGAGTATTTCTTTAACTTCTGTGATCTTGCAATGGCCTTCAAATCGCACATCTTCATTTTCATCAAGCTACTTGCATCAGAAGGCACGGGGACAATTGAGGACTCTGATTTAGCAAAATCAGACTTTGTAGCATTGCTCATATTTAATTCCTCATGCAACTTTGAGATGTTGGTTTGAACACATGAACCTCTGATCTCAACGACAATTGGCGCACTAGAAAGCTTTTTACATCTCTTTTGTGGCGGTGACACTGTATTCTGGCTAGCACCTGGCACCATGCTTGGCTCCTCAGCTTTGTGTTGGCTATGCTGAATTGTTTTCTTAATCATTTTCCCAGACAACGAGTAGCTTAAAGTATGGTTGTTAGCCCTCATGCCTTTCAGAAAAGGGGGTGAGTTTGAAACAATTTGCTTTAAATTTAAACCAGGTTCTTCAACATCGGCGGGGTTTAACTCCTCATTCGTCTCTACAGTCTTTAACATTCCTCTTTGTAGCCTCACGTACAAATTTGAAACCAGTTTGCCATCACTAGAACCAATATCAGGCATCTGAACTTCCTCCATTTGCGGTTTTCCCTCCATGCAATGGGCAGTTTTATCCTCTTCACTTCCATACTGCGGTTCTGCGAGTGCAGTTAAGGCGGAATGTTCATTGTCACTCAGAACAGCTTCTTTTTGCGTCATAACTGGTAAAGAGTGTTTTCTCTTGCCTTCTCCCTTAAGTAATGAATTTGAAAACTGATTCTTGTTAGTTGACCCTACTTTAAACTCTTTGATGCACTGTTTACGTGCAGATTTCACAGCAAAGTCGCATAGCTTTTGCTCCATATCACATTTTAGACTTTCTACCTGTCCAAAAGCACCTAAACTAGAATTAGAAGATTCCATGTATCAAGTTATAAAGACTAATAGTTTTAACTGGACTGCTTGCAGAAAATTTCATTATGATAGGTAATAGTTTAAGTCAGATTCAAATAAATGACTCAAAGTGGTAACTGAAGTGCTCATCTGAAAATACAAAAATTCCATGAGAGAAAGAGCTTATCGTACCTTATTGGCTTTCTGAATATTTCCTTTATGTTCAGGATTCAAACATGAATTTGACATATTACTTTTTTCGGTAGTAGTTGAATCACATCCTTGCATTTCACAACCATTAACTTTCAGATCATGTGTGCATATTTTCATCTCATCAGTGCAGGCAATTGTCTGTTTTCGTGTTAACGAGCCCAAATTGGTATTTGCAGTCTGCTCATCCTGAAACAAGAACCTAAGTTAGGATAGACCACAACAGACATCTTAAGTGAGAGTGGTGGTAACAGAATCACCCACTTTTGTAGCTTCACACAGCAAGCTACTCATGCAATTTAAAACCGACAGTAAGGGAGGCTCAAATTGACAAGATATCCAAGACTTCACAGATGTAGGATAGTTTCACTGAACACTCTATCTGAAGCTCAATAAGGGTTTCACGTGGACAACCTCACATGGGGTTAGGTATGAACAACAAAACACATTCAGGATTTGAAACCATGCTAAGCATTGAATCTAAAACTAATTGGTAGGAGGTAGAGAGACCCAACATGATTATAAGGCCACAAGAAAACCCCGAAACTTAGTAGATGTGAGATAACATCACTTAACAAAGGTATCTAAAAAAGCATCAAATTTTGGCTCTAACATGAATCAGAGAGCTGGTCATACCTTCACATTATTGTTAAGATCTGCTGTCATCCCCATTGACCCAAAACTTAATAGACGTGGGTAACACCACTTAACAAAAGGTATCTAAAGATGCAGGTACATTTTGGTTCCAACATGAATTAGATAGCTGGTCATACCTTCACTTTCTTGCTAAGATCTGCTGTTATCCCTGCTGAATTTGATGATGAATCTCGGATTAACATATCTGGGGCAGATATAGAAGTGTTCATTGTTGCTTCCTTACCCACGATTTCCAAAGTAGAAGAATTTAACTTTTTATTCTTGTTCAGGTGGCCAGCTGAATGTTTTGAAGCATCCAGGTCTGAGTTATTCACACACCGTGCAGCTGCATCCTGTAGAAGAGAAGCATGTCAGAAATGTAAACTCATTCTGTTGAGAAGGGTAGAAAGTTAAGATGGGCTGATGGCATGCTTAAAGTTAAGAAGGGTAGAAAGTTGCAAAAGAGCATTTCATTACGAATTCCCTGTAGATTAAATCACAATTAAGTCAGTTTTTTTTCTCCCTGCATGTCAGAAATGTAAACTCATTCTGTTGAATGTAAGTTGTAACAAGTAAGAAGTGATAAGATCCAACTTATTTTTTAGTTAGACAAGCTCAAACATCCCATTTATCATCTACATGTACAAATCATGTAAAAAATAAAAATAAAAAAGAAAGAAAGAAAGAGAGAGAGAGAAGCTAAATATAGGTAAAAAAACTTCCCTTGTTGAACTGAACTTGTTACAAGTGAATTGATATTCAGTGATACTACCTTTTACATCAAGAACAAGGTTTATAAAACCACGAAAACATCAAAAAGTACTTTTGAAGGTTCAAATGCATTAAAAAATTCATTTCAATTATTAAATCAGACACAGTGGAAAAATTACTAACAGTTGCAGAAGAGCATGAACACCACGTTTAATCAAACCTTTTCGATAATTTTTTTTCTTTTTCAATCAGAACTTGCTAAATGATATTGAATTATATTGTTTGACCAAAAAGAGAATGGGTGAAATACCTTAACCTTAATCCAGTTTAGGTTATTTGTTCTCTTCCGTACAGAATTGGGAGAAAAATGCTGGATTGCATTTTTATCCTTAATAGTATGACCACTTTCATCGAGCTTCTTGATAGTTTCTAAATAAAGCATAGTTATAATGCTCTTCTCATCAAATTGACCAGCTGCTGATCGCAGGGAATGCAGAATCAGATCATTGACCTCAGTATTGGTTAGCTGCTAACGAATTATAAATTAGGACAGCAAAAAGAGGAAGTGAAGCAGGCTGTACTTTACAAGGTACGACTAGTACACAAAGAGAAACCTAGATGCAGCTGTCAAACATAACTTACAAGAGATTAATGACTATGTACATCTGCAATGAATTTAAGGCTATTTTTCTCTCTCATCTCCTCTTCTGTTTTATATTCTCTACTTTACCGTAAAATAGGCACTATATCATTGCTCTTCATATGTCTACATAACCAAGTCTGATTTTGTTTAGTATCTAATGCAAGTCAATCAAGCATAAACACTATGCATAACTTCAGATTAGGATACCCCAATCCCATATTTAAAGATTTTCTCAACTAAAATATTTGTACCACTTATGATTAGTATAGCAAGTATATGCAATGGTGTCAAGCTCCGAATTTTGTCCCCTTAAAGACATTCTCAATCAATATCCTCACACAACCTTGGACCACAGAAAAGACACGAAGTTGTTTTGTGATTTTGAGTTCCCATGTATAAGTTGGATACATTTATACCATTTCAGCCACAACTATAAGCATGAAATTTATAGGAATCTCTCCATAAGTATGGGTAACTGGAATCAAATATGCAGATTCATGCAAAATATTCAACGTAACAAAAAGCAACAAGCATTTGAAGGACAACAATATCATCCATAAGAATCTTGTTTAAAGGCGGAAAAAATGTTATTACAAACTAATAAAAGCTTGTAAATATCAAATAATGAACACTGATTCTCTTAAAGAGCTTGCATGAAGAATTCAAACAAATAAATCAACATTGGGGCTATGACAGATCCAACATCTACCACCCTTGTGTGTGTGTGAGAGAGAGAGAGATGCAAATCATTCAAAGAGGCACAAAGTAAGATGCAAAGTAGGGAAACATAGCAAGTTGTCATATTAATATAACAGTCACACTTAATACAGCCCTTAATGACTGTACTACAATAATATCTAGCTGTTTCAAATCTTCAATGACAGCACAAAAGTCGGAGTAAATGGATCCTTGACCATAGACAAGTTAAAGCATGCAAGGATAATGCTTCATGTAACTTAACTGTTTCTGAACCATTTGCTTTTTTCACTTCAAGCTCCAAAGATGTATTTGATGAACTAAATTCTTCTTTGGGTGTAACATTGGGTCCATCGTTTTCCTCCTTCACAATGGAGCATGGATCCGAAGTGCTTGATTTTTGTTCCTTATGCAGGGCAACTGAGTTGTCTGGAGAACCAGACCTTGAATGTAAGACAACATCCTGAGATTGCTCATTCTTCAAAGGAAAATTGTCTTAGTTCATGAAATAATAATGCATAAAATAAGCAGATATTAGAAGGAAAACTAATAACTAGACGATAGGAAACCACAGGAAAAACAAAGACAACCAATCTGCTGGCAGCAATGAGTTGGCCGAACTTAACAAGTTCTATGGCAGGCACAAGCATTCCAACATGATTACATCTAGACAGTACTAAGCCTACATTTAGAACAAACCTGAAACAACACAGGTACCAGCAATAGACTGAATCATTCGGTCAAAATAACTTAAACTGAAGAAGCAAGAAAAACTATATACTACACAAATTTGGTTGAAATTGCAGAGTTAAGGGAGACAATTTGTAAAGTCATCGTGAATACACAATCTTGTGGTATTGTCCATTTAAATTTCAGAGTTGAATCATGTTCATGGCAAGTTAGTAAAAGAACATGAAAAATATCCAAGAGTCAAACCTGCTCATTTACCTCACGACTGAAACTTTTGAGCAGGGCCTTCACTATTTCATGCAACTTCTCAGCAGGTTTCGAATGCATCAATAAGAAAACCTCAACGTCATTCTCATCCTTGCTCCTCAATTTCTTTATTGAGATATCAAGGCAGTTGATCTTTGACCTCAAGGCATTACAGCAGATGTCAATCCATTCTTCATGTTCATCCGAGACCAGTTCACTTTGGAGCAACACCAATTCTTTTTCAAGTTCTTCAATTTCAGTATCTGCTTTTGCAATCAATATCCTCAGCACTTGAACACAAGATTTCTCGTTCAATGCATTTTCTTCAATCATATCTGTAAAAACCAAAAACATTGCAAAACCGTGGTAAAAACAAAAGCCAAGAAACACTATACAAATAAAAAATACAACAAAAATAGGATCATCATTATACCGATTCCATAACCGAAATAAAAGTCATACTGCCATTCTGGTTGTATGCAATGGCTTCTATCTTCTGCAGATTACCGATGTACAGTCAAGTCACACTAAAAAAACAATAATCAAATAGCAATGCATGCATGCAAGCACTAATTCAAGAAATAAGAAAAGCACCATCAGGGAATGATGGACCCCAGAGGTCACAAGCCATCAACGGTATATCCTGAAATGTAAACAATGCAATATTATGATTCTTATAAAACACAAGAAAGCACAATAATGATTCATTACATAATAAAAATTGAAGGGTCATCAGTTGCTCCAATCGCTACATGGACAGCACCTAAGGTTGTCAAATGTTAAGGAGTCGCTAATGAGGTCCATGAATTCGCAACAATAAATTCAAGATTCATTCCCTGGTAACAATCAAGATAATCCAACATGAAGAAAGGGAAAATAAAATAAATCATAGCAAAGTAAACATGATTAACTAGGTACTATCAAGAACGTTTGCATAAACAAAATCACCTGCATATACATTAGTACATAATTATTTAATAACAGTAATTCCAATTATTTAATGAACAACAAGAAATTATTAACTAATAGTAATGCTTCAAACCAACAAAAGAAAGCTCAGTTTTGATTACCTTGCTAACTTATAATCAACCACTTTCACTGTAACCGTGTTCAATCAAATAGAACTCAAATTAAAACTACTTCTTTCCACCCCTAACCCTCATCCCCAATTTTCATCAAACTAACAAAATATTTATAAAAGGAATTGAAGGCTGAAACAAAACTAGAAACTAAATATAAAACAAGGTACGAGTCACAAACAAATAAATAGAAAAAAAAGCGAAAAAAAAAAAAAACAGAATTGTAGCTTTTTCCCCCTTTGTTTTTCTCGGAGGCCAAACAGTACCTTAAAGAACGAATCACAATGATGAAACGAAGGAACGATTCAGCTTCCCCTGATTGAGCCCTACGAAGCATAATCCAACATTTTCTATAATTTCGAGATCTCAAAAGAAATCATAGAAAGGGAGACTGGGAGAGTGAGTGAACTTAGTGAGCAAGGCGTTTTCGTGTGCGTGTGCGTGTGCGTGTGCGTGATGGAGAAAAATACTGAGACTGAAAGCGACGAACGTTTCTTTTGACGATGATCTTTGAGGGGGGCTGTTATGGAAATCCAAAATATTTATGAGGGTAAAATGGGAATCATAAATACAGATGGCAAGGAAAGGCCACATGTGTCAGATCACTCGTAGGACACGTAGGAAGTTGTGGGTCCACAAGAGATTCCCTTTTGTTTTTCCCTTAACCCTATATGGCATAATTGGCTGCACGTGAACCGTTGATTCATGAACTTTCTCAAAAGCACATCGGACGGTAATGAAAAGCCTCTATGTCGTGGGGTCCACACGCTTTGGTATTAATAATATTCGGGTACTGTCGTTCTTACTGTGTAACCCTTCTTTTGATGCTTAATCTTATTTGTGTACTGTAACCTTCTTTCGGGTTACCGATTGAACCTTTGCTTTTGATGGTATATGATTTAACCATGTAATGTTCCCGTCCACATAGTAATATCTCTTGACTCTCATCTAAGTAGGTTGGAAAAGACGTTCATTTTGCAATGTACGAAACTTCAGTACCTGCCTCCTTTGGAATTTGTACGGTGAAGACTGACTGATAATTTTTATCATATTTTCATGCCACGTGTCAAAAAACTTGTACTAGCTTTTTTTAAGGGTTGAAAAATTACAGTAAAAATTTATTTAGACCCTTAAAAATTTGAGTTTAATTCAGTTTTTTAGTTGTCTTTAACTGGAAGAAAATTGGAAAAAAATTAAAAGAATTTAAATATTAGGAATAAATAGATTAAAAGGGTATATTTTAGAATTTAGGTTATTTGTGCATACGACAGAAAATTTAAATAAATATTTTTTTATTAAATTAATATAAATTTTAAATAATTTATATTTTTTAAAATTTTAATAATTTTTAAAACTTTTAATTTTTAATTTAATTATTGAAAAAATATTAAATTTTTAATTAAAATTAATTATAACATATGAAATAAAAAATAAATTATATTTTTAGATTTGATTAATAAATTAGTTCAACCCATCTATCATATTATCATCCTAATATACTATTACATTATTATTAATAATGGATCTAGAAAATATTTGAGGTGGACATATATAAAATTTTAAAATCTAAAAATTAATACATAAAATTAAAAAAATTAAAGGTATGCGCAACGCATAAATATTAAGAAAATTTAAGGACTAATTCATAAAATTTTAAAAAATTAAAAATAAATATATAAATTTCAAAAAATTTAAATCCACCACCGATTATTATCTTGATTACCATATCAACATCGATATCTAATTATCTTTCGCGTCAACACCATAATAATTAACATCGATCAAAAGATGAAATTAATACCATTTAAGAACTCAAGGGTGAATTTATTATTTTCCTATTAAATTAGCCAAGAGTGTTGGACGAGTGTCTTTTAGGCGCCACCAGCTGCTTTTTTCTTTCTCTCACTATTCAAACAAAAATTCAAAAATTACCCAATTACATCAGTTAATCAACTTAAATCACCAGTTCATTATCATCAAATCACAGGTCAACACATAGAGTCCTAATAGTAATACAGGTATGTGTACAACACTGGATTGCTCATTTGAAAACAATGAACTTAAATTCGGTTCAGAAATACATGATCCCATTCAGAAAAAATATGGGAAAATGTGTGTACAAGTACTGTCAAACAATGAAAAGCTGTAATCTTTGTAAAAGGAGGATTCTTTACATTTCAAGTGTTTGACTCTATACTTTGTCTATCTCATAGTGCCTGTTTACCATATTTACATTTTCCCTGAAAATCTAATGTAGTACAATAGATATAAAGATCAGGAATTAGATGCAAAATGATTGAATATAGTCTCCAGAGTTGATTGGCTGATACTATATTCAGATATGCCAGAGCCATTCCTGACGTAAACAAAGTATAAATTCAGTGGAAAATGAACAAGAAAACGAAAAGGTATGGTTGCAAAAAACAGAATTGGAGGATGAAAAAGTATTAAAAAAGGTGGTTTTACTGGCTCCTCATTTCTAGTTTTTTACTTGGTTCCAGCCAGGGCGTACTTGTCTGGTTTAAGTTATATATGTTGAATTGTCGGACCAACCGGTTTCAGTTGAATCGGCAAATCCTGTCCGAATTTTCCAACCATAGGAAATGGAAAAAAGTAATGATGGTTTGAGAGATGCTTACCTGTTTCTCTCCAAGTGACCAAAAACATCTGCCAACGAGAGGCCTTCCCTATATGGTAACTGCAACCAAAAAATACTGAATCAGTTACTGTCACCTAACTAAATCACAAAGCAGCAATATAATGTACAAAACCATTGGTTTATCATATGTTACTCGAACCTGGTGAGCATTGGGCTTTTTTTTTTTTTTTTTTCTATTCTTAAAACGACTGATCAGCTGAAAATTAGTCGGAAAACTAAGGGAGATTTCTTTCTTAAAAATTACAGATGGCTTACATAACTGAAGGTAACTAAGAGTTTTACTTGATATTTAGCGCTGAGCACGAGTATGTCTTTAATACAAGTATAATCCTTTTTCTCTAGGGCTTTTTCTTTAGCTCAAGTAACTGAAAGTAGCTATGAATTTTACCTGATATTTAACACTTAATCCATTGCACCCATGGAAAGTTGCACCGGGAAACGAAGCGTATATAAATGAATCAATGGCTGAATACTTCTCACGGGCTAACCACCACTCAGAAAATATTGGCAAAGGTATACCACCTACGAAACAGGAATAGTAAGTCAAAATTGCTGTAAGAAAGAAAAAATAAATAATGGAGGGATATAGCATGATAAAAAAGACGTATTGTTTCATGCTGTGTTTCTATGAAATGGCATCAACAAAATTATTTTTCATCAGCAGTGAATGGATTAAAATAACATCGGTAGATGACTTATACCATCCCGAATCAACTGCTCTGACAATTGTTCACCAAAAAGCCCATCAGATATTGGTATTGAAGAAATAAGAGGCTTCACTCTTTCTTCATTTCCGAGCCAACGTCCAACAACAACTATCATCTCCTTTGACAAGCTAATTTCGGCAGCTGATGCATTTTCTGATGTAATGGAGTCAATGCCCCCAATACAGACTTCAAGATCGTTTAGTAGGCTTCTTGGATGGGAAGGAATGTCAAACAGCATTTCTTGAATAATGTGGCAAAGATTTTCCAAATCAGCAGAGTTCACTTCAGTGGGTTTAATCTGATTGAAGATAAGAATATATTGCGTTAAAGGTGTACATGTGTTTCAACTCTGATTATCGAACATTACTATATCAAAGAATGACATCTTATTTAACTACATACCTCCAGCTCAAGATGATTTCCGAACCTTGTTTTTAAGTGCTGGGGACTTCCAATGCACCTTAGCCTGCCTCCAACCTAAATGAAAGATGGTTTACATCAAGTGAATTAAGTGAATGCCAACAAGTTTCATAAGTTTTAGGATGTAAGGAGCACTGGTACCATTATCCCAATTCTGGTACATAAAGCTTGAGCTTCATTCATGCTATGGGTAGTAAGGATCACAGCTGTCTTTCCTTGTCTGGTCGATAAGCGGGATATGACTTCCCACATGAATCTTTTTGCAATGGGATCCATACCTAAAATAACTGATAATTACCAACTGCTAGTAAACAAAAATAAAGCTCTAAATATAACATCACGCAATTCTCACAGATTCCTTCGTACACAACAATTAGCTAGAATTTAATCACACAACACTCTTAAACAATAGACAACAGGCTAGAAACTGCCATCAAAGGCCATATCCCTGTGCCGATCCAAGCATCACTTTCCAGAACTCAAACATGTAGCGTGTAAGGAACTAAACTTTTTTTTTCTTAGACCACAAAGCAACTAAAGTTAATACATTGAGAATTTGAAATTAAAATTTCATAAGAGCTTTAGAATAAAAGCATGAATAAATTTTGGGAAGGAACACCATATCAAGAGAGTCAAGCAATAAAAGCTTGATCAGAAGATCTATAAGCAATTTTATAACATTTCTAAACACAGAAATTAATTGCTATCATTCATTTAAAGGGTAAAACAGGCACATAACAATAAGAGCTGCATGCAAAACATTTTTCATGTCCTTGCAAAGTTCATGATTTAATTCAACCTATGCATACCTGTGGATGGCTCATCAAGAATGACGATTGGAGGATCTCCAATCATTGCAATTGCAACAGACAACTTGCGCTTGTTCCCTCCACTAAGGGTGTATGATGGTTTGCTAGCATGCTTTAGTAAGTCAAACTCTACAAGCTTTTCCATAACAACCTGCCAAAATAGTTGCATGCATCAGGTGCATTTTGTGGTCATTACTGCATCAAATTAATATATTTATGCTAATGGGTTAAATGGAGTCACTACTGCATCAGATAAAGGCTCTCAAATTATCGTGCAATGTTGAATGCTTCAAATCAAACTAGAACCCTTCTACTATACTGATGAGAAGCAAAATGATTTGAATAACTACAGCAGATACACATACATCATTCATTATGTAGTCCGAAACTCCTTTTATCCTTGCATAAAGTTCGAGGTGCTCTTGCACTGTAAGATGTTCCAATAAAGCATCAAACTGAGGGCAATACCCAATCTGCAGGTGATCCATTAAATAATAGAAAATAGTTAAATTCTTTCCGATAGATCCAGACTTCTAGATCAAACAGAAGAGTAAAATAAACAAAAGAATCTAACATACATGACGACGGACAGCTTTTGGATTTGAAGATATGTCTTTGCCAAAAATGAAAGCAGATCCTTCGGTTGGAGATTCTTCTCCTGTATTGGGGGAAAGAAAAGGAAAATGATGTGGTTCAGACGGACCAAAATCTTAAAATTGTACAATATCTAAACAGATTAAAGTTCTCAAGAAGATTCATGAAATAGATATCATATAAAGGAGCACAGTTTAAGAGAGAATATTATAGTTAAATTATTAACAATTATAAAGGCTAAGTCATTCTTCATGAATTCAATTACTGAACAATATTATATAATGGTGTGTTATGCAGATAAAATATTGTCTAAGCTGGACAAGTGCAGCATACCAGTTAGCATGGACAAAGTAGTAGTTTTCCCTGCTCCATTTGTTCCCAGAAAGCCAAAACATTCTCCAGCTTGAACGGAGAAAGTTAATGAATCTACAGCTACTTTTGCACGGTGATCATTTCCTCCAGGATACACCTGAGATTGGTTGATAAACATTACTACCATGCAATAATAAGTTTACAAGAATGATATGAATAAAATCAGGTCCAGTAGAATACCTTCCGAAGATTACGCAAGAAAAGAATGGTATTGTCAATGGAATCGGAAAGCACCCTATGTCTTTCTGTTCTTACATCTATGTCTTCATCAAGGAGAACAGACGTTTCAGAGGAAGATTTCAGAAAAGGTTCTAGAACAGAATCACCACCCTGATATTGTTTTTCCCTCCACCACTTCATTAGTCTTGCAGGAGTCAATTTACATGTAGGAAAGATTTCAAGCCCAAGAGTCAGAAGAAAGTAACCAATAGCCTGTCACAGAAAGAAACATGCAAGTTTTATTTGAAACTTCTAGGAGAAATGAAAAGAATTTTCTGATAATGAAATGGGATAAAAAAAGGAACTATGACTCCTCGTGCAGTAGTACTCAATACTGTATTCACCAAGGACTTTCACTCTCACACCAATAAAAATGATAAGCATTATAGCAGAAATAATTAAGCCAGAAGAGTGAGAAAGATAATAACCTCAACTCCAAGATAACAAATGGAAGCACCAGTTACATTCCAATCAAAAATCCCATCACTAGATTTATCTTTCATCCCTTGCCGAAGTAGGGCCAATGAAGCAAGCCCATCGGCAAAGCAGAACCCAGGGGATAATCTGAAGAAATTCTGGAGAAATACATAACTTAGTCAAGTTCACCAATCTAGTGAGCAAAATTGCACCATACTGAACAACCTATGTGAGATCGTGTATAATTTAGGTTCTGATCAATTATTTGACCAATTCAGAAATATTCCAGACATTGTTAAGACGTTAGCAGAGGTAATTCTCTGCAAATGTCAGCAGATAGCCTTTTGTAAGCTAATAGACTTGCGAGTTAAATAAAGGCATGGAAACAGTCTGAGTCACCCAGGAGTATTTATAGAACCAAATCCAATTTAAAACACATAAGCAAGTTCTTACAAATGTCTGAAATTATTTTTAATAAATTATCTGGGATAACAGATTCCTTTTCACAATTTACATTAGGTAAAGCACACTACATGTTCTTGAGGAGAGGAGAAACAGGAAAAGGAGAGGGGGGAAAAAGGAATGGGTTAAAGGAATGTTAGTATCCAAAATTTGAAGTATGAAAAGATACCCTAATTGTAGAAATCAGAGTAATTCTTTGTATTTTCTTATTATTTCAATAGGACATATTACATCTTTATATATACAAACTATGTCTCTAATTTAGGAAACTCTAAGTTTTGAGAGATGCTAGTCCTAAGAGATATGATCCCTTAATAAGGGATTGTAATAACAAAGAATATTTACAGAATCCCTTAACTGAAGGGATGGAAACAGTCCATATATTTCTATAATTCCTACACTAATTAGCCTTCAAATAGGTCTTTCACCCTACCCAAAATTTTCCATTAGACTAACACTTAAAACTAATAAATTATTGTTGACATGACAGCAAAGAATACCCATAAAGAAAAATTATAACAGATAAGAAAATCAATGATCTTGAAAAGCCTGCGAGACAGACTGGATTTCAATCCTAGAAAAGGTTTTATTTTCCGCAGAATGATTTTTTACACTAAAATAGTGACATTATGTCTAAACTTGAAAGTCGGAATTCAGCCTCCTAGCTGGAAGCGAGGTTATAATAATCTGTCAGTTCTGATGATAGAAAATTAGTGATATGGAAAAGAAAAAGTTGAACAAAGTTTGCATTTGTTTGCTATGAAAGAGAGACCACCATAGCAACAACAATGTAATTACTTAATAAATACTGAGCTCAAAGAAACAAACCTTCAGAAAAGAATTTGCATCTGCAGTTGTTTTTATAAGCCCCATAATAAATGAAATAACCATGAGAATGAGCCCTGTGAAAAAGTGCATCAGGAGAACCACATTCTGTCCACGCAAGACAAATATAAAAAATCATGTCATTGACAAATTTAGAGTCTTAATTTCTGATGATATAAGAATGAGATAAGACTGTTACCCTACCTGAGCCATAGAGTGGTCAGAGAAGAAGAAAGTAAGGCAATATGTTGATGACGCAATTGCCAGACCATACTCCAGAAACATGATGACTGTTGGCAAGAAACCTCTTCCAATGAATTGATCAAGACCTACACACCCAATGAATTTTAGTAGAAGCTTCAAAAGAAATTAAACAAGATAAAACAGCGAGAAGTGATTATTTAACATGGAGAAAAAGATGGATAACTCATTGGGTTACGTTGCATATCTCATGAGTCATACAGTAAGTGTCAGGTGTCACTAAGTGTCATGAGTCATACACTAAGTGATTATTTGTCGGTAGAAAATTTAGTAATATACATATCTTTTTCAGAATTATTTACTATCAACAAATTATCTTATGAATAATAGCCCATCATCTCTGAGAAACTACTGCACATCTGTCCACATTTAATATTTCCATGTCCCTATGAAATGTTAGGGAACTCCAGAAAATACAAAGTGAAATTAGAGTACATCACTAGTGAATAGTGATGTTTAACACCTCTAGTTAAATAATAGCAAATATACAGATTTCAGTACATTAAATTTCTATCTTGGACATCTAGCAAGTCCAAAAGCATTTGGAGGCTCCACATATTCAATGAGTACATGACAGCCAATAAAAATCAATAATATGAGCATTATCCATGCATTGCTGCTTACATGAGAACAACTTAATTAGGAGCGCAAGTGTAGGAACATACCAAACACATAGAAGAGAATTATGGCAAACGTTGAAGGAAATAAGAAACTGATGAAGTCCCATACGTATGTTGAAACCCAATATGAAATTACAGAAACCTGAGAAAGAAAGTATTTATCATGAAATACATGTATTGCTTAAACAAATTTAGTTTAGCTTATTGGATGAATTAGAGCATACTCCACTGATCAGTTGTTGGTGTTTAGCTTTAACTTCCCGTTCCTGCACCAATAAGATAACCAAAATCAGGGACGAACCCCTTTTCCCACATTTGAAAATTTTCAGTGGACATGACTGTTGGCATAAGCTACAATAGTAATTGTCTATGGTACAAATAGACAAACAATTTCATCTAGAGACAGAACCTTTTAGTGGCTATACATATAATTGAAAGGAATTAGAGGGATAAAATAGTAATTGCAGGAAAAGACTGCACCCAGCAAAGTGAGATTATGAAGAGGAAATTTTAGAAAAAAGAAAAAACAACAAAGGAAGCAAATCCAGAAATAGAAGTATTTGATAGAAACAGATCCCTATTACTACTCAAGATAGTCATAATCGACATTTCTCCTAGGGAGCAAGACAATCAAACTGGGACCCTCGGATTATATTTGACTAGTGTATGGGCACCGAAACACACAACCTATGGTCCTGAATCCTGGAAAAATTTGCATTAACCAAATGTTTGGTGATCTAATCCAGTCTCTGTTTGAAACAAGATTTCAGCCAAAAGGAAATTTGATTAATAGACTTGGGTCTGAACAAACCACATAAAATCAGTAATGATTCCAACCATGATGAAACAGTGGACAGGAGAGGTTTACTCCATGGAGCTGGTACAGATATCAAGTACTAAAAAAAGGAAAACATGATACTATAGGAACATAATACTATAGGAACTTGAAGCGGTAGAAAAGCATAAACAAACAAGTATAAATTTATACTGTTTTTCCTCCTTTTTCAGAGGGGATGGGGGATGTTGAGAAAACATGGGAATAGACCAGTGAACTGCATATTTTTCTATAAGCTTGCACCCCATGGTTCACTGTATTTTTTAATAGAATGATGAAAAAGAAATGTTTATTTTCCTGTAGTTCAGTTCAAATTTCTTAACCCATTCTAAATAAAAGTATTTAATGAATTAGAAAGGAAACATAGAATATAGAATTAGGACTTAGGAGTCAGGTCAAAAATTGAGAAATCAATCATCAAGTGATGTTATGCAACATATCAAGATATCAGTTTAGAGAAGACAAAATAATCTGGAAAGAATTAATAAGAAAACAACATAAATGACTCAAAAACTTTTATGTAACACATACAAAACCTAACACTCCAAATGCAATTCCCGCACTAATGAGTAAGTGAATGTTTTATGACTATGGAATAGTATCAAGAAAGTTCCTACTTCTCTGATCACCAAAGAAGAATGAGCCAATGAAAGGCAGTGAGTAACTGAATTTTCAACAAAGGCAAACAATTTCATCATTCCACATTTACAATTAATTGTGTTTTATTGAGAAGTGTCCTATGATGCTGCAACCTAGTATTATACCTTTACAAGGGGAACGGCAAATGAAGCAGGAATGAATGAGAAGGCTATGTTAATAATAATAGCAGCAGAGAATGCATCCAGATCCTGCAAAATACAGATGAAGTATCAAAGTGAATATCTGGCAGGTGTGATTGAAAAAATGAAGGAAAAGTCAATAAATGGCTACGTTATTTAGAAGCTAAAGTATTGGTTTAAAAAGTGCAAAACAAAGACATTTAAGAGCGATTTATTTATTTATTTTTGGTGTTTTATGCAACTTGCAAGCAGGCATGTAAATATTCGTCTTGGATGCAAAGTCCACATAACATGCACTGCTTAGAACAAACATGTAATAAAGCATCAAGGGTACAAAATGGCTCAGTGTGTGCCAATCCTATCCATAAATACACTTTGGTACCTTCCCTCCGATCTAGCCCAAGTGATAATGCCTTCTCTCCCATTCATTTCAGCGTTAGAACAATTGTGTGCTTTGTTTTGATAATTTATTAGACATCTAAAAAAAACTTTAATTTGAAAGTGTCGACATGCATATTAGAAACATTTTAAACATTTTTAAAAAGCTTTGTTATCCGACCATTTGTCACATAAGTATTCCTTGTAGCAATTTATCAAAAATATTAAGATGGCATCAAAAATATTAAGATGGCATAAAACAAATTATTAAAATCTTATATTTTTTTTTTCCGAAAGGCAAGAATGTCCATATCTATGTGAGAAAGGGGCCATGGTGGCCGAAGATGGAATGAATGATGGTGGTTTGTATGTAGTCGATGGTTAGAGAGTTGTTGTTTGAAGAAGATGAACAAGATATTTTTCAGAGAAAACAATATTTTTTTCTGTATTTTCTTATAATTCTTCATTCTCAAATGCTTACAGAGTAAGCCTTTAAATAGGCTAATATAGAGTTTTAATATACTAAAACTATACTTTATCTCTAATTTAAATAATATTTATTCCTAATTTAAATAAAACTTCTAATAAATCTAAACTACTAATTAGGAATAAACTCTAATTACATATTAAATAAAAACTCTTAACACTCCTCATTAACTTAGACTTCTCCTCAAGCTCTAACACTTCTTGGATAACTAACAATCTATAAAATGTTTACACTTTAAAAACCTAGGGTAACTTAATCACCATGGAACATATTTTCTCAGAAATTAACAACAAATATCGCAGGATGCAAACATATGTCAAAATTGCAACCACATGTTCACATCTTTATCATAAATAGCATGACTTATTATGATACGTAGCAGTATTATTCATGTTAATAGGAGGAGAGAAGCTTACATGACGCTGTAAACGCTGGCTTTTTGTCATTGGAAGAGGATGATTACGTGCTTGAATTGTCATATTTTTGTCATTAGTAGCAAGCCTAAGAATTGCAGAGTTCACCAAGTTGATAAAGGTTGGAGCAGCATGCTGACAAGTAGAATTGTGCAATATGGTATACCCCAAACTCCCATCATCATACTGCCCATCCATCACAACTGCCCCATACCTACCCAGACAGACAAAATAAAAAAGAAACATTGAAAAAAGTAACATTCATGCTTAAAGTAAGCAATTCAAATTCCAGTTGCCTTTCATCATACTCAGGATACTCAAACAGATGAAAGAAACCACAGAAACCAAAAGTTCTAGGCACATTTTTCAACTTAAGATAGAACAGGCTGAAACTAGAGAAAAATGCAAACAAATTAATAATCTCTTAAGTAAAGCAAAAGAGAGGCATCTGAACACAAATTGGAGATAATGCTGATTCCAACATGACTTGCCAATAAGTATGATAGGATATTTAATTATTTGAGTTAAATCAGTTTAAAACTTGAAATCACGCTGAAAATAATGAAAAAATAACCCAACTCAAAAGTCTTCATCGAACTACAGGGGCTTGATTAAAGGAGTTCTTTTCTATGTTCTTAAGCATACAATGTAACTCCGCTACCTCAACCATGCATTAATCTACACTAGAAGTAACTGTTAGATAACTATGACTCATTGGGTACCCAACTTCCTAAGTAATTTCTTCATCTATTCTCACACTTAACCACCTATATAAAGTAAAACCTAACATCCTCCGATTTCACCAACTTAATAACAGAACAAACCGTACCGTCTTAAATTGATAAAAGAGCATACATTGTCATATGACTTTATGACTGTATTTACGACCAGTAATCCCTTCACATATGATAACTTCCGGTTGATTTTAAGACATCTAATAGATTTTACTTAATTCATATTCATACACTAAGAATTAAAACTTGCTCATTATAGTTGTATATCTCCAGCCTAAACCTTAGAGAAGTAACACCCAGATATACAGTTATCAACGTTAGGACCTATTAGAAAATAGACAATCTTAAAACAGATCAAGCAATAATATATACTCTTATTATGGATTACTAACTAGATATACGGATAAAACTGAAAAACATACAAATAAATGTCAAAAAGATTATGAAAAAACATTTAGAGGGCATAACCTTGCAAATAGTTCAATATTTCTCACACAAATAAAATATGATTACTATCAAATAAGGCATCTTCTACCTCCAGAACAATTGAAAGAACAATATAAGAAAACAATTTAGTGATTAAGATCTACCTTGACTGGTATGATTCATTAAAGCTAGACATTAGAAATTCACTCATTGAAAGTAAAACAGGTCCTAACGTTGGCCCTGCTGCCTCAATAGCATCAGCTAGAGCCCGGTCTGAATCAGGAAATCTATATGGCGTCGGCTTAAATTTTTGAATCCACCCTCCTTCAACATATTTTGCTACCTGCAGTTGATCGATTTTTTAGAAAGGAATCTTATCGATAGTAATGTCACCAAACAAAAGAAGCATGATACAAAGTATCATGACTTAAGAAGTGTACTATCGTGCTTGTATTAGTGAAATCAGAAAAAATAAATTCACAACAACAGAAGTAAAAGAATAACAAACCTCTTTTGCAATAGGATAGGAGAGATCAAAAGGAATTGGTCCACCACCACCAGAACCACTTAAAAGAGGATTAAAATGTGAAGTGGTGAAAGTCACAGATTCCTGATTAGGATGTGGCTTAAGCTTAAGAAAAAGAAGACCAAAAAGCAAGAAGACCACAGGAATCAAAAGCTGGAAAACAATTGTTTTGCGGTCTCTTCGAGCAGAAACAGACCTCTTTATGAGCAACGCCTTACAATGTTGCCAAAAGATTGACCTTGAAATCATACAACAGCTGCAGCATTGCATACTTAAGAAGTGTATGAAACTTAGAAATATGGAAACAAATAAACCACAAAATCTGGTCAACATTGAGGATATACCCCCAATAATTTTTTTATAACTTCCAAAAAGCTTAGTGGGGGGGATTCTTTTAGGCATTTGCTCATGAGAAGGCATCGGGTCAAGAACAACAAAACTATTTCCCTCTTTAACAGGTTTTGCTTCATCAAAGTCGCACCCTGCAACTCTCAAAAACACTTCCTCCAAGGTTGTAACAGATATTCCATAGCTTTCAATACCAAAATAATTTTTATCCTCACTAATGCTTGTTTCTGAGTTAGAAACTGGTCTTTGAATACAACTCTCAATTTCCCTAAACATACTTTCAAAGACTGATGAGGATGCAAGAGGAAGCTTGAAAGAAATTTCAGATCCAACCTGAGGACAATTAACAGTATTACATTAGGCAATATAGAACATTAATATTCTCAGATCTGCTTTTACCACAACTACAAACATGGATAATGAATACTAAATTATGGATCACTTTCACTTTCTCCATAATTATAGGTAGCTATAGTTTACTTCTATTTCTTCACCATTTACACTTTTTTTGCTGGTAAAAGATACAACTAGCATTATAGAAACTTCATGTTTAATATATTTTCATGGCAAAGAAATATATACTGCAAGAATGTTAATTATATCCAAATCAGAGTGATTGAATACTTTACTTAAGCAAAAACTGTAAGCAACATTCTTTATGCAAAATACCCCATAAACACTTGTGTACTTTTGTTTTGCACCCTTCCTTTCTTTATATGTAATAAAGTCATGTCATTACATACATTCAATAACAAACAAAATGGTTATCAATAATCAAAGCTATTTCTATTAATTCCTAAATGATTCAAACTAATTAGGTAAAAGGATACCCGCCAAGAGATTGACAAGAAAAATCAAATAAAATAATTAACCCATTAAGCATTAGAGGTGTGTCAAGATTGGATGTTACTAAAGATGAATACTCCTCAGATTTTAACTAATTAATTTAACACAAAAAAAAATATTAAGTATAAAGCACATGCATACCTCACTAACACATGTAGCCGATGGAACATAACGATAAACAATATCAGCAGCAATAGAAGCAGTTGGTGCAGACTGAGAAGAAAATGAACAGTCAAACCATCAAGTATAACTGTATAAGTGAAAATACATAAAAGTAATCATTCAACAAAATCATAGGAGAAATAATAAGACATAGAAGCTAACCTTCACTAGTGTAAGAGTATAACCAACCCCATACTGATGCTTCAAGAATAAGGTACTGTAACAAAATAGGCATTAAAAATTATGGAAGCAGTGTTAAAATGTTTCCCAGAAAATAACAACATATTTATAATATTCTTAGCTTATAATTAAGTGTAAAATCCCACATTATGAAAGATGGTGCGTCCATGTACTAACGGTGAGAAAAACAAGAGTAAGAAAGATAAAGAAATTAAAGAAACCATTTTTTTTTTTTTTGGATGGATGAAACCCTGTCTGTACTGCCCTTCACTTAGATGACTCGTACAATGCCTGAACAGGCTTGCAGGAGCACCAAACTCCTAGACACTAGTAATTTCGAATCCTTTTAAAAAGCAAGAGCACAAATTATATTTTTCTGCTATTTACTTCCGGGGAAACATGATTCATCATGCCTGATTTCAGGGAAAACTTTTCAAACAAATTGATCTTATGGAGAAAATTTTGGTTAACAATATCGACCTTCCACAGCATTTCAAAGAACCGTCAGCCATGATGGCTATCCGATCCCCCAATTCATCAGCTTCGTCCATTGAGTGTGTTGTTAGCAATATAATTCTTCCCTTCTTTAATTTTTTTATTAACTGCCAGGTCATACGCATTGAATATGGATCCATTCCACTAGTAGGTTCATCGAGAATAACAACCTGTAATAAGAATAAAGAAAAATAAGATTTAACAATGACAACTTCCAGAATCAAGAATACTAATTGTGACCTAGAACATTTTCACACCGATGTACCTTACTATTCCCTATCAATGCAATTCCAAGAGATAATTTCCTCTTCATACCACCAGATAGCGCTCGCACAACAGTGTTCAGTTTATCTGCTAAACCAACCTGACCATAAAAGTAAAGTTAAAACATGTAACCACCCAAGGGACAGTCGTAGAAAGATAGATGGGGGGGAGAGAGAGAGAGAGCATGTAACAGGTCCTCTAGACTCAAGATTGAGTCAAAGAAGCATATCAGACCATTTTTCTTATAAGATATCTAAAACAAATTTCTCAAACGATTCAATCAACTTTTTACACATTTAAAAATAAAAATTGATTGATTCAGATCCTATCATGTTAAACAGTTCAATTTCAGCAAGTCTCAGAGTGCAAAAATACTCATTCCATACAAGGTCCCCTGGTAGTCTGATACCTGTAATTAATACCTCATGCATATAGAATCTGAACCCGATAGAATTGCGATAAAGAAACTACTATATCATCATATAAGAGAAAAGTTAATAAATAAAGGCAGAAAAATCTAACTTCGAAATTGGAACACAAGGCTACAAAAAATTCAACGAAAATAGGCTAATTCCAAAAAATGCGTAGCCCAAAAAGACCCAAACTTATAGACCTAAAACAACCTGAAATTAAACAATTAACCTTAAACTGTTCGGAAAGCTAATTGAACTAAATATTCGGTTTCACTGGAATACTTAAATTTGGAAGCAGGAAATTGCATTTTAAATTCATATGAGAATTAAAGAAACCGAATATTTAATGATTTCCTAGATCTCTCTTTAGTGGTGAATTTTATGGAATTGTTGCAATTCATCTACTCATACCCTATCGAATACACTGTCTCAACTTTCATATTTTCAAGCATGTTTTATTAGATTTTCAAAATAACATGTCACATTTGCTGTTTTATAAAAAAAAAAGTAACTAAAGATTCACAATATTAAGCAGAACATGAACACAAATCCAACAAGGCAGACAGGAACCTACTTCATCAACCATCTCTGTTACAGCACTTTCTAAACCATCCTCCTTAACACCTTTCAATATAGCAAACATTTCCAAATGCTCTCTGACCTGAAAATGGGAATCAAATCAATCTTTGATACATCAGATCACCATAATTGCCAATCATAAACTCCAAAGAATACAGAGATATCAATCAACTGAAACAAAATTTGGAAATCTATTTTTTATAAAAAGAAAAGAAACCAGGAAATATTGGCAACAGGATTAGAGTTGGTTTAGAACAGATTACTCTATAGTACAAAAATTAAGCATGCTAACTTCCATTGACAGAATCAGAAGAAAGACTACAAAAATTGTTGTAAGGGAGAGTAACCATTTCAATTAGAACAAAACTACAAAATACATGGGAGGAAATTTCTAGTATAGATGTCATATATCTATAGACCTACATGCTCAACTCTACATTTTTCTTAAAATACTTGTGTGAAACATACTGACACCTCGGTGGAAACTGATAAAGTCATCAATACTCCAATTATAACACTAAGAAAACTTGAATGCTGAACACTTGGTCAGAAGTTCGAGCGACATAGATTAGACATCAATATTTCCAGTACCATCCAATAAGTAATGAGAAAAATATGCATCAGAACTCATAGTGTTTGAGGTGAACCTGCATCCAAACCTACAGACTACAGCTTGTTCCTAGAGTTACGATAAAAATGATATAACATACAAAGCAATACACTGTGAGAAAGAAAATGTCAAATAGATGTACATTACAAAGCCTACTAGAGGCAGAAGCTTATTTCATCTACCGTACTATACAAAAATGCCCTTGAAATAACAACTGGATTACGCATATAAATACATGCAAATACAAAATTAAAAGATGCTTCTTGCTTACAGTCAATTCAGGGAAAAGGATATCATGTTGTGGACAGACCCCCAATTCCTTATGTATCTCTTTCTACAGGATAAACACAAATAATAACATTAGAAACAGAACCATTTCTTACAGAAAAAGAAACAAAACAGGTTAGTTAAAAAGAATGAAGAAGAGCAAAAAAAAAAAATCTACAGTAAGATTTAATCAGTTAAAACTTATATACAATAAGTCAAGAACTAGCCATAGCTGATGCACTATAATGTTATACAGATGCAAAAGACTCGAGCTACTTGAGACAATATCAATTTCCATACATTCACAAAACAAAAAAGAATGAAGATCATAAAAGGGATCAAACCACAGATGTGTTTTAGAAGAAAAAAAGAATTATTGTTTTGCATAAGAGAGCCTAAATATCATATGATCTAAAAGTCTCATGAACATGACACAATAAAAGCTTAAATTGACACAAATAAAGAAATTGGATAATAAATTGATCTAAAACCTCCCAACATACTTGAGTGACCATCAATCCTATTCATTATGAATGTCTAATGGACTCTCAGCAAGTTAGGTCTAAAATTCATATTAGACAATAAAAATCACAAAAGTGAAGCAAAAGGTGGAATCACTAGGTGAAGTTTTTGACACTTCAAAATTGCACCCCTCAAAGTGCGATGCTAGTAAATAAATATCGTAACCAAAACAACAAAACGCAGCATTTACAAGCCCTTGTGCCACTAAGAAGGACAACTATAAACAGATCAGAAGCATGCAGTACATGCAAACAAAGAGCTATAAGAGACAAATCTCTTTTCCAATTATTAATCCTGAAGGAATACAACATAAACATGTTGAAAAACAAAATGGAAAAAACACAAAAAGTACAACATACCATGTCTGTTAGAATACTTTTTCCAAATATCAAGGCATCTCCAGAAGTTGGGGGAAGAAGGCCAACAAGCATGGATATTGTGGTACTTTTACCAGCTCCGTTGTGTCCTTTAAAATGAAGGCATAAAACCAATAGAATCGACAACATGAAATACAACATTGAGATTTCAAAATGCTTTCAAGTCTACAAATATAGAAAAGATTTCATATCAAATCTACCAAAAGGAATGCTAAAATAAAAATTATACAGAATAAAGATCTTATGCAGAGAACAAAATAGCATCATATCCCCATTAAAGGATATACACAACTATATAATGCAGCAAATGAGCTGATCTCTCATGACCTAGCTCTCTTCTCACATAGAAAACTCAGATAACCTGTTGAACTGATTCAATGAAACTAGTCCATTCCAACCCATCAACTGCAATTTATGGATACAAATATAAATGACATCCAATGGTTGAACATAACAATAGGGGGCAGATCCCACCACTGCCGAACAATGATCATGACCCTAGCAAATACTTCAAGACCTTACCAGAGGAACCAAATTTAGGCTATGGAATTCTAACAATCAATTACAGAACTTATCGAAAAATTTGCAGTTTAAGATTGAGAAGAGAAGGACGTAACATATATCGAGGTATGAAAGTTAGCATACACACCGAGAAGGGCTAGGATCTGGTTCTCATACAAGGTTAGCTGTAAGGAGTTAACAGCACAGCACTTCCCTTTCTTAGTGGCATATACCTTATGCAGGTCCTTTATTTGGATACATCTGCATGTCTAGCATTATATATACGGGGCAAAAACAAATAAAATTAACAAAACAATAAAGCATACTAGTTTCAGTACATGTACCTGCCATCAATCTCTTGTTGCTTCATTTCCAAGCTTATTGCCTCCAAAGCCGGTCCAGACATATCCTTTCTAGGGAAGATGCTTTTCCTTTTGGAGATTGTATCATTAACATTTACTTCATAACTGGAAATTTGAGGTTTTATGGCACTTTTCTTTTTCCAAAAGCATTTTTGGAATATAAAGTTCCAAGGATAGCGAACTCCATTTTCAGTAGGAAGAACCTGATCCAAGAACCATTTCAACACATTGTATCATGCACAAAATACTCTAGAATCAGTAGACAAGACTAGAGGTGTTCATAGCCCAATCGAGCCAGGTCTGGGTTGGGCTTATGCATGGTTAACACAGTTCGTGCTTGACAAAACCCAGCCCAACCCAAAATATGACAAACATCCTAAGATAAGAGTTGACAATTAAAACCCCTTGAATCAAAAGAGAAGAAAATTAGGTGTTTTAAGAGATACCTTATCTAGGTAGAGACCAACAATGCAGTACAACAATGTATCAAACAACATCATTAAGAGGCAAACCAAAAAGTTAACTCCAGATGATCCCTACAGCAAAGATAAATTAAGAAAAGATGAAAATAAAGAAGAATCAAAATAAGATAACTGGTAGCAAAAAATGGCCTCATGTAGAACATACCCGCCATATGTTGCTCCAACGAAGCCCTACATGGGCACGTTCATAGTCAGCAAAGTTAATAGATCCAAGAGCGAAGGCCGTAGGTGAGAGAAAAGAGGCAATGACCTTTAATAACCTGTAGTGGAAAATGTTAACTAAAATCACAAAAAATGAAACATACCACAGCATAAGGTGTGTTCATTGCACAAGTACTTACGTCGAAACTGCCTCATCATTGACAGTGTAATAAGGAAAGAAGGCTCCTAGAAAAGAAAGAGTTCCAACTGCAACAGCAGTCTTTGCTCGTGTAAAGAATGTAGAGATCAAAAACGATAGCATGATCGCGCTGAGTCCAAATACAAAGAAGTACATGAACACAACTGTCTTATCACTATACTTGAAAAGGTTATCCATGGTACAAATTGTAATGATCCCAGATGAAATGGCAAACTGCAAATGGAATCAAATTATTTTAACATGAGAATCCAATATGTAAGAATCCATACCATTTATCATCTAGGATACCACCTATCCTGCAAATTACAAAAAGAATATAATAGCAGAAAACTAGGATACTCGATCTATGTTCAGGGGTTGTAGGAAGCAGGATCTCTATTTCAGACATAAAGTCTACTTTCGTGATGAAAAATGTGAAAGAATAGAGTTCATTACAGATTATGCTCTCATCATTGAAGCAACATCGTTACATGAATTAAACATCTGAAACTGTGAAAATGCACAATTAATAAACATATTTAAACATCTTTAATAAAAGAATAAGAGGATAAAACAAAATTCCATGAATTACAAATTAGAAAAGAATCCAAATTTAGATGTATGCTACTGCATATTGCACACTATACACTACAAACGGATGGGAACCAGCAAAAGCATAAAATTTCTTTACTAATTAAGGATTTATTATTCAGAAAAGTAAAATTTTCATAATATCACAGCAACCAAAATTAGTTAACACCATTTCTAGTCTAAGAGAGATGTAACAGATACGGTTTTGCAGGCCTTACGGATTTTATATTTCCCATTAGAAAACAAAAACATTTTCCCCCTTCGACATAACTCACTTTCTGCCATTTAACATTTTGATTGAATATTTGAATTATATGCAGGAAAAGTATCATTATCTTATCTCAAATGAATGATTTGCCAACTCAATAAAAGATCACCTGATCCCCACCAACAGCACTTAATACATTTCTAAACAAATTGATTGAATCATGAAAAAATTTCAAACATAAATTATAAAAGGGGAAAAGGCCTCACACTCTGTACGAAATACGAAGAACAGGAAAAGCAAGATTATTCACTAAAAGTTCACAGCCAAAAGTTAACCTGAAAAGCATACGTAATGAACCAAGAGAGATGGAAAATCCCATCTTTCAATCCCATCATAAAAAGGCCTTCTCTTATCTTCTGCTCCTGAAATGTTGGAAAATGAAATGATTTTAGATATTAAGTGTTGGTTATATCTATTAGGATTAGATCTCCTATTTTATAGGATCTTATCATCTAGAGATAAATACCTATTTCTTAGGAGATTTATTAGTTAGTTTGTTTATCTTTAAATTGTTTTAGAGACCTATCTCAGATAGGTTGTTTATCCTACTGTAAACTCCTCTCTTAGAGTCTATTTATTAGACTTTAAGTCTTTGAATAAAATTTAAGTCGACAGAGTATCTTAATCCTCTGTTCAACATGGTATCAGTTAGGTCGATCCTGGATCTGTCTTTATTCCTCTGAATATCGATCTGTTGTTATTCGTGTGTCTTTCATTCCATCATGACTAACCCAGATCATTCGACTTCTGAGGTTAGCAGTCAAAATCATCCCTCACAATCATAGTCTTAAATCTCTGATTCGTCTCTCACCCTTATTACCACTTACAAATTAAATGGCCACAATTACCTTCCCTGGTCACAATCTGCTCGCTTGTACATCACTGGCAAAAGAAAGGAATCTTATCTTGATGAATCCTCACCTATTCCAGCCCCTACAGACCCTAAGTACAACACTTGGTTGAGTGAGAACACCATGATAATGTCATGGCTCATTAACTCGATGATTCCAGAAGTAGGAGAGGATTTTATGCTATATAGGACTGCTGCAGAAATCTGGGTTGTTGCCAGAGACACATACTCTAGTGCTGATAACACTTCAAAGTTGTTTGGGGTCGAAAATCACATCAAAAATCTTCGCCAAGGAGAGCTCTCTGTTATTAAATATTATGGATTATTGAACAAGTACTGGCAGCAAATAGATTTGTACGAGAATCTTGAGTGGAGGTGTCAAGAAGATCAAATGCTTTTTAATAAACAAAAAAACCAGAGACGTGTTTTTCAATTTCTCTCTGGTCTAAATGGTGAGTTTGATGGGGCAAGAGGAAGAATTTTGGCTTCAAAACCTCTTCCTTTGGTTCGAGAGGTTTTCTCTGAGGTAAGAAGAGAGGAGAGTAGGCGAGAAGTGATGCCACCAACAAGCCTGCAATCGGATGCTTCTGCCTTGGTAACTAGTTCCAGTTCTCGAGTCCAACAAAAGAGGAATCGTCCTTGGTGTGAACACTGTAAAAAGGTAGGACATATGATGGATAAGTGCTGGAAATTGCATGGAAAACCCAATGATTTGAAGTCAACCAGACCTCCAGTTCAGAGAGAGACTCATGTAGTTACTCAAAGGGACTCGGACAGTAACTTTAGTCCCAAGCAAATTGAGGAACTATAGAGACTTCTCAACTCCATGTCAACAAAACCATCTACAGAGGCTTTCGCTGCTAATGCAGGTACTGGTTCTTCTCATACATCAGTCCCTTGGATTGTGGACTCGGGGGCGACAGATCACATGACAGGCAATAAATCTTTGCTGGAAAATTATGGTGAAAATAGGTTGCCAGCATCCATTCGTATTGCTGATGGTTCTCTAAATTGTGTGAAAGGCACTGGTTCGGTTACATTGACTAATGGTCTTGTGCTCAAGCATGTGCTCTATGTTCCAAAACTTACTTGCAATCTTTTATCCATAAGTAAGTTAATTCGTGATTCCAATTGTAATGTGGTATTTGATTCGGGTGATTGTGTTTTTCAAGAACAGGGATTGAAGAAGGTGATTGGCAATGCTAGGCTTGACAAAGGACTTTACATTCTTCAAGACCTTGCATCCCAAACTATGGCTCTATCCACTCAACTTAGGAATCCAACTTTAGGAATTCATGATGTTTTACTTAGCACTATCGATTAGGCCATCCTAGCTTTTCTTATTTGTCGAAAATGTTTCCAACTTTATTTTTTAATAAAAATTCTATTCAATTTTCTTGTGAATTTTGTCAACTGGCTAAGCATACTAGACAATCTTACTCTCCTGCATCCTTTGAACACACCAAACCTTTTTCTATTATTCACAGTGATGTCTGGGGTCCTTGTTCTGTTAAAAGTCTATCTGGATATAGGTGGTTCATCTCCTTCATAGATGACTCCACTCGAACTACTTGGGTATTTCTTATGAGGGAAAAATCTGAGGTTGAATCAATCTTTCGCAAATTTTATCAAACAATTCTCACCCAATTTGATACAAAGATTAAAATTCTTCACAGTGATACTAGAAGTGAATATTTGAGTACATCTCTTCAGTCTTTCCTTGTAGACAAAGGGATTGTGCATCTTACTTCCTGTGTCAATACTCCTCAGCAAAATGGAGTTGCAGAAAGAAAGAACAGACACATTCTTGAGGTTACCAGGTCTCTCATGTTTACTACTTCTGTACCTAAATATCTTTGGGGGATGCTGTTCTTACAGCTACATATCTTATCAACCGTATGCCAAGTAAGATCCTGGATTTTCGAATTCCCACAGAGGTTCTCTTTCAGTCTTTTCCTCATTTTAAACCCTTATATTCCAAACTTCCTCCTCGGGTATTTGGATGTACTGTTTTTGTTCATGTACATCACAACGCTAGAAGCAAGTTGGATCCTAAGTCTATCAAATGTGTATTTCTAGGGTACTCTCCTACTCAAAAAGGATATAAATGTTATTCCCCATCTACAAGGAAAATATTTGTGCCATTTGATGTTACCTTTTTTGAAAATACACCATATTTCTCTAACACTGAAATTCAGGGGGAGAATCACAAGGAATTTCAGGAATTTCAGTTTGATATAACCTTTCAATCGACTAGCCATCCTACTGGTTCCAGCAGCAAACCAATTTCCACTGGTTCCAGCAGCAGACCCATTCCTACTGGTTCCAGCAACCCTACTGATTCCAGCAAGACTTCCACCGGTTCCAGTAACAGTCCTGCTCCTAGCAATAGTGTTCCCACCAGTCCTAGCCATCCTAATGTGCCCACAGTTCCGATTAATCCACAAATATCTGATCAAATACCAAGTATCTCAGTTGAGGAGTTAAACCCTTCCTTACCTCAAGAATCTAACCCAAGTCCTTGTAAAACTCCACCTACTTCGAAAACCTCATCTAATAAAAATCTTGACAATTTACCCTCTGAACTTAAGGTGTATTCCAGGAGCAAAAAAGCCACAGTAGAAGGAATTTGTCAACCTAGTAATGTCCAGCAACCAGATTTGATTCCTGTTGCTGGAAAAGGGACCAATGATGCTGGAGCAGAGGGCAGTGAAGGTTTTCCGAAGACTATTGATACAAATCTTGATGACTTTCCAATTGCCATCAGGAAAGGGGTAAGGAAGTGCACGATACATCCTATAAATAAATATGTAGCATATGGAAAGTTAAATTCTGAATTCAGGGCTTTTATTGCTAATGTTAATCATGAGGTGATACCAAAGAATGTGACAGAAGCTCTTCAATCACCAAAGTGGAGGAAAGCTGTAGAAGAGGAGTTAAATGCTTTGCAAAAGAATGACACTTGGGAATTGACAGATCTGCCTGTTGGAAAGAATGCAGTGGGTTGTAGATGGATATTTACCATAAAATACCAGTCAGATGAAAGCATAGACAGGTACAAAGCACGGCTGGTTGCTAAAGGGTTTTCACAAACCTATGGCATTGATTATCAGGAGACATTTGCTCCAGTAGCCAAATTAAATACTATAAGAGTTCTTCTGTCAATTGCGGTAAACATGGACTGGAAATTACATCAATTAGATGTAAAAAATGCCTTCTTGAATGGAAGTCTTAAGGAGGATGTGTACATGGAGGTGCCACCAGGATTAGAAGGCCAAATGAACAGGAATACTGTATGCAAACTCAAGAGGTCTCTATATGGTCTAAAGCAATCTCCCAGAGCTTGGTTTGATCGATTCGCTAAAGCTGTGGTTCAAAGTGGATTTGTACAAAGTCAAGCTGATCATACTCTTTTCAAGAAAAAGGTTCTAAGTGGGAAAATTACACTTCTAATTGTGTATGTTGATGATATAATAGTTACTGGTAATGATGATGAAGGAATAGAAAAACTAAAAGAGAACCTTGCAAGAGAATTCGAGATCAAAGATCTAGGAACCATGAGGTATTTCCTAAGCATGGAAGTTGCGAGATCCAAGGAAGGATTAGTTATAAACCAACGCAAATATGTGCTAGATCTTCTTACTGAGACATGAATGCTTGGTTTACAACCAAGTGATACCCCAATGGAACCTGGGTTGAGATTTAGCAAAGAAGGAGCAGGAAATCCTATAAATAAAGAAATGTACCAGAGGCTTGTTGGAAAATTGATCTATCTCTCACTCACTCGACCTGACATTGCTTATTCAGTGAGCATTGTTAGTCAATATATGAGTGATCCTCGAGAGGAACATCTGGAAGCCGTGAATAGAATTTTGAAGTTCTTAAAGTCCACACCAGGAGCAGGGCTTATTTTCAGGAAATGCCAAGATAGAAGTGTGAAGGTTTACACAGATGCTAGTTGGGCGAGTGAATTAACTGATAGAAGGTCTATTAGTGGCTACTGTACTTATGTTTGGGGCAATCTTGTCACATGGAGAAGCAAGAAACAGTCTGTTGTCTCTAGGAGTAGTGCAGAATCTGAGTTTCGAGCAATGACTCTTGGAATTTGTGAAGGAATATGGATCAAGAAGGTACTTTCAGAACTTGAATTGGATAATGAAGAAAGCTTTGAGATTCTTAGTGATAGTCAATCAGCCATGAGCATAGCCAAGAATCCAGTTCAACATGATCGTACGAAGCATATCAAGATAGATAGACACTTCATTTATGAGAAGGTCAACAATGGTGTAGTCAACCTGAAGTATGTTCCCACAACAAAGCAGCTTGCAGACATCTTCACCAAAGCTCTTCCAAGATCAACTTTTGATGAAATTTCGTCCAAACTGGGTATATACAATGTATATACACCAGTTTGAGGGGGAGTGTTGGTTATATCTATTAGGATTAGATCTCCTATTTTATAGGATCTTATCATCTAGAGATAAATACCTATTTCTTAGGAGATTTATTAGTTAGTTTGTTTATCTTTAAATTGTTTTAGAGACCTATCTCAGATAGGTTGTTTATCCTACTGTAAACTCCTCTCTTAGAGTCTATTTATTAGACTTTAAGTCTTTGAATAAAATTTAAGTCGACAGAGTATCTTAATCCTCTGTTCAACATTAAGAAAATAAAAAGAAAGAAATATCTTCTATATCAAAATGTCACAAACTGAAGACATAGAAGCAAAATTAAAATTATGCATAAAAGTATAGATAAGTGAAAATTGTCACTGTGATAGCCATTAACAACCTTCTCAAACACAGTATGGCTGATCAGGCGAGAGATTGGATAGAGAAATCCCAATAAATACCTGTTCATCCCAAAGGAAGGACAACGATAAACAATATATCATGTTAGCCAACGAAACAAACTTTTTAAATGTAAAATTAATAAAGATGAACACAGAGACATTAATATCAAGATTCAAGAGGCACATACAACAGGCCCAAGACGCTCTTAATGATGGATTGGAACTCATCATCTGTGTATTCTCGAGTTGGGAAGGGAGCTATTCTTATATTTGAAGGGCTAAACTGTGTCCATGGTAACCCTAGGGATGATGTTACATTGGTTGAGTGCAATGGTGTTAATTCTATATTTTGACTAGCAATGCCAGTTTCTGTTTGCTGAGCTGCAAATATGATGAATGAATCTAACACCTGCTGAAGCTGTAGAAAGTACAAAAGTATCAACAACCATAGCAAGGCATACTTCACCAAATTTGAAATGATAATCAATGAATAGAATACAAAAAAAAGCCCATGTGTGATTGAGAATAGAATACAAAAACTGTCAACTCTAATGATATTGAAAAAAAATGAATAGATGAAACAAAATCAGAGAACTCAGATGATGTGTGTGTGTGTGTTGGGGGGGGGGGGGACTCAAAGAAGCCCACAATTCATTATGCATCAACTCTACAGATAATAAGCATAAACCGATGAATAGATACCGAAAAAGCCATGAACCAAAGAAACAAATGTGAAATTAGAAACATTGTCAGGAAGGAACTGTTGGTTCATACAGTAAAAAATCCACTGAAGCTGTACTGCATTGTTGACAAAGTTTTAACACCCAATTCCAAGTCATTGAGGTAAGGGCCATTAGTGTCCATGATACTTTTAGCATCAGGAAATCCAGAGAATGCCCATGTGTGATTGAGGCGAATGCTATAATCAAACAACTGAGGACCTTGATGATGAAATATCACTGCTCCTTTAATTTTGGGATTTGAGCAATTCCTAGATCAAGATAAACTCAAATCAAGTTAAATAGTGCAATTACCTACTAATCTAAGAAATCCCATAAAATTAAGCATTTTTTGCATGAGAAAAATATATTTTGAATTATTAACAGCATATAATGTAAGAAAATATGGAGGAATACAAGAAAAGATCAACTACAACAGAACACTAAACACATTTCATACTGGTATGATATAGGAGTAATATAAGGTTTTTCTACATGATCGTTTACAAATTACAATGCAGTTAAAAATGATATTTAACCCCAACAATTTAGAAGAATTATTATAAAATTAAATGGGCCAACGCATAAGTATGATTTCTGTAATGCTCGAGATATGAATGATAACATCTGTAAACCATTTAAGTTTTGATTTTTACCTAAATGCAAATTAATTTTGACTACAATTATAGATTCATTAATTATTGATTTTAAAGTCCTTCAAACTTCTTGGAGAAGTGATCCCCCGCAGTAGAAATAACCAAATAGCATGTTCCCGATTCAATTCTTTTAAGAGTGCTCGTGTTAACAGTGAGGCACATAACATCTATCAGTAAAATGCTCTCATATCAATACCACATTAAAAAGAGTGTTACTTACGAGAAATCGCAAGTGCCATACAGATCTGACTGTATATATGTCTCCAGCTCGAGCTCATCTTTGTAAATTTTAGAAACAAGCTGCAGCCAGCAAATCAAGTTACTGGAGAATAAGTGATAAAAATAAATGCTAAAAGGAGTTGCTAATCACAGTAAATGTAGAAATCCAGGGGGAAAAAGACAAGGATTGTAGCACACATGCAACAGCTAAATTATAAATTGGCAACAAGGAAGAATAAAAAAAATTATTATTAAATTTGTTGCCCACATTCCTAACAACTACATGAATGAAAAACAAAGTCAAAAACAAATTACAAAGAATAATAAGAATTAAAAATAGATAATTAAAGGATACCTGCAATAAGGGGAATTTGAAGGAAATTAAGTTAATCATCTGCCTTGTTTGTTCAGTATCAGGTGCAAAGGCTAAGTACTCTCTTTTGGCCAACAATAATTCCAAAACTTGTTGGAAATTAGGGGATATACCTTTGCCTACTTCCACAAACGTATCTTTCCTCACATATCTAAACCAATCCAATAACAATCAGTTCATTATCCATTCCAACAAATAAAAATTCACAAACTCCAGGGGAAAACAACAAAATTTAAGAACAGAAAACTTTACTTACGGTTGAGCCTGATGAATTTGAGTATCGACGCGAGTTCTTATACCAATTAACAATAAAATTACGATCGTAGGGAGTAAAATCTGCAACAAACCACACAAAATGCAACAAAGACAATAAAAGAAGAGAACAATAAGAAATTGAATAAGAAATCAGAAAATTAAAAACAAAAACGAAGTAAAACCTCAGCAGCGGTGATAAAAGGGTGACGAATCTTAAGAAGCCAGTTTTTTCGAAGCATAGCTTTCAGTTGTCGCTTGGAACTCCCCATTCTTATAACTTTCTTTTTTAATCAAAGGAACAGAAAATCAAGATCAAAGCCCTCGAAACAGTCGAACTTATATAAGATACAAGTGATGAAATGATAGGGAGGTAGCGGCGGTGGAAAGTGGCGGAGGCGGAGGTGGCGAAACTGCACGGTTTCTTTATTGTTAAGTGGTGACCACTGTCGACATTTTGGAAATTGAAAAGGGAAGCAATGTAAAAATAGAAAAAGGAAAATGTTAAGGAGGAGTTGTGAAGGGAACAATGACTATTAATTAGTAGTAGTTATTTTTATTTATTTTTTATGGGTTAATTTCACTAAAAGTCCTCAAAACATGATCCATATTTTATAGTAGTCCTTAAACGTTTAATAACAATAACATTTAATGCTTATGATTAGGAAGCTGATGAAACTCATGAAAGGACTTAAATTTCTTAAAATACTGGTATTATACGGACGAAATTAATATATTTTAATGTTTAGAAACTGATTTAGATGTTTAAGGATAGTTTTGGTGACTGTAATGCAATTAATTCATACTTACAGGTAAAAAAGTAGGATTTGATATTTTTTATGTAATGCGATTGGAAAAATCAGCCGGCATGGGTCCTACTGTCCACTTTGGCGCCATTGAACAAGGTTCACGATAAATTTGTTTCCAATAGATCTTCTCGTCAACAACGCGCGAGTGAGAGATATTGAAACTGGATGGGTTGTTGGATTGCAAAAATAATTGAAGTTTATCTGTTCGAAGTTAGGAGTTGTTGATCGGGAAAAATAATAATAGTTTAGTTATTACGTTATTTATAATCTTTGTTAAAATAATTTATTAATTTTATTTAAAAATTAAAATAAAATAGATAAATTTTATTAATTGAGATATAAATAATGTATGAAATAATTTATCTAATAATTTCTTGTTATTGTTGATTGCACTCTTCAATTAGAAACTTTGAGTAAACATCACTATGGGTCACTTAATTATTCCTGATTTTTTGTTTATATCAATTATTATTTTATACGAAATCATTGTTAATATTACATTTTTTTTATTTTGTCATAAATTTATTGTTTTTATTTTAATCATTAGATTTTTCTTTTTCCTTTTCTGAGTTATTTAATAATGAGAGATCAAAACAAGAGAAAATGTAATGTTAATAACTATAGGGATGGTAATAGGACGGATCGAGTTTTTTGTCACTCTAATATTAAAACTAAAACATTTGTCTTGATCTGACCTTAATGTATTTTCTCGACCCGAACTAACATAATAAAAATTATAATCTGATTTTTATATTAAAAATGATTAAACTTGACACGAGAAAATAATAAAAATATTATATATTATATAAATATATGATAAATATATATAAATTTATCAGGTTGAAGAATTTTCACTCTTATTCCGACACTAATCCAATCCAACTTAATTTTTTAAATAACTCAATTTGACTCAAACTTAATTTTTTAATTAAAAAAATCTTTATCAAATTGAATCAAGTGAAAATCTACTAATTTTAGATTAAATTATCATCCTTAAATGATTATTTTTTAATATTTTAATGACCAAAATAAAATTATTTTAATGACCAACAGTAATATTTACCCTAAAAAACTTTTAGTTCAAAATGGAGTTTAGATTAAACTCAGTCACACCATCATTGAAAAATATTAAAATGTTTATTTATTTATTTAATCTTAAATTCTAATCTTGTCTTTAATTATCATCGGCTTGTCTCAAACCTAGCTTGATGTTTGTTTATATTTGTCCAGTCGCGACTAATTTTATGTTAATTTTGATTTACCAATAATATAAAGTTTGATATTTCCTATGTATTATATTATGTATAGACATGTAAATTTTCTCACCATATGATATTATTTTTTGATGTCATTGTCGGTTTACAGTTTCTAAGGGAAAATTTGGTTTCAACTTTCCTTATACGTAAAATATTTTTATCAATAATTAAAATGTCACGTTATTTTAGAATTTTGATAATCTCATTACTTGTATATTGGTTTTAGAATTTTAAGAACATGGTTGCCTACTTTTAAGTTACAAATCAATAAAAAAAACTTTTAAGTTATAATAACAATTATAATTAATTAATATAAATAATAATTTGTATAATTTCATTTACAATATAATTAGATAAGTCAATTCAAACTAAAATAAAAAATATCAATGAGATTAATTCAAGTAGTAAGTAGTTTGACATTGCTTAAATAGATATTAAATTCGACACCTTGTATACCAAAAAAACGTTAAAGACATTTATCTATTAAAATTAAATATGTGAAATGATTTTTTAAAATTATTCAGAAGAACGCTAAAAGTCAAGAAAGTAAAAAAAAACGTAGAACTGAAATCGATAGGAAAATTTGTGCACAATTTATATACATTAATTTTTTAAAAATTATCTAATATTTTTATTTCGAATCGATCGAGTTTTGATAATTTTAAATATTTATCCGAAACTAAAACACATAAAAGGCAATGAAACGACGAGAAATTCCAATTTTTCTCGTGAGTTTTTTGTCTGATAACAAAATTGCAGCCGAAGTCTCTTTTGTACGTTTCTGTTTGAGCTATTAAAAAAAAACGTTTCTGTTGAGAAAATAATTTTTAGAAAATTTAAAGACAATGAATACATTATGTCGAGGGTCCACGAATACGTGTCACATGTTTATTGAACAGGAGTCTTTGCACTGGGCCCCATTTTCTTTGAAAATTGTGAGAACATGTGGGGACCTTCTCGATAACGTTCAGGTTAAGCGGTTATGAAGAAAAGTAATGGTCACCGGCTGCATCACGGAGTTTCTGTGAAACCTATACGGGCAGTTGTCTCTTCGTCGGAATGTCGTTGTCAAGTTAGGATATTCCAAAGCACTTTGGAATTTATTCTAAAATTTTATTTAATTTGGTCAAATCATATGACTAGTCCTTGCATTATATATAAGTTGTGGATTTACTCCAATACTTTATTCTTGTAGATTATAGCCTTTATACTCATTGAATCTTAAAATTTCAATCTCGACTAGGATGGGTACGAGACTCTAACCCGACCCGACTTGATAGGGTTGAGTTTTTTTTATTAAAAATTTAAAATAAATCAGGTGTAAAATTAATAAACGTTAGGTTAGGGTTAGATTTAGAGTGAAATATAAGTCTAACGGGACATGATTAACCTTAATCTTTATTGTTTAATTATATTTTAAACTCTAAAAGAATTAAAACTATTAAAATTAAGTTTGATCTCTCTCAAAATTATCTAATTTAATTTTTTTTAAAGATTCTATCATTTTTAAAGTTAATAAATTAAGCTCCGTCATTTTTTGTTTAATTGTTTTTTTAGGATCTGTCAATTTTGAAAATAGTGAAATTAAACCTTAGTCCTCTATTTTTATAGTTTATCTTTTAGGTGCTTGTTACTTTTAGAGATAAACAACTTAAACCCTCCTATAATCTCATCCTAGTTCTGGTCTATTTCATATTTTTATTATAGTCCCTCTTCTTTCGAGATATTTGTCTATTTTTTAAATATATTTAGATATAATTATTATAATGACCTTTCGTTATATATATATTTTCAATTACATCTTTAATTTTATCAAATAAAAAGATACAAATAATTACTATAAATACTACTCTTTATATATTTTGATCCTCGTCGAATTCCATGATTTAATTCTTTTGACATACAAAATTCATAAATTAGGCATAACTATTGATACCTTAGACATATAAGAAATTAAGAATTATATAATGATATTAAATGAAACCTATTTTTTTAAAATAACTAAAACTACGAGCCAGGTGCCAAATGATTGTGACCCTTCCCTCGATAACGAAAAAATATTAAGTGAACCTTATTCATCACGTTACTCGCAGTCTCAATCAATCAAAATTGTTCATCTTAATTTTTTTCAATGTGAATCATCACCTCTTTCCTACATATAATTAGTGATCGAACAATTATTAGATAATTATTTAAAGATAAACGGTTTTGATTACTTGAACCATAAATAACATAATAAACAACGTTCACCTAATAATGTCTCCTCAATATCATATTAATTTTAGTTCTTATCCATAAACAATGCACAAAAATTTATAATCCCTTGTCCACGTCACCAGGGACGGAGCTGTGTGGGGAGTGGGAGGAGTTGTTGTCCCTCCCAAAATTTTTAGTATAATTGCATTTTTAGTCTCTTTTAATTTAAATGTTAATTAAATAGGGTTTTTGTCCATCCTAATTTTTAAATTTAAAGATTTAACAAACTTTTGCTCCTCCTAATATTAAATCCTAACTCCGTCCCTACATGCACACATCGAGACTCGACTTTAAGGTCTATCAAGCATCACAACTTAAACGACAAAGCATATCAACTGCAACGAGCTAAGCAATCAATTCTTTGAAGCTAAAGCAAAGGCAATGGAACAACCTTAAATAAATAATTAAAACTTTGAGAATAACAATGAGGGGATATAAGGTTACATTTTGTGACGCAAACTATAATAATAATGAATAAATTATTCAATAATATTTAAAGATATTTACTTTTAATGAGTTTTAAAATATTTGCACTAGGTGTAAGTATCAGTGTAAGTGATTGGGAAGGTAAAGAAATATTACGTACATAAAAGTATAAAGTATTCATAAATCGGTCATATATTTAAATAAAATAAATTATCATCTATTTGTATCTAATTATAAAATTATTATCACTTCATCTTTTAGTCACGAGGTTAAGAGTTCAATTTGTATCAATGAAAATAAAGATCATTATCAGTTATATATCTCTTAACGAGAATAAATACGATATAAAAATTAATCATTACTATCGACGGTGGATACTTTACTCAGATCAAAACAAAAAATCATAAAACTAAAACATTATTTTTTTGGAAATTATAATATTAAGAATTCTCATTTTTTTATATAAAAACTATTACTATTATTGTCACCCAACGTCGAAATATCACTGTCAAACAAGCACTTACAAAGAGAGAAGACAAGGCAGCCAGCCAACCCAAGTTGGTGGTGGGGAAAACATCTACACGACCCAATCAACATCGACATTCGTCTCTTTATCAATTATTAAAAATTATCTTTTTTTCATTGACATTATATTAGCACTTATTGACCTATAATTTTAAATTTTTATAAAATGACCAAATCATCATTCTAGAATAAGAAAAATATAATGTTGTTATGTACTAATTTATAAATCGATAATTTTAGAGGGACTTGTTCTTAGTTTTATCATTTTAGGGACATGGGTCTTGCTAGCCTTGGATTCGCCTCTCTTATGACCAACGATAAACTCACGTCAACCTATTGGCTTGTTGTACATGTATTTTTTTATTAAATTGAGAAGTATTATATATAAAATAAATATTAAGATTTAAATTTATATAAAAGTAATAATATGAGTATTTTTGTTTTTATTTTCAAATGAATTTATGTATTTGTATATATATAAATAAAGAATGAGTATTTATTTAAAATTATTTTAAAATAAATTAATCTTATTTGTTTCCGAGCTGAATATTAGCTCGCTAATTATTGTTTATTAAAACTTGATTTGTTGATGAAAAGAATGTGTTATAAATTACTATAATTTTTTAAAGAAGAGTTCTACAACAGGCGTCAAACACTTTTAAACACTATTAATGTTGAACATTGTTGAACATCATTAAATTAATTAATAAAAATTTAAAATTTTAAGGACTCAATATATAATTAATAAAAGAATGATAAACTCTACATATAATTAATAATTGTTTGATTAGTCCTTTAGATTTGTATTCTTTATAAATTAATTTAATAACATTCAACTGTGTTCAACATTAATAATGTTCAACGGTGTTCGACGCCCGTTGTAGTCTCGTCAATTTTCAAATCAGCAGCAGACCATCACAAGGATAAAAAAGGAGTCTTAGTCCCCGCAAACTAATTCTATTAATATTTTAAAGATGTATAAGATATAATGTAAAAAAAATATTTTTAATATTTGATTAAATAATTATTTTAATTCATATATTTTTAAATATTTAACTCTTAATATTTATTTTTAGTCAAAATAATCTTTTTATGGATAAAAAATATTAATCAACTAATGATAAACAACTTAAAATGATATAACAAAATAACTTGTCATAAAAAATAATTTTATAAAATTATTTTTTGATCAATGTGTTATTTTGTAAATATGACATTATCGTATTATTTTAAATTATTTAATATTAGTTGACTAATAAATTTTATCTATAGAAGAATCATTTTGACACAAGATGATACGTTGAAGGTATTAAAGCCAATAACTTCTGTAACTGAATTTAATTAGTTAGTTCCGGTTGGATCTGTTAGAACGGTTTTAATTCGTTGGACGAGACCTAAGTATTCTAACCGACGGAAATAAAATTAGGATTAAAAATTAAGAAGGATAAATGTTTATTAAACTTTAAAAATCTAAAGTATACGAAGGAGCAAAAACCTTATTTAATTATTATTTAAGTTAATAGAGACTTAAAATACTATTATACTATAATAATAAAAAAATAGGAGGTACAATAACCCCTCCATTATATATACCTCTGTCCCTGCAAACTGAGCTGATGTGTACCTCTGTTTAATTTGTAAAAAAATAAAAATTCAAAGTTTAAATAAAATTTTAAAATATTTTAGGGGTCAACAAGTAATTAATCCAAATAGTATATAGTGTCCTGCCGCCCCTCCACTACAACTTTGAAAAGTACTGATATTATCGTAAAAGGCTTTTCTCTCTGAGGAATTTTCTTGTGTCGGTCCAAAGGTAAATAAAGACGGCTGAGTGAATCGGGTATGAAATGGGTCGAAACAATCATCCGGACTTTTTAAGGGACCCACAAAATTTGAAGACCAGAACTATTTTTTATTAATATATTTATTATTCTCTCTTTTTTTCTTCTCCGCCCTTTTAAAGATCCAAAGGTTGTTACCTCCTAACTTCCTTATATTTATCACAGTACTAAATGATTTGATTTTTTTAAATAAATAAATAGATAAATTATTTTAGTGGTCATTGAAGTATATGACCATATCTATTTTAATCATCGAACTATTAAACCCGTTAATTATATCACTAAACTAATTAAATTAACTTATTTTAATTATTAATGTTAAAATCTTAATATGGGATGATAGAAGGATGATGTGATATTTAACTAATAATTTTGACTAATGTTTTAATTGTCATATAATAAACTTTGAAATAAAGGTATGTAAGTAATTTAAGACATGCGCGAATGTAGCTTTGTGCAGGGTAGGTCAAGTGACTTACCATTAAAAAATAAGATAAACTATATTGATAATTATTTAAATTTTAAGGTATATTTATTTTGATCATTAAAATCGATTAATTCAATTAAGATTAACCATTAAGGTATATGGAAAGCATATATTCTTAACTTATTAATTCAATTAAGATTTATATTGATAAAAAGATTCAATTAAGATTAACCAAAAAGATGAGACGAGATATATTGCAAACGAACCAAAGAATGTTATTGACCTGCAAAACATTACATATATGATCATGGTAATCCATGCAATACTGGAATAAATCCGAGTACTAATTACATGCACGTACGTTAATTGGAAAGGAAGAAAAAAACAGACAAAAATGGTAATCCAGGCTTCATATAACGGAAAGATAGTTTTTTTGGGGATGATTGAAGATCAAATTGACAGCAAGAATGCAATGGAAGCACTTAAATTACTTGTTTTAAGTGCATGCAGCTCTAGAACAGATCAACTTCTTTCTTCTTAGAGTCTTGCTTCCACCTTGGCATCTTGTAGAATGCTTCTTTCGTCATCCCGAATACGGTCTCGAACTCCTCTACGGACAAATAAGCCTGGCAGATCAAAGATAAAGGGTAAGAACATTGGTATAATTCGAGAAAGGATAAGAGTGAGGTTCGAAATATCGATGGTGGGGCTAACCTCTCTATGCTTGAGGTCGATTCCAGTTACAGGATTTTCGGACTTGGACTTCAGTTGATCGTAACTGTATGTACAGTTTTCACCGATATCGCTACACGTCTCGGGGTTTTGTTCCGAATCATCCCCATTGTTTTCACCTGTCTCTTGAGGATCCAGTTCGTTCTTTGCCCCAGCTATAGAATATCAGGTACAGAGTTCAGTATTATACTTATAAACAGTATGTCTATTTTACTTGCCAGAATAATATAACATTATGTAAAGTGTACGAGGGTACTTACAGGGAGGGCTGCTAGTGGATTTTCTAGGGGATCCCTCGGGTGATTTCTTCTTTTCTGCTGTAAGCACCCCAGAGAGAGCAGCTACAGCGGCTGCTCGTTGTCCCTGACCAGAGCCGGCGGGCTTTGGGGCTGAGGTTTTGGTGTCTGATGATGGATTAAATGCAGATGTTAAGGCAGCTAAAGCTTCAGCTCTTTGCCTAGGTCCTTGACCTCCATCGGATTTATCCTGCGCTAATACAGCAATCTAAATGAACCCTTTGAATCCTCAAAATACACAACACTTGAGCCTTGATTCATTGAATATGAAAACAACAACACGTTATGATATATAGGGTCAAATGAACTACCTAAAACTAAAACATATACGAGGGATTAGGGAAGAAAACAAAGCTTAACTAATCTTCGAACCGAGGGGGGAAACATATGCATTATCAAGCTGAAGCTAACTGAAAAGAGAAATACTTTCCTGAAATGAAAGCACTTGTTAAACCGAAACTTAATATACCGAAAAGAAATTACCTCTGCCTGGCTTGCCTGGCCACCCCCAAAGAGCAATGCCACCTTCTTCTGGAATGAGTTTCCGAGCACCTGTGTTCCAAAGATAACATCTAAGCATAATTATCAAACAGATGCAGTGCATGCAATACACATCAAATCAGTAAGCATAAAATTTTTGGCGTGCGCATAAAATTAACAGTATCTGATTCGTTTCCGGTAGTGAGTGCCAGCAACATGGTAATGGGTGTCTTATCCAATATACAGGATGCTCTCAATGGGATGATCCTTAAAGTTCATTTTGTGGAAGGGTTAAATGATACTTTCTTAAAACAAGGGCACTATGCTAATCAATTCTCTGAACCATATAACATTACTTATATCCTACTTTTAACCCTTTTTGGTGCAGACAAGAAATCCTTGAAACTGAGGTTACAGGTATTTTTATCTATTTTCATCCCATTTTAGGTAGATAAACTTAGAGTTAACTTCAATTTGTTGCCGATGAAAATGGAAGCAGTCTAGCATTAACTGAAGTGACAAGGATAAAGTAGAAAAATCCAGCCAAGGAAACATACAATAGCTCGATGAGAATCCCATGAAAAGAATACAGTGAAGAAGCAGGGTTCATTTCCTTCATTGACTTTGAAAAGTGCAACCTTTGGAGACAAACCCTCTAGAGACACTGCCCTGTTTATGTATTTCTGCATGGAATTTTCTAAAATGAATAACAAGCATATGAATAGGATAAGATGACGAAGAACTCGAAGTTCATGTATTACCTGGCCAATTTCGAATGCACTTTGTTTTTCTTTGGTGTCTGTACATTGACCGACCCAAACAAACACTTCAGCACGTGTGTCGAGTACCAGAATATCTTCAGTCAAGAGATCGTCTTGAGAGAAATTGTAAACTTCCTCAACCTGCACAATCGAATGTAAACTTACATATAGAGGACATTGGATATATTAAGAACAAGTTTTCAATTACAGAAGGAAAAACTCACCTCAAGTTTCCCTGAGGCATCAGTGTTGAAAAATATAAAGCCATGGAAAACGGTTAGAATAGTGATAAGCTTCATTAATAACCGAGGACAAAGCAAATCACATTTTTGGTTAAGAAATAAACCTTTATTAAGATTGATACTGAACAAGTGAGGATCCCTGGTAGTCTCATCAGGTTCTTTTTTGTCGGAGGAATAACTATCTTTCCCACCAAGTGCAGACCAGAAAGTAGAGACCTCTGCTCCTTCTTTACAATGTTTCCGAGTAACTCCCGGCTGAATGCAAAAGATTATTAGATGATAGGTTGACATGAGGGAAGGAAATTTTCAAAGGACTATACAGTATTACCATTGTCCCACTATATCTTCAGAGAATGTTTAAAGGTAAAATTGCAAATATCTAAATAACTAAATCTTGTGAAGAAGAAAACAGATATAATCAGCTGAAAAATTGTGATCAAATGCAGAACGTAACTGTAACACTGAACTCAAATGAACTATAATCATCAGATAAGAATTAAAGCACACCATGATCGATACAACATACCTACGCATATATTCCTGTTGTGACATTCTTCGGTATTATCGATTAATTGGTCAATTTAAATTGTAACTATAAGTTATTACCAGGCTTCTCCATAAACATGTGTTCTTTCTTTAATCTTGTGTCACAAGAAAAGCCAAAAGTACACAATTTTCTGTAGAGTATACCTTCAAAGAATCAGCAATTTTCGCAGCCAATTCCTGCTGTTCCTTAGAACTTTGAGTTCCATACCAAGTGAAAATTGTTGAAGGTCCAGTTTGCAGGAGGAAACACTCATTGGTGTTCAACGATTTTGCCACCTAAACAATGGTTACAAATCCAAGAAAACAGACATCCAGCAGTATACATGTCAGATTACAAAAGGAATATTTGGTAGTCATACAGCACACATCATAACAAAAAACTGCCGTATTACAGCCATCACAACACATTTGATGTCCGATAAAAGTAGCTTGTACCTCAGTATAAGTAAAAATCTAAAATAATGGAGAGGTTATGAAAAGTTCCAATTGGAAAAAGTTTTGCATCAAACAAGATTGTAGAATCAACGGAGACAACAAGAAATGTTAGGGTCTAAAAATACTTGGATGCAATACAAAACTAAACTACTCGTTTACATGTTTTTAGGAAAAATACATTTACATCCCTTGGAGAATCAAACCAACCAATATTTAAAAGGAAAAAGTGACAAAATAACCTACTAATGCTTACCGCATTAACTTGCAGTGCTTTAGTATCGTGCGCCAAAGTTCCTACTATCTGAAACAGAGCAACAGAATCTGCTGTGTACGTTTCATCGGTCAAGCCTCGGTCTTGAATACTCTTTTTGTAACCAGAGCTTAGGCCACCCTAAACGGCAATCAGTCATACAAAAAAAATTGATATCTTCAATTCCAAGCCAAAAAGTCCCCATGCAAATGGAACATTGATGATGAGATAGTTTGAGGTCAAATAGAATACCTTGAGGACCACCATAGGTTGAAAAAGTGCAATGAATTGGGGTGTCTCTTTACCTTCAAATATACGACCCTACAAGAAGCATCTATTAGAAACACAAGCATTACATTAACAGTACTCAGTCAAAAGGTAATATAGTACCAGAACGGGCCTCCCCTTAAGTGAGTTAAATATTGAATTAGCCAAGTCAGCGGCCTTCTTTTGGTCCTCCTGAATTAAGAAACATATATACTTTTAGAAAATGGAATTTTAATTAGTGATGACCGTCAGGGGAACGAAGCACAAGAAGTAAACATGCAATTACGTAAGCACCTTCTTTTATGAATGCAAACATAATGAAAGAGGGGATTATATTCAATGCAGAGAACAAGTTGAATGAAGTAGATATTGTTACCACTAAATTAGCTAGAAAGCAATTCTTGAAAATCAACATTGACAATGAAAGTGCAACTTATTGCAGACACTAAAAATCAACAATGGCAGTCCAAGTTGATGTGCATGAAATTTAAAAGGCAACTTAAAGATTCCATATCAGCGGGAGGCACTCCTATTGGTGCTATATCTATCATTCTTACAGTAATAACAATGAGCTCATCTTGGCACCACTCTGCTCCGCTTTATTTAACATCAAACCCACCGTTTCACATTGCTATATTGAAGGAAGCTATCTATCCTTAGCAAAAACTTGAAGACGAATGACCGAAAGGGCGTATTATTAAATTATTTGATACACAACTATGAGCAATGAAAATTACCTCAACGCTATCCTTTCCAATCCACCAGCACAGAAAAAAATCTTCTTTCCTCTCACCAGAGTGGTATGTATAAAGCACAATGTAGCAGTCTCCACTATAGAATTTACCAATATCCTCTTTTTCCAACGGCGTCTTAGCACTGTCATTGATGCACCATACCTGAATAAAAAGCAACACCATAGTCTTATAAATATTTTTTTTGTCTTTATGTGAAATATCAATAACTAACTAAAACTTTTAACATGACCTCCATCTTTCCACCGCCTTCAAGTAAAGGAACTTCTTCTTGTACAGGAGCAGCTGTTTTGGTCACCACCCCCTTGACAGCAACCTTTTGTTGCTTCAGCAAAGCTGGCAGTAAAAGAGTGATAATCAAATAATGTAAACTGCAAAATATAATGGTGTCAATTATATATTCTTAAGTAACCCGTACCAGCTACTTTTCCTTTTCCATCATCAGCACCAGGACCTGTAGATAGAGCCGGCCAAGAGTCAAAATGGGACTTGAATGAATTGGTTTCATACCCTTGGATGAGACGGGTTAGGCGTGTTGCTTTCGGTCTGTTGTTGCTAGCAACAAAGCCCTGGAGATAAAAGGTAGGGGATCAGAATTCATATTCTTGACATGCATAAAGAAACCACTACTACTCCTCTAGCTCTACCTCAGCGGCTTGATTGGCAGCTTTTCTCTCCTCTACTTGTGTCACCCGTCCAACCCAAACAAAAATCTCAGAACCACAGTCTAGTAGGTAGCATTTGTTGTTTTCCAAGAGGCTTTTCTTTAGTTCGCCTTCTATGGGAGTCGCCTTACCATCAGTTATGCTACAGGAACCAGTGATTCCAAATTATTAGTTAACAAAAACATACACTTTCAAAAACAATAGTAACATAAACTGATACTAACTCAAAAGGATTTCAATCATGAGCGTCTACTCACTTAAATTTTTCCTAAAGATATGGTCTACCAGAAAAAAAAGTATCTAATCTACGAAAGTTAAGTTAATAATAGTGACCATAAGGACATTCTGAAACGAGTATTGATCCAGTCTTTGAGACCTCAAAACGGTTTCTAAGCACATTTGCTTAATTTATATGATGATTTCCTTTGGGCAAGAAGTTGGATCTACAAGCCTATAGTAATCTGGTTACAATCACGACAAAACTAGAGTGTCATTACCAGCATACAAATAGGATAACATAGTAAGAGTGTCAAAGTTTTAGAATATACAATACCTATAAAGTTTAGCCGGAGTAGCCTCGGGAATAACATCATCTTCAGTGCTAACCTTCTTGCCTATTGGAGCAAAACCACCAAACAGGACCCAGAACTCACCGGAGTCAGACTCGGTATCCAATTTCCCATCATCTGTCAGGGTGATTACCATTAAAAGGTGGCAGTTTTAGATTGAGTAAGATAAGTAAACCTTGCACTAAATCCAATTAATACTTGCAGAGGAGTAGAAAAGCTGGAAAAACATGATCATCAATCAATACTGTAAATGCATCATCCGTACCAACAATTGCAACACCACACACTCCATTATGATACGTATCCTTTAGAAACTGGATAACTTCTAATGCCTTTGCCCTTTCCTGAATATTAGAGTTTGCACCATTGAACTGATAAATCTTTTTCTCACTGTCCAGGATAAATACATCATCATGATTCAGTGAAGACCGAGCAAAAGGAACCTGCAAGAGAATAATCCAAAATGGTATTTCTCTCATCCACAAAAGCCTCATCGAATAATTTATAACTAGTTCACGGAACTTTTTCTTCCTTTCTTCTCTATACCCATACTAATCAAACTTATGTAAAGATCATCAGATACCTGCTTCAATTTGACAACTCGTTTTCCTCTGCAGACATACAACCGTGTTTCAAACACTTCTTCTTCTGGTTTTTTGAATCCAGAAGCAACACCACCCTCCAATGGTACAATGCAAGGCTTAAAATATGACAAAAATCTGTCAGATTCATGGCCTTGAAGTTCCCTGTGCTGCACAGCACGGCCTCCTAGCCCTGCATCTAGCTCAACAGTTTTGATAGCAGCTGTTCCAGCTTCATCCTGCATACAGAAACATTATCTCGAAATGTTGTTTTACTTCATTTGAAGGAACATTTAAATCCTTAACAACATAAGCTAAGTAGATGCAGCAAAAGCACACCTGAGTGGTATCTTTCCCAATCCAGAAGTGTATGTCATACAGATAGGAACCGCCCTTGCTATGTGTTGTCTACAAAAATACATATAAAAAACAAATAAGACAGTTGTTCACTAGAAACGTATGTTATGTGGATGGTAAAGGAGAGACAAGTAGATTCTATACATGTAAGACAACGTAAGAATCTCCCATGTAGAATTTTCCATAGTCAGACTTTGGCAGTGGAACCGGCTGAAAATTCTCAATACGCCAGATTTCAAGACCACTAAAAGATGTCAAGTGCAACAGCCTTTACGCAAAACAAAACATCAGGACATATACGGAACATAGGCATAGACTTCAACAAGAAGAAAAGAGAATATCCCATTATCTCTTTCTTCCCCCTCCCCCTCCCCTTCTTTCATATTGGTAATTGAAAAAGCTTAGGGATTGATTTCAGCTCTCTTATGGTCAGAAGACCCCCCCCCCCAAAAAAAAAAAAAAAAAAAAAAAAAAAACTCATATACTCGTATAAAAGATTAAAGACATAAATGTAAATCCTTTGTTTTAAGGATACGATTTCTGACCAGCTCCCTGAAATGCAGGGTCCAGAACTTTTGCAGCAGCAGACATTTCTAGGAATTCTTCTGTATCACTGAGCTTAAAAATCCAACCTTTTGCTGTCTGTAAGTTGAAAAAACTTACTGGAGAAAATACAGGCGTCAAATGGTGCAAGGGAAAATTAAATTTCATTACAAAATAATAATAATAGTCTAATTCATGGAAAAAGCTAAAATTAGTTTTGTTTTGTATAACAGCATGTCTTTTCGCAGTCTTCAGCAATAAGCCAATGTCAGCAACATTTTTACATGCCATCCTGGTCTATCAATCACATGATCAAAATGCCAAAAACAATCTAATTGGATGATCCAAACAATCTCTCAAAACTTGAATCAAAGCTAATGTCTTTTTTAATCTCTAATGCTCACTGCTCAGTGATTACAAGCTACAACAAACAAATTAAATCATATCCGTAGAGGATGATATTAAAAACTTCCTACACTTAATATTAGACAGTTTAAAAACGAAATATTTAACAATAAGAAAACACAGACACATTATGATCAGAATTTGATATCAACATATGCACATGCAGATAAAAACAAAAAACAAAACCCATTAAAATTGAGACAATATCAAGCGTACCCAGAACAACAAACATCAAAAGAAACATGAAAAAATGGAAATCCAGATGATTTATAAACCCCAAAAGGAAATGAGCATTTTCCTTGATCATAGCATAGAAATAAAACCAAAATCAGATGATGATCAAGGAAGACGATGACGATAAGCGGGTACCTTTACAAAGATATCTGTAGGGGAAAGAGCTGGCAAATCAAACGATAAGAATGAATGAATTACTACAATGAATGTAGATGGAAGAACAAGAGTTTGTACTATAATTTATTTTTGTTGGTTTGGTTTTGGAAGGAACTGGGAAATGATATTAGAGGGTTTGAGGCAGAGGAAGTAGTCGTTATTCGTTATAAAAAAGATCCGCTAAAGACGGAAACTGCGCCACGTTCGGATTGCACTTTCCCTCTCTCTTTTGCTTCAATGAATTTTTATTTTTTAATATTTTTACTAATTTCTGAGTCATTGATGTTTAAAATTTAATTCCTATATGGTTAATATCAAATTTAAGTTAATATTTCACGCTCAAATTGATAATAAATTGATGGAATGATTTAATTAATATGATAATATTAAAGTTGTAATTGGTAGTGTGTAATTTTTTTATTGATTTAATCTAGATTTTTAGATATTTAATTTATTTTTTATTTTTGAATATTTGAATTGGATATCCAAAAAATTAAGATCAAATACGGTTATTTTTTGATATTTTTATTTATTATATATAAAAAGTTATTAATTATTATATTTAAAAACCTAAAATTTTTATGGTTAAAACCGTCAAATTAAAAAATAATTACATTAAATCATAAAAATAATTACATTAAATCATAAATTCAAATATCTAACCTATAAATCAATTATCCGAATAATTAGGTATTTAATTTATTTTTTATTAAATACGAATCGTTAAATTATTGATCTAAAAATTTAGATCGAATATCTGAAATATACACTCCTAAGTTTTATATAATGTGTTCGTTAAATTTGAATGTGATATTATTTAAGAAAATGCGGTACAAACACAGCACAGGACCCAAATCACATATCATTGCTAGACTGGACAGTCATGAAATATGCTGCTAATCACCTGAAACTAAATTAGACTTGAATCTCTACGAGCCATCTGTACATCTCCGACGACGGAACCGGAAGAGTCAGTGTCACCAATCCGGTGGCGGAGTCGTAGTCGAAGTGAGTCTCAACATTGTCCACAATGCACTTCAACGGACGATGAGATGAGTAAACACCGAACCTCCCACAGCCCCTGACTTTGAGGCTGATCGTTGCGGTTGGACTCCGGTTGTCGCAGAGAGAAGATGTCAACTCTGAGGAAACCTCACCATCAAAGAACTGGGATTTCTCATCGGATGTCATTTGTACTTCGTACCACTCCACGGCGCCGCTGCTGTTGAACATGTCAAGCAGGCCAATTGGAGCAAATGAGATGTTGTTGGTAATATCCTGCAACATAGGAAGATGAATTCAATAAGCCATCGTAGTCATATTACAGAAAGATGCCTGATAGGATGGAAAGAAGCTAACCTTGACCGGACAGAAATGGAATAGTTCATACTCGAGAACCTTGAGTGTTACCGGCACCGAAGTTCCTTTAGGTAACCTTACCACCTCTCCTGAAAGTCGAAAGGCAGTTTTTTAACATTATACGTTGTAAGTGCAACACTCGAAATAAACCTACAGTGCACGGGAGCTGCCGTCGGGACAACTATGCAGAAAGAAATACCTGATCTATGAGCATAAACCACAGTCTCTCCGTTCCAGTCTGCACCAGCAACCTGAGTGATCGAATAAACATCGTTGGCACAAACAGAACCCGTAAGTGTACCGGGTGATGCATCGTGAATGCAGGTTTTCTTGGAGATCTTGCACCAACCAGCACCTTGGCAGTTGAAAACACCCACCACACCAGAACACTTGTTTACATTCCATATCTTGAGCAAGCTGAAACGTAGAATTCTCTGTTGGTAAAACTACAGAATAAAGTATTCATGAATATGTGCAATAAGCAATGAGAAAGTATGTTACAGACCTGATCCCATCTCTAGCCGGATCAGCAAACAGACAGTCAACAGTAGGCCTGCCTGGTAGTTGGGCACGGAGAACCGAACCATCTGGAAGGACTAATTTCTTCAAGAGCTCAAAGTTGTGGTTTCCAGGCTTATCGCTGCATAGAACACCACCACAATACACATTAGAAAGATGTTATCGCGTCATTAGGATTAGTAAAAAATAAAAGCCACTAACATACCTGACATAAATAGCACATCCACCAATAGCACGAGCGGCGGCATGATAATCTGCAGCTGGGTGTAAGCTCTGCAAACCAGAGATTTTTCATTAGTAATACAACAATAGCTTCAATTAACCTCGGAAAAAAAATCTTCACTTGTTTTGACTTACATGGAACATATCCCAATCAGGTTGCATAAATTCTCCGAGAAAAAGTGTGTTGTAAGCCACTGATGAAATGTGGATAGTGTGAGAAGCAGGGTCGTGAGGATAAAAGTCATCTGAAGCTCTAACGACAGCGGTTTGCTTGGTGCTGTAGATTCCATCGGTATTATGACACATGCAAGCTATGCATCCATTGTCATGGAAGTTTCGTGCGATTGAGGCTTCAAGAGCCTGTACATAACTGCGGGTAAGAGATACTCTGCCACCATGTCCAGCACCAAGGGTCTCAATGATGTTTTGCACATCAACCTTCACTCCATCAACTCCACATGAAGCCAGATAGGAATGCAGTTCATTGTAGAAGTTGAAAACCTTCTTCGGATGCACCAAACCCAGGCCATGAACAGCAAGGCTGTCTATAACTATGTCCGGCTGGTTGCCCATCACACCAGGGGACTGAACAGGATATGCCAATGCTGTATCATAATGTTCCATACCAGAAGCAGCTGGTTTGATCCCACCCCAATAGCCAGCCAAAGCATGCCACACATACACATTCCTAAGCCCAGAGTAAGCCAAAATGTTATCGCGATAGAAATCAACATGATTTTGAGAGAAATATATTACTAGTAGCCAACACATGTTATTTTGATTCAAGATCAATAATAGGATGAATGACCAAGTGGCAGGGCTCAACATTTTCATGTCAAGACTAATTTGTACATTTTCTTCTAGCCAAGAGTGCTGCAATGTGGATTCTTAAACCGACATTAAATCCACTAGTCAACGCAGCTCCGGATTAAACAACAACAAACTTAGAGATGTTGCTTGTAATAAGAACATCTAAAGTTGGCTAAAAGTAGGACATAAAAAAATCAGTGAGTTACTATAACTGAAAGAGCTAATTAATTTCTTCTTATAAAAAGGAATCTTGTTGGGAGGAAGACATCTGCATAGCATGTATAAAGGTCCTTTCACTTTCATAAGAGTATTTCTATTAGAATGCACCACAATCAACTGATAAACAACAAGACCCTGAATAATTTGGATCACTTACTTAACGTTATGCTGCTGCTTGGCTTCATCTACAACATGTTTTAGGCCAGAGACCTGTTCATTGTTTTGGTCATTCTTTTGGAACTTTGCATTCTCTTTAATACCAGTCAACCTGCTCGCAAACCTGCAACAAGCAATCGAGCATCATATCAATATCCAGCTTCAGTAATAAATTGCTAAATGTGCAAGACCTTCATCCAAGATAGAAATAGTCGACTGAAGGCGGAAGAGCTTAAAATGTGATGAAAAAAGGAGACAAAACATGCCATCAACAGAGTTAGTTTCAGTCCATGCATATGTAGTGTATGAGAATGAGATCTTACTGTGCCCCTTCTTGTACAAGGCAATCACTCTCCTTGGGCTTACTTTCAATCTGCTGCCACCCATCATCTATGATCAAAAATCGAGGTGGAGTCCCTCCCTTTGATAGACTGCAATTAAAAGACAAAAAATTCAGTGATGACCATCTTATTACCATCACAGCAGTTTCTATCCATCTGCAACATATCAATTGCTCCAATTGCTATAATTTTCTACTACCTTTTAAGGCCTTCTGTAACACCCTCTGCAGTGACATCGGTATAGAAAGCATCCCATGTGCACCAGCCAAACCAATCAAGAAATGAAGGCGACTGTTCACAACCCACACGACAATATTAGAAAGGATTCAAAAAGACAATCTTAGCTTTGTCACAACAATATTACCAATTTAGAAGTATAATAAAAATTCTATAAATGGCAGGGGAGGTAAACATCAATGCAAGTAATTATACCTTCTTCTTCTCTCGATGATGGAAAGTTTGCATGTGTTTCTCCATAGCCCTGGTTGGTTCATGAAAGAAATCATTAATAAACAATAAGAAACACACTATATTCAGGAAATTAAACAAAAATCTTATATGATGGTAAGTTATCCAATTTCCAGAGAGAAAAAACGGACAACTTGTGTTTTTTTTTTTTTCCTTTAAAGGGAAAAATTTTAAAAAAAAACAACAATTGCATATCAAGGATAAATGAATGTAGAAAAATCGCATGAAGAAGCAAATCTACTCACTTTACAGCCTGGTTGATAACTTCAAATGGATTGGTCCCTGCATGCATGTAGACAAGGTAAAGGCCTCGGTTTGTTTCAACAGTGTTATCACCTGCAAAACCAAATCACACCAAAAAGAACAAGTCGTTTCGGTTCTTTGGAACTCCATCTGTTCATCCTATTCTCTTCGAAAAAATGCTATGTATGGCATTTATCTTGATCTATTGGGATGGCGGTCATTCATGATTTCTCTACCCTGGTTGATCACACTAATGACATCTCCACCCCATGATTGATGATTTCATATGCTTTGCTTGCTTCATTTATGGTCGATAACTAAAGGTTCGCCTTATGGTATACGTGATAGATAGGACTTGTATAGAAAGTGCCATGAGTGCCATAAGTTACTCACCACTCTCAAGGCATATCTCTAGCTCATTCTTGTCATTGCCTTGAAGAACAGCACGGAACTGGCCTTCAAGGAGTGGGAGGAAAACAGTGTAGATTGTCGGAGCATTAGGATCATCTTCTTCCTTGCTCTCTACCAACATGAATTGAGTCTCCAAAGGGACATCTTTCCCACACGTTCCCATTCTCTGAGTCATCCACCATAGTTTGAATCGGAAACAGCACACAAATCGGAGACCCCTGATAAAAGATTTTGATTACTCAATCACTCATCCACCCCAAAAGCATTTTAAAACTTACAGGTTTTATAATCCTCAAGTACTATATGTATATGTCAGCAAAACAACAGTTAATTCAGCAAACATGTACGTTAAAAGTAACTTAAATATATTTAAGCGTGAGCATATATTTGAAACCAATACTTAAACAGCATCATTTACAATCAATAGATAGAGGCTATGAACGTCAAAACCCAGGACAATAAAGTTTGAAAAAGGAGAAAATGCTTACTCTAAAACACCAATAGGAAAAACATGAAGGCTTTTGCTGTCCGAAGCAGTAGCACCAATGAAAGCACCAGCAACAAGCCCGACACCGGACCCTGGGGTCAGTACGATGTTGTCTGGCATTCCAGTGAGGATGGTCTTCCCATGAACCACAAGGTTCCCATCGTTGATGGAAATTCTTGGTGTGACAGTCATTGTTGATGATGATTGATGAGCACCTGATAACTGTCGAACAACACAATAAACGACATCATTGACAATAATAACATGCATAAAAACAAAAAAGAACATGTTCACGTTAGCTGGGAAACAGAGTTTCAATCAAACTAATCAAGAATCATGCTAGATAAAAACAAGATTAAGGACCAAACATTTAGGAGGATCTAAAATTTTAACCTATGGGTTTAAAATATCTTGGGAAGTTTAACTCACCGGTAGCCGGCTGAGCTACGCTTAGATGTTTATGCCGTCGAAAGGACAAAAGGCTTGAAACTTTTGTTTACTTGGAAGCTAAGAAAAGTAGACAAAAAATAATCAGAAGCGCACTCCAAACAAAGGGAATGCCTCTTCTCTATATCCCAAAGGCCAAAGCTCTAACGATGGCTTTGTTTTCTTCTCTCTCAGACACTGGATGCGAGTAATGGTGGAGAAGAAGGTGGGTTTATATAGGAGCCATTTCTGTAGCTAAACATCGAGCAACTTCCATTTATTGGACCGTCCCTCATATGGCCACGTGGGATTTCATTTTTTTTTATTGCAAATTGCTTAATATTTTTGTTTTTTTAGAATTAAAATAATACATAAAAATTGAGATATTTTCTCTTTGTTAACTGTTGGTGAGCAATCATTGAGGGAGAGGTAGCGTGAATTTAAAGACCGGCCGATACGACAGTGAAGACGAAGATGCATGCATTGTAAGAAAAGGGACATTGGAACTTGAAAGATTTTGAAGATTCTCAGACAGGCCGCACTCTATCCAGTATCCACACTCTTTTCACGCCAACAACATGAGAACAAGTTGCATCAGTTGGATACTTGTTGTATAATTTTTCTAGAAGAGTTTATTTTTATTTAAAATCATTCTTATTGAATTTAAAAAAATAATTAAATCTAGATATTTTCCTTATTTGTGCATTGAATTTAGAAGATAAATGAATATGATTGAGTATATTTGATCGATTGATCAAATTATTTATAAATTTTATTAATAAAGATTGATTTAAGTAATAAATTGTTTAATTTTATTTATACAGATTGTAAATTTGAGGTATTATATATACAAAATATCTTTATTAAAAAATTTACTTTTCAAAACTAAATATACAACATAAATCGATCCAAAATTTTCAGGATAAAATCCTAAACATCGTAAGAACAATAAAAAATTTATTCATAAATTCTAAATCCACGAAAAACATTTTCCTACGCACTCTGAAATCCTCCAAGATATAATTACTTAAAATAATTTTATTTTTAAATTAATAATTAAATTAAATATTTTCTTTTAAATTAATATCAAAATTTATATTTTATATTAAATGCATATTTAAGCCCATAAATATTAATTTCTGAATATAATACATATATTTTTTAGTATTTTTATTATTGAGGGTGTGCATTATTCGGTTTTAACCGAATAAACCGACCAAACTAAAATTATTTCGAAATTAATTAATTAAACTAGCTGAAATTATTATATATTAAATATTATATATATTATATATTCATTTTTAGTCATTTAACTTTTAAAAAATTATAAAATATTCAACTTTTTATAATATAAAATGGTCACTAATTTTTTATTAAATTAGCATAAAATAAAAGTCTAGTGACTAGAAAAATATTTTAGCATAATTTAGTGACCTATTATATAATGTAACCAAAATTTATAATAAAATTTGGTTGGTTTGGTTTGACTAATTAACTGAAAACATTTTGATTCGGTTAATTTGATTAAAAGTAATTTAGTTAGGTTAACAATTAAAATTTTAAAAATTTTAGTTAATCTGATTAACTACCGATCGAATTAACCGAATGTAGGCCCCTACTAATACTCTAAGGCAATATTTATATTTTTTATGTCATAAAATCACTCCATGCAACTAAATCTGCTTAAACTTGGGTCTATTAAAAATAATGTTTTTTCTACCACTAAAATCATTCTTTGAGTATATATATATATATATACATATTTAAATATAAAAAATATAAAATATTATAATTAAATATTTTTTAAATATAATTGTAATTAATTTCAATGCGAGATTAACATCGTTGAGAGGAGTACATTGTCTTCCCCAAAAAATATAATTTTAAACTTTAAAACTAATATTATTAAGTATATATTTGGCCTAAAAATATTTAAGATATTTATTTTAAAGATATTTAAATGTTTATTTATTATTTAAACTAAAATTTATATAACTCCAAAATTCATCAAGTGTTCATTTTAGTCTTCAACATCATTAATATTTAAAAAATAGGAATAAAAGTAAATAAATAAATTTATTTTTAAATATAAATGAATCAAACACATTTTAATTTTATCTATTCATTTATTAAATGAATATATTTTATTTATTTAATTTAATAAATATTATATAAATAAATAATTTATCGAACATTTTCATTATTTATTTAAAAAATGTACAGAATAACAGGGGGAAAAGGGTAGGGTGGCCTTTGCGTGCTCCTCTAGTCCTCTTCGCCACGTCAACTGCAAATCTGTATAGATATTTGAGTTGGACAGATGGGCCCCACCAGAATCAAGGATATGGGATTATTCCAAACATTACTCATTAATCTTCTAATAATTTGCCAACATTTGGGTCCTGACACGTCAGCTCTGATGGGGATTATGATTAACTATAAAATATAATGAGTTGATCAGTTTGTAAATAATTTAAACTCCATTCGGTTAAAACTCAATAAATGTTCAATTTATATTGACTTGACTCGAGATTTTAACGAATTAAATTTAATAAAATCTTACTCGACTCGGTAAGTTTACAAGCAATTCGTTAATTTTTAAAATATATTTTAGTAATAACTTTAAAATTATTTCATTCAAAAAATAAATTTAAATAATAATTATTAATTTATGGATTATTACTTTAATTTTAACATGTCTCTTTGGTGTATTTATGGATAGTTTGAAATTTAGACTTTAAAAGTGTGTTATATGATAAATTATATCATGGGTAAGTCACACTATACCATCCATGAGACCAACCACTAAAATTCATCTATCTCATCAGTTTTTCCATGTCATATATATTTTTAAAATGAATTTTCACTCATATTTACTATTAATTCATTTTAAAAAACATTTTTTTTTACTTAGAAAAATATATCACATGGAAAAAGTGATGAGATGGATGATTTTTAGTGATTAGTCTCATGGACACATGGTGAAACTTACCCATAATATAATTTCTCGTGTTATATACACTTTTGATATTTTTTTTGTTAAATTTATTAACTTAGGTCCATATAGTATTATTAAATTTTATTTTTAATTAAAAATAAGGTAATTTTTTAGTGAGCTTAACGAGCAACAAGTCAAATTTAACGAGCAACGAGTCGAGTTGAGCAACAAAATATTTTAACGATAATGAGTCAAACACAATTTTAACGAGATTAACGAGCAACAAATTGATTCGAACAACAACATTTTTTAACGAACACAAATCAAACACTATTCAACTTACAATCGACTCCTCAATAAACACTCCTAACAATACATACATGACATAAAGTCCATCATTTTTAGTTTAATATTTTAAAATCCGGCGTTCCATTTATAGAGTTGAGATAAATAAACGAGACCACATTATCTATGAGATGTCTCAATGATGTGTGATTATAATATATGTTTCTTCAAAACCGAAGTTCTGTTTTATTGATTAACCACAAATAACTTGTACCGATGATAATATTTAATTACTATATTTTTCTTAATTATTGTCGAAGTTTAAAATTGATTCAAGGGTTTAAATATAAGGAAAAATAAGTGTTTTATTAATTTATTTGTGCTTGATAAAATTTATAATTTTAAAATTTTAATAGTAAATATTTATTTTAATATATTAATTTTGTTTAATTTCTTAAGCACAAAAATTAATTAAAAATCGTAAAGATATGTAAAAATTAAATATAAATACCAAATTATAATAAAATTATTTAATAAGATTTTTTTAAAAATTATATCGATAAATATTTAAACAAAGTAATAAATACAAAACTTTTTCATTACCGCCGAGAAATAAAAAAAAATATTAAAAATTAAATTTTAAATCATAATTTTTGTTTTTACGTCTTAGTTTCTAAACTTTAAAAATATATTTTAGGCATAAAGATAATTTTACCTTTAACGTTTATAATTTTTGTCATTTTGACCCTTATTTTTTGGGTGATAAATTTAACCCTTGACCTATGTCTTTTTAACAAATAACTTATTTTTTAACTATCATGATAACTAAACTGTTAAAAATTGAATAATCATAACATGTTATATATATATATGATAATATATTTTAAATGACATAGAATCTAACCTATTAAATATATACATATATAGAATATAATTTTATACCAGTATAAAATATAAAATAATTAAAATTTAAATAAAATTTAAAAATTAATTAAATCCAAAACAAAAGTTTACTAAATATTATCGACCTTAACTAAACTAAAATATCTTTATAAAACCCTAAAACTTCGATTTTGATTAAAACTAAAATACGTAAATTCTAAACTAAAATAATAAAAATCCAATTGATTATTATCAAAATCCTTTATCTTTGATTCATCGGTAACAAACTCTACAAAACCCTTTCTTTTCAAATTATGTTCATACTTTTTTAGATAAAAATTTGATTTTATTATAATTAAGGTTGAGAATGTTTAGTAGCCTTTTATTTTAGATTTAATTAATTTTTAATGAATAATTTTTTTAATATTTTATATGAATTTTAATTGTTTTATATTTTTAAATTGGAATAGAACTATATTCCGTATGTATGTATTTGATATACTAGATGTTAAGTCATTTAAAATATATTATTATATATATATGACATGTTATAATTATTAAATTTTTAACGGTTCAATTATCATTGTAGTTAAAAAATGAATTATTTGTTAAAAAGATATAGGTTAAGGGCTAAAAATGATCTTTATGCCTATATTTTATTATTACTTTGTTTGATTTTATGGAGAAATTATATTATGGGTCAGTCTCACCACGTCATCCATGGGACCGACCAATAAAAACTAATCAACTCATTATTTTTTAATTTTTCAAGTGAAAAATCACTTGAAAGAAAATATGACATGAAAAAATAAGTAGTTTTTATTGGTCGGTCCATGGACACGTGGTGACTCATGATATAAATTTTTGATTTTATGGCCAAAGTTTATTTATAATTTATAATTTTAAACTTTAAATACTAAATATTAAATTTATTATTTTAAAACAAAGACGGATATAATTGAGTGGAAGACGATTTCCCAAATCTGTGAGCCTTTTTAATATTACTTTGTTTGATTCAAATCAAATCTCCATGGAAGCTGCTTATGGCGCCACCGCGCTTCCCTTTAAACCCCAAAGTCCATTGCTTCTGACAAATGCTAAGCTACCTGTTAAGGTCAAATTCCAAACGTTAAAAAGGGTCCATTGTTGCTCCCTTTCGAGCATTTCAACTAACAAAGAGCTGGTTCTTTCTGGAGATTGGCCTGATCTTCTCAAGCTCTCGATTGGGTCTGGAAATTTCTTGTTGGGTCAAACAATCCACGGGTTTTTAATAAAATCCGATTCTTCAAACGATGTTTTTCAAGGAAACAATCTTATAAACTTTTATACGAAATTCAATGAAATCGATGATGCCCGAAAGTTGTTTGATGAAATTCCTGTTAGAAACACAATCACTTGGACTACTTTAATTAAAGGGCATTTAGACAATGGAGATTCCGAATCCGTGTTTGGAATCGCTCGCGATATGTATTTCTCCGGCGAGAAGTTCAACGAGCATACTTGTTCAGTAATTTTACAAGCTTGTACCGAGGAGGAAGACCTGATTCGAGGTGAGCAAATCCATGGTTTTGTTATTAAAAGTGGGATCGAAGGGAATCCTTTTGTGGGCACTTCTTTGATTTCCATGTATGCAACGAATGGTTTCTTAAATGAAGCAGAAAAGGTTTTTAACAACATTGGTTTCAAGGATGTTCAGTGTTTGAATTACATGATTTTGGAGTATGGAAAAGCTGGGTTTATGGAAAAAGCTTTTCGGGTTTTTGTCGATATGTTAAGTTTAGGTTTGGAGCCAACTGATTATACGTTTACTAATCTAATAAGCGCATGTAGTGAAAATTTAGGCATTGAGGAAGGGAAACAGTTGCATGGGCTTGCTGTTAAGTATGGAGTCGTCAATGTGACCTCTTTGGGGAATGCTTTCATTACTATGTATGGGAAGCTTGGGATGGTAGAAGATAGTGAAAGAATGTTTTACTCTTTGAGTGAGAGGACTTTGATTGCTTGGACTGCGCTTATTTCGGGGTATGTAAGAAGTGGTTATGGTGAAAAGGCTGTTCATACGTTCTTCGAATTACTTGACCATGGAATTTACTGTGATCCAGGTTGTTTAGTGACTGTGCTTGATGGTTGCTCAGAGTGCAAAAACTTGGATTTAGGAGTTCAAATCCATGCATTTGTGGTTAAGGTTGGCTATCTATGTGATGCCAATATCGTGACTGCATTAGTCGATATGTATTCCAAATCTGATCACTTGGAGTCCGCAAAAAGAGTATTCGAGGGTTTCTCTGGTAAACATATTGCTTTGTTTAATGCAATTCTTGTTGGATTCATTGAAACAAATAGAGTTGACATCGACGATTATGCCATGTTTTTGTTTCGGCAGCTGAGATTAGCCGGTATAAAGCCTGATTTGGTCACTTTCTCACGGCTTCTTAGTTTGTCTGCCAATCAAGCTTGTTTAGTAAAAGGGAAAAGTCTTCATGCTTTCACCTTCAAAACAGGGATTGAATCTGATTTAACGGTGAGTAATGCTTTGATCACCATGTATGCTAAATCTGGTAGTATCGAAGACGCTTGTCAAATATTTGATGGTATGAATCACCGTGATTCTGTTTCTTGGAATGCCATGGTTTCTGCATATTCCATCCACGGTCAAGGCAAATTGGCAATTCAACTCTTCGAAGAGATGAAACAAGGCGGTGTTACAGTTGATGAGATCACCATATTGGTTGTCCTTCAAGCTTGTTGTTACACAGGTTTATGGCAAGATGGGTTGCGCATATTCAACGAAATGCAATCAAATTACGGGATCACCCCGTTAGTTGAGCATTTCGCTTGTACGGTTGATCTTTTAGGGAGGGCCGGACGCATGTCGGAAGCAATGAATCTCATCAACTGCAGCCCTTTTCAGGATTCACCACTACTATGGAGGACATTGGTAAACGTCTCCAAATTGCAAGGGGATTTAAATTCTGCCATGTTAGCTTCAAAAACCTTGCTAAACTTATCGCCCGAAGAAGCCAGTTCCTACATACTTGTTTCGAACACGTATGCTGGATCCGGAATGCTAGACGAGGCAGCAAAAGTCCGAAAAACCATGAATGAGTTGAAGCTAAGTAAGAAAGCAGGGTGTAGTTGGATTGAAATTGATAACAAGGTCCATTGTTTTGTGGCAAGTGACAAGGATCATCCAGAAAGTATAGAGATTTATGCTAAGTTGGATCAATTAATGAATGAAATCAGGTGGAAGAATTGTGATGCCAATGATCCTCATTTGATTTGGGAAGTTGTATAGGTATGAATAAATTTACAATTTTTTCTAAACTTTTTCTTTATTGGAAATCCAGAGATAAATCCTAATGTGTGCAGTTCTTATATTTTTTTTAATGTTAAAAATGGAGTGATCTAACAAAAGATTATCATGTATAATAATGATTTTAAAAATTTTAAAAAAAATTTAAAATAAAAAAATCAAATAGAAACATAAAATTACTATAACTCATCTTTTATAATATTCCGAAAATTTTATTTTTTATGGTTTTTTTACATGCACAAATTAGCAAATTCAATACCAAGATAATACGAAAACAAAAACCTCTTTTGTAAAATTCAATGCCCTTGATATAATTTATAGTTACAAAATGAATAGATAATAACATTTTGATCCGACTCGAAACTGACGTATTTTGATCTGACTAGATAATAATATTTTTTTAATTAAAAAAATCGAGTTTAAGTAAAGTTAGGTTGGATTATTAGAAAAATAAAGTTAAATCGTGGTTAGGTGTAGGGTAATTGTTTTTACCTAACCCAACTTGATATTTTTATTATATTTTTATATATAATATTTAATATTTTTATTAATTTTTCTGGGTCAGATAAGGTTTAATCGAATCTTTTATTAAAATATCAAAATCAAATTATAATTTTTATTATATCTGATAAAAATAAAATATATTAATATCAAATCGAATCAAAATAAAATAAATATTTTAATTTTAAAAACATATCAGAGCGATCAAAAACTCCTCCATCCTATTATCATCTCTATCCCTAAAAATAAGGGATTTTAGACTTTTTAGTTGATTTATCAAAGAGTCGGCCCAAATCTCCAAAACTTGGGACCAAAGCTCCAAAACTCCTTCCGTGTCCATTTCATAGGAGCTTTGGAATTGAAATATGAAGAATGAAAATGGACAAAAACTTGGTCCAAAATTTATTTTTAATTACGAAACTAGGTCACATGGTTTTGGAATTATTCAGTTAAATATTTATATCACATTGAATTTGACTAACATGTTTTTTTTTTTTAATTTAAATTATAATTTTATTGAATTTAAAATAATGTAGTGATTAATTATACAAGGAGTGCTAATGATTTATTTATTTATTTATTAAGGATATATATAATTTATTTTAGGATAAATTACATAAATAGTCACTGAAATATTTGAGAATACCTATTTTGACCAACGAACTACGAAACTTGTCAAACGAACTATAAATAATTAAAAAATGTTAAATGTCATATAATCATTAATGTTTATTATCTAATAATATCATAAAATATAAGACCATTAAATTTTTATAATTTAATATTGAATATAATCTTCAAATATTGTAACAACTTGTGTATTGGTGAATAAATCTTTTAAATTATTATAGGAAAAGATTCCGAAAATCATAAGAAATGAAATTTTGGAGAAATATATTTTATTGTCATATTTGATGTGTTTATTTTTTAATTAATATATTAATTTTGTATTATTTCTTTACAAGATAACTTACATTTTGTTTTACGAAAATAATTCATATATTTTTTTGAATATATTTAGTTAAACACGATTTTCGATTTTACATTGTGGGTAACGAGTTTTGAAAGATGTAAGGGTAATGGGTTTTGTAATATTTAGATAATACTTATGGACTAATTAAGATATATTTTTTAGACCAAGAAAATATAAAATCATATTTATTTACGTCTAATAATCTTAGAATTATTAGGGTACTCAAGTATACACTTTATCATTTTAAAATTCTTTCAACATATATAGATTTATAGACAATAAAAATTATATTTATATGTTTGATCTTTAAATCAAGACAGGATTTGATTTATCATGTTTCAACTTCTGATTTGATGTTCTTTCAGTGGTTCAAATTATAAATATGTGTAGTAACAAATTTTAATACAATCCTCAGTATAAAATATGCATATTTTTATACTATTTTTTTTCGATAAATACTCACAAAGATTATTATATAAAATATGTAAAACATAAATATTGAAGAGGACAGATTTAAATATTACAAGCATAAAATTACACACTTCTTTTGCGACATGTTACATCCAATGAAAATTGAGGGACTAAATGTGTCATTAGCCCTTAAGAATCTAGAGGGTAGGATTTCCATCTTATAACCCTCTTTTTATCGTGTTCTATTTACATGAGGTCATTATCCTCTTCCTAAAAAATGTGTGTAATAGAATATGTAGCGCCACCGTTTATATATTCTAAGACTTTCCTTTCCGATGTAGGATTAATACTTCATTATCTCTTTTCAGACATGACACTATCATGCATGTAATATAATGCAAAGAATAGAGATATTATTCATTATTTTATCACCCACATATTGCTTTTAGTCAATTTAGTCATTAAAAGATTATAGATCTCACCCACCCACATTTTTAATTAAAAAATAGGAATTAAGGTATAAAATTCAATAATGGAGATATATGTAACAATTAATTAAGGTATTTAAAATAGTAATTACACAATAAAACTTTAGTTGAATGTTACATCATCTTCATCAAAGGAGCATACATTTTGAAGAAAACATAATGCACCTAAACCTGCTCAGAATTCCTTCTAAAAACATAAGACACAGATTGTCATGTTCTAATGCTTTGTTGTAATAATGATAATAATAAATGGTGAAATTTGAAGTTTCCATTGTAAAACTGACCAACAGAATTCGAATCCGAATGCTATTTACCTAAAACCTTTTCTGTTGTCTCTACCTCAGGAGGGCTCAACAAAACTGGTTTCAGTTCTGCTGAGACACAACTTGATCGAGCTGCATTTGCTCGAGCCAAGCTCCCAACTCAGCATTATCGACTGGATCCGAGTTCAAGGTAGAACCCTCACCCGAGACCGGTGCTGCGATTTTCTCTTTGAATTCAGTGGGAGATTCTTTCACGAGGGATTGAACCCATGATAAATCAGGCTCGTCTCCATTACATAGATCAAATGAGGAGGACCTGTGATGCTTGCCTAAACCATTGGCATTGACAGACCAATCCAGCTTCCCATTGGAGGATTCCCATTTTGACTGTGAACTAACTGGCCAACCAATAATGGCAGCTGAGCCAGAGCCGAGCTCCCTAGAGCTTAGGCTGCGAAATTCTTGCAGCTTCTCCCGTTGAGTTAACATTGAAACCCGAGAGCTCATAGGTGAGATAGGTTCGATGTTTCGAGGAGACATCCTACCGGATAGAGAAGCCTGCAAGAGAGGATGCTCGATATTTTTAGGAGAAAAATTTGTATTTATAGGTGATAGCATGTTCTGCTGTTGCAGAAAATGATTGAGAACAGTGGACTTATGGGTCGGGGAGAAAACGGCAGCAGCCAATGCTTGATCCGAGTACCGTGGAGAGGAGCTCTCAGCAGAAAAGAGATCATCAAGGTTTGATGGGGAAAGGGGCTTCATTCGACCAGATTGGTTAAAAGAACTTGAATTAATAGATGGCTGAGCAAGGCCAGAAAACTCATTCATCAGCTGATGTTGCTGCACATCAAAATCAGGCAGCAAGTGGAAGTCCTCGGGCTGAATGTCTCTCGCATTAAGAGAAGATCGCAGCCGACTAGAATGAAGGTTGCTTCCAGGAAGATGCAGGGCTGGAACATTAGGTTGAGGCCAGCCAACATTAGACTGAGATATGCCATTCATGGAGGGTGACATGGGTGGAGTAAACGGTGACGGAGACATAACTGATACAGACGAAGGTGATCCGGGCAAGAGACTCATGGCAGCAGCAAAATCCATGGCTGTAGCACCAGAAGTACTTGATCGAGGAGATGGAACAGCCGAACCAGTGGAGACATACAGAGGTCGGAGTTCCTCGGTAGTATGAGCAAAGAAGCAGACTCTCCTATCACAACCAGTACCATCCTTGCACAACCGGGTCCGATACTGAGCAGGGTGTAGCCAGCATTCGAAAACACCATGAGCATATTCACACATGTCTCCTCCCCTACATGCTCCCTTGCGAAAATCTGGGCAAGGAACACAACTGTAATGGAACTTCCTAGGATCCCTTCTTCGAGCATTCTCCCCGGGGTGAACAAATGGGCACTCAGTCCAATCATGGGAGTAGGCACGTGAACAAGGCCTCACCTTGAATGAATACATCCTAAACTCATCAGTTGAATAGATGGTATTCTTGATGTCCGGAAGAGATGGATCAATCGGGTATTCTTTTCTCTCCATCACAGAAGAAAAAGGAGCATCACCTGTCCTTGACTTCATCAGGGAATCCAAACCAGATGACAAAAACCCGTTTTCCTGCAAAGTCAATAGAGGAGAGTCGGAATTCGCAATGGCTGACACCCTTGAATTCAGATCAAAACCAGAACTCTCAGTTGCAAGGAGTTCTTCAAGAGTTAATTTCACATCTCGAAGCTTCGGAGGAACGACAATAACATCAACAGGAAAATGGCCATTCACATCAACAACATTTACATCAGCACCAGCTGCTAAAAGCAGCTTCACAACATCTATAACATTAACAGCCCCACCAGATGCAGCACAATGAAGGGCGGTGCTTTTGTCACGGCCACACACACGGTTAACATCAGCATCCGAAGATGAAAGGATCAGCTTAATAACATCGATGCTACCATACATAGAAGCAACCATCAACGGAGTTCTCTCCTCACTAACCATCTGTTTCGATCCTTTCTGACGACCATACCACAATCCAACCTCATCAACACCGGAAGGATCATGTTCAATCGTTCGTTTAAATCCATCAACATCATTGTTAGCAGCAAGCTCAAGCAAACCTGCAAATGCATCTTCAGTCACTACGGTTAGGTGATTCATATCTGCACTAAAACGTCTGATGTCTTCAATAGAAGTATTCGAAATTATCGGAATCGGCTTCGGGTTTAAACTTTCCCATTCACAGCACATGCTTTCAATTGAAAAGAATCCAACTGAGATTAAAAAAGCACCCATTAGAATCAATATATGGAGAAAGGTTAGTTTCATCTATACGATCAAATATTCCCCAAGATATTATTCGAAAAAGAAAACACAGAACAAACAGATAAACCCACTAGAGATTCTAAGAAAACAACAGCAAAGGCCAAGTCCATGTTTATCAAGAACATATCAACCAAAACAATAGCAAAAAATTAAACCCAGATTTAGAACAAACTAAAATTTATAAAGGATCTTGCAACAGAACTAACTTACCAGTTCAAAAATCCATCTTAGTTCCCAGAAATCAATAAAAGGAGAGCTTTTGCAAATCTACTCTGAAAAAGAAGAACTGGGTCTTCTTCAAAATTTGAAAATATATATATTATTTTTGGTATTTCTTAAGCTGCAAGGTGAGAGTTGTGAGAAAATGAACAGATTCTCTTTGTTTCCTATGTTACTGACTCACTGCTGCTTTTTTATTTCATTTAAAAAAATACAAAAATAATGAAAATAATTTTTCTTTCTAAAAAAAAAAACTAAAAGGGCGAAGAAGAGATTGGAAATGACGTTATTACCCTTAAGAGCTACCTATACAATAGTAACGCCTCGTTTTATTAATCAAAATAATGGTAAGGTTATTTTTGTCAATGTGTAAATTTTGGATTTTTTTCTTATTTCCAACGTGGCATGTACTTATTGGGTTTCAGTATTTTTAACTAGGCAACCTATGCTTGTGTAATAATTTAACCTTGTCCAATTTTGGAGATTTTACAGCAATATTGCTATAGTAATTTTTAATTCTAATAGTACTGTTTGTATCACTTTATTTTTTAATATATTATAAATTATTGTTTTAAATTGGAGATTTGATGTATTCAATCCGTCTTTAAATAATAAATGAATAAAATATTAGTTACTGTTCAAAAACGGGTTATAAGCAATTCGTCTTTAAACAGTACACTAGGGTGACCGTTCGAGCGAGTCGAGTCAAAAAATTTCGAGTTATTCGAGTTGAGTTATCATATTTTATAATTTGAAATTTTTTTGAAATTTTTTCGAGTCGATTTTAGCGAGTTCGAGTCGATTCGATTTTTCGATTTATGTATAAATTTTAATTATACTATTTATAATACTATAATATAGTTTGATTGTGATTTAAATGGTTTTCTCTTTAAATTTACATACATATTTTTTCATATTATTTTTTATATGTGTAAAAAAAGATTTTAAATTATTATTATCATCAATCAAATATCTTAGGTATGAATTTCATTTTATTAAATTACAGGTTTTATTAATTTCCTTCTTATCTAGGTAAGACTAAGACTAGATAAAAAAATAATGAAAAATTAAATACAAAAATTAAAAAACAAACAACATAATATAAAAGATACAAATAAAAAATTTTATTAAATAAAATAAAAAAATAAGTCTAGAACGTGATTAGATTATAAAAAAGAAAATTAAAATGTAAAAAAAAAGGACTGAAAATAAAACTACAAGAGTTAAATGTGCAATTAACCTTTATAATTATTAAATTTTTTGAGTTATTCGATTTCTATTTTTATAAATTGAACTTAATTTAAAATTTTTTCGAGTAGATTTGATTTTATGAAATTTCGAATCGAGTTAAAACAAGTCGAGTTTTTTCACCTCGATTCCAGTCGAGAAATTCAATTTTTTCGAGTCGAGTTTTGCTCACCCCTACAATACACAGTTTAAATATGTATACATGTTAGGTTGTTTATTGTTTAAGATGGGTTGTAAGCAACCCGTCTTTGAACAAAAATCATTATTTTAATATTTTACTATTTAAAGACGGATTGAAAGTATTCGGATTTCCAATTTTAACACTAAATCATAATATTTTTGAAAATAATATTGTTGAAATAATATATTCAGAATAAAAAAGTCCAAGAACAATATTGATATAAATTCTCTTCCAAATTTCTTAAAAAATCAACCGAAGTTCACCTTACGGGGAATACGAAGGAGAGGCTGATCTGGCAGCTTTTCATTGGTTTATGAAATGTCGTTATTTACATAAATGCCCTTGATTTATTACCAAAATAACAAAATAAGTAAAAATTTAAAAAAAAATATTTCGTCGAAAATGTCTTTGAAAAATGGAAAATATGAAAACATTTTTTTTAGTTTTAATTCCACTTTAACATGATTTCGAAATTTTTAATTTTAATTTTTAAAAGTATGTTTATTTATTCATATTTTAATTATTTATGCAAATTTTTTTCGATCTGATAAAGAATTAAGTCTGAGATATCATCGATAAATGATAGTAACGATCAACTTTAATTCTGATAATTTAACGATGATTTGATGTTAAGACAAACAATCATTAGATGTAATGAAACGATGTAATCTAATATTATTAAACATTTTGTGACTCATTTAAGGTTTCGTTGTGATAGATGTTCATTCAATTAAAATTGAACACAATACAACATTAAGCATTTTCTATTTTTATAAAAAATAAATAAAATTTTTAAAATATCTTAAAATTTTCAAATAATCCCAAAATAGTTTTTAAATCCTCAAATTCAGTCACTTTCATCGATGTTGGTCGTGTTTCCAGCGATGTAATAAAAATTTCTTCTCTCATCGAACGGTCCACACATTGTTCATTTTATGTTATGCTTTAGTTCGTCATGAATCATTCAAATAAACTATTCGATGAATTTAATGTTTCGTATGACATCGATCAATTTTCAACTATAAAAATAATACATTAAATAGTTATAATATTCCGATGAATGATATGATGGGCGACGAAGTGATAATCGACGGTAAAATCAAAGAAAATTGAGAATTGAGTTTTTAGGCATTAAAAATTTTAGAATTTGAGGCTATTTTGTGAAAAATAAGATTATTTTGTTTTATTAATTTTTATTCATTTTATAAATGATTTTAGAAATTTAAAAAATATCTCGAATCAGATAACGATAAAAATTAATGAATAATAACAATAAGTCACTTATTTGAATAACATTAAAAACGTTATATATGTATTTGACCTAAAACAAAATTTAGATATCCCAGTTCAATTCTATTTCCCGCACACGCCCGCGCTTTCACCGGAACCTCCGGTCACATCCCCTCCTTTTTCTCACCTAACCGGTCATATCTCCCACCTTTCCACTTCCCCAACCGGTTCTGTCGCCCTCACACTTTAGTAAAAAACATTTTTACCGTACTTTCCCCCTAATTGACGAAAAATTATATCATGGTTCAGTTCCATCACGTGTTCATGAGACCGACCAATGATAATTATTCATTTCATCAACTTTTTCATGTCATATTTTTTTTCCAAGTGAATCTTCATTTTAAAAATTAAAAAATAATGAGGTGGATGATTATTATTGGTCGGTCTCATGGATGACGTGGTGGGACTGACCCATGATATAATTTCTCCTAATTGACACAAATGAGGTGTCAATAAATCAGCTCCATGACTAAAATAACCCTGCCTTTAATTTTATTGGACATGTTTTCCGTTATGGAAACGTGGCGTTACAATTTGATTTGTCAACAAACAGGGGGAATAACGTAATTTTTCATTTTGTCTTCTTTCTATTTTATTTTCTATTAAACAGTCCATTTTAATTTTATCTAAAAAAGTCTTCAATGTTTTTTTTTTTAATTGAAAGAAAATGCAGCAGTAAGTAACATAGGAAATGCTGTTGTTTTCTTAGAATCAAAGATGTAAAAAGTTTATCTGATCTGAAACTCGATTAAAATTTGTTTGAGTTAAAATTTGGTTTGATTTATGGATGTAAAGTGTAATGATTCGAATTCGATCTATATTCGATTGTTGTTGATTCGAATCCGATTTGGATATGTTACTGTAATAACCGAACTCGAACTGTATCCGACTGAGAATGATCCGAACCCGATTTCAACCTGTTACTGTATACCCGAAACTCACTTGCATTCGATTGAAACAAACCCGAGTCTGACTTGACAGATAATCGATATTACCCGACTGAATCGACCAAATACCTAATTTTACCCGACTTAATAAATGACTCAACTTGTTTTGAACCCGACCTATTATTGACTTGAACTAATATTAACAAAACTTAATATTTACATCACATATAATTAAATATATCTATAATTTAATGAATTTAAAATATTAGTAAATATAATTAGTCTTAAAAAATAGAATTAGATATGAAAATTAATTTAGAAATTAATATTTAAATTTAATATTACATATTTAATTAAATTAATTTATTTACTATTTTATTTAGTTTTAATGTATTTAATTTTAATTATAATTTTAAATTAATATTTAATTAAGTTAAATTAACTTAAACTTAAGATTAATTAAGCTTACAAACATAATTGAATTACAAACATAAATATAGATTTTTATTAAATTAATCTAAATTATGACTCAATTAAATTAAACTAAAACAATTAATAAAAAAGTAATTGATAAAAAGTTAAAAAATAAATTTTGAAGAAAAATAAGCCATCCAATTTTTAAGTTTAAGATTAATTTACTTTTAGTGTAAAATTTTTGGAAGGATATAAGTTACCCAAAATTTTAGAGGGAATTAAAAATAAATTTTGATTATTATATAAAAAGAGGAAAAAACAAAAATTTGAAGGGAATTATAAATTTTGGGGAATTAATATATGTAGTAAAATTTGGAGGATTATTATTATTATTATAATATATAAAATAATAAAATTTGATTAAATATAATCAATTAAAAATATAGAAAAGGGAGATTATTGATTAGATTTAGATATTTATTTGACACTACTTTAGGTCGGGTAAAAAATTATACATATTTTTATATAAGTTGCGCATAAAAAATCGAATTTCGCGCCGTTTACACCTTATTTTACAATTATTTCAATTTGATTATAATTACTAGAAAATTAAGTTTTAAATTTTAATTTTGATTTGATTTAATCCTCATTTAATTAAAATCAGATTGTATATTTTAAAATTGTTTCAATTTGATCATAGAGAATTAGTTTAGTGATCGGAGAATTGATCTTAGAGAACTAATTTAGTGATTTGGGGTTTAAGATGACATTTTAATAAGATGGCCTTTTATTTTATTAATGTTAAAATTTGATTATGATCACTCAAAAATTAAATTTTAAAATTATTAAAATTGTTTTAATTTGATCTAATTTAATTTAGAGTTTTTAATAAGATGATATTTTATTTTATTAATGTTTATCATTTTTAATTTAAAAATTTATTCTTTCTAGTTCAATGTTTATTCTTTATTAATTTTTAATTTTTGTAATTTAGCCCAATTTTTAAGATATAAATCATTTGTTGATATTTTTTGTTTAGTCTAGTGTGTAATATTTATTTTTAATGGGATTCATGATAGTTAAAGATATTAGATATTAAATAATTAATTCGAAATGAATGATCAACCATTCAACTCAAAGTCTACCAGTTATTTACTTAATGACTTATCTGTATCAAACTCAAACTTGTTAATTTTAATTAATATGAATTTAAAACTCAAATTAATTCGTCTTAAAATAAAAACCAACCTGAAATGAACCTGTCAATTATCTGATTTGGACACGAACCGTTCGAACCCGAACTGAAATGAACTCAACCTAAAAAGAATCCACGTCCAACCCGAATCGAGTCAAAATATTAAATCAACTTAAAATTACTTGTACTCAATTTTACCCAACCTGAACCCATCTGAGTAATTGTTTCTACATTCTTACTTAGAATCCCCTGTTCTTGACATGTTCTAATCGCTGACTTATCACATGAAATCCTGTGCTGTGGATCGAAGCTTGCTGTTAATAACGATGTTAAGGGTTTTAAACCATAGATTGAGAGGAATCTTTTAAAGCGACAGGCATTCAAGCAGAAGACTTTAACTTGCTGCATGATTTTGATGGGCAGCAAATTCAGCCATCAATGGGTTCAAGTTCTTTCAACCGATCGAAAACACCCACCCCATCGAATCTCGATGATATTTTTTATGCCGAGAGTTCATCTCCTCTATACTCTGATCAAGCAATGCCTGCTGTCTGATGATGGGAAGCCAGACTGTGCTGTCAATGTCGATGGGTTAGGCGAGACTCGCAGGTCTTGGGGGAGGGTTCTACCTTCAACTCGAATCCAGTCAAAAATATTTTATCCATAATAATTTTTACAAGTTATAGTTAATTTTATTAAATATTTTTAAATAATTAATATAACTCGTTGTTTAAATCAACTAATTATTAATCCGTTATTAACTATTAACTAATCTATTAATTATTAAAAAATCATTTTTTACCGTTAATTGATGATTTTCTTTTTGGTAATAATAGTTATGTTTTTTCCTGAACACTGAAATTAAAAAAAGAAAACCAATGAACAAAGATTGTGGCCGTTGAAGGGGTCGTCGTCAACTTCTTCTATTCATATATAAAATTTTCTCCTTCAAACAGGGAAAATTTCAAAGCTTTTCTCTATCTTCTTTCTCTTTTTATTCATTAGATTTAAGAAAAAGAGCATTAATTCAAAATCTCTTCTTCTTCTTCTTCATAAACAATCTCATTCGAATGAATTACCACAATATTAAAGGGAAAAAGTCAGATTTAATGTGGTCTCTGTTTCTAAAAGTAAATTGAAAATATCACCACCAACGTATCCTTTTTCTTCGAATCTTGAGAAGCCGAACGGTGTTGAGTGTCAATGGCGATTGCGGCTGCTGCTGTTATCGTCCCGTTGAGCCTTATTTTCTTCATCTCCGGACTCGTCATTAATCTTTTTCAGGTTCTTTTATTTTGGAAAGAAGTGCCGGTAAAATGGGTTTCTACTTTTCTATTTTTTTAGCTGAGATGATTAATAAACTTGCATTTACATCTGGGTTTTCAATCTATTTTATCTCTGAGGCCTGAGCTAATAAATGTAGCTAAAAATGGGATTTTAACATTGTTTTTTTTAAATGCTGGTAAATGGGTTTCTCTATTTCTATCTCTTGAGCTGAGATAATTCATGAGCTTGCATTGACATATGGGTTTTCAATCTATTTTTATCTCTAAGCTATTTATTTAGCTAAAAATGGGATTTAAGGGTCCATCTATGTCTCACTCTTGCTTTTCCAACAATCAGAATTGGACTGTGTTAGACAATTTTGGTTGATTAATTGATGTGTAAATATTGTTTTTAGGATGAATGATCATTTTTGCATGTTGTCAATTTAATGCTCTCCACTTTTTTCCAGGCAATTTGTTTTGTTCTCATTTGGCCACTGTCCAAGAACACTTATAGAAAGATCAATGGGGTGGCTTTAGAGTTATTGTTGCTGGAAATCATATGGCTTGTTGATTGGTGGGCGGGAGTTAAGGTATTACTTGGTTCCTTTTATTTCCTTTGTTTTAAATCATGTGTTTTGAATTATTGATTACAAACTTTTTTCCGAACTTTCAAAGCCAATTTTGATGATCGGATGCCTAAATGCTTTGTACTTCCATTTCCAACAAAACTACAATATATATAGACCCACTCAAAGGTTTTCTCTGCCTCCTTTGATTCTAATGTTGCAATATTTTTCGGTCAATGAATGCGAACGGAAAGTCAGCAGTTTTATCTCAGGATGTTATGGAGATGATGGTACTAGAAAATGAGTTCGTTGGTGCAGTATCAAAATTTACTTGCCTCTAGGTAGATGAAAGGTTTATGCAGTATTTTTTGTGTCCATAGGCTTAAAGATCGGTTCATTGTCAAATCATTCGATACATAAGCAAATATGAGTTCAATCATTGTTGTGAAGTTTTGTATATTATCTAAGGGCTGATAGATGTTACACGAATTAGGTGTCAATTATTGTCAAATCATTGTTGTGACGAACTATTGTCTGTTAATGTCAGAAAGGAACTGATACCATGGATGTCATACCTTAAGTAGTCCCCTAAAAGTTAACTTTTGAGTGATTTTATTTGCAGATCAAAATGTTTGCAGATCATGAAAGCGTCAATTTAATGGGTATTGTTCCCTAGATAATGTGTATTGTTCAATCCTAATTGTTTTGAGTCGTTTTCTTTCCCTTTGATATTCCAAACTTTTTCAGGGAAGGAACATGCCCTCCTCATATCCAATCATAGAAGTGATATTGATTGGTTGGTTGGATGGGTTTTGGCTCAGGTCTGTAATTAATCTATTCCAACTTCAAATTTGGAACTACTTGGGAATTTTCTATTTTTCATTCTAACTTCTTCTTTTTCTATTAAAACATTCTATTGGGCTAAGATACAATTAAATTTGCTTTGGACAGCGATCAGGTTGTCTTGGCAGTGTATTAGCTGTTATGAAAAAATCATTGAAATATCTTCCGGTATGTATTAGTGCTATTTATTTGAAGCTTCAACTTTCAATAGTGAGATTGTGTTTGTTACCAAGTTTTTCGGTCTTCAGTTTTGAATGATAATAGCTGATGATGACATCTACATTATACTTTCATACATATTTGCATATGCTTGTGTACAAGTCCATGCATGTAAACCTGTGAGATGGATTAGCTCGGTAGGTACTTAATTTGAATGTCACATTTTGTTTTCACAAGTTTCTTCGATAAAGAAGCAAAAATGACTATAGTTTGCATAGTTCTGAACAATTAATTCATGTATGGTATTTGCAGGTTTTTGGTTGGTCGATGTGGTTTTCTGAGCAGCTGTTTTTGGAACGAAAATGGACCAAGGACGAAAGCACTTTAAAGGTAAAAGTTTGCCCTCTAGGCGGTGTAGACATATATGACCATAAGTATTGCTGTATTTACTTGATTTTAGACAACCTTGTCGATCTCAGTTAAAATCTTGTGCAATTATATTTGCAGTCAGGCCTTAAACGTTTAAAGAACTACCCACGACCCTTTTGGTTGGCACTTTTTGTCGAAGGAACACGCTTTACACAAGCAAAGCTTCTAGTGACTCAAGAATATGCAATTTCACAAGGATTGCCTAAACCTAAAAATGTTTTAGTTCCACGTACAAAGGTTGGATTCGTTCTACTCCAGTTATCTTTAATTGTTTGACATCTTTTACTACATACTTGATTGATAGCATTCTTTCTGTGCTGGAAAACATGCCGAAATATCTACGTTATTGTGTTACTTCAGGGGTTCGTTACAGCTGTAAGTCATTTGCGTTCATTTGTCCCGGCCATTTACGATATTACAGTGGCTATTCCGAAAACCTCACCTTCACCTACACTGCTTAGACTTTTCAATGGAGAATCTTCCGTGGTAAGTCATATTCCAAGCTAACTGTGTAAAGCAAGGTAAAATATCTTTGCATAATTATATATTGATTTGAGTATTCACCATTGCTTTCTCTGTTTCATGTTTATATGTCTGCCGTATGGAGAGTTTGCCGCTGGTCTCATTGAGGATTTCACTTATAAATTCTACATTATCATGAAATTTATTCCAAGTATAAAGGCTGAATGTGGTGTCAAATCTCTAATGGGTCATGTCTCTTAGAATACTTGAAATCAAAGGCCAACAAGTTTGTTGGTCATCAGCTTTTCTGGAATTTGATAACTACGTATGGTTAGTTTTATGACAACATCGAATTATTTGAGTTGCTAGGTTGAAGCAACTCACGAGAATATAAACATTAATTTGGAGTTGTAATAATCAAACCTACAACTTTATCATCGGTCTTAAATATCTTAGTTGATAATCAAACGTGTTGCTGTTCTATCGGGTCTATTCAGTTGATTTTGATATTCAGTCACTGACTTGCAGGTGCACATACACATTAAGCGGCGTCTCATGAAGCAACTTCCTGAAACAGACGAGGCTGTTGCGCAGTGGTGTAAAGATGTGTTTGTGGAGAAGGTAAGTCACTACAGAAAACGTTATTCGTGGCATTTATTTTAGCTTTTTATTGAATTTATGAACACTGATAAAGTATTGTGGATGTAACTCAAAAACGCTATAGAATATGTCAGGAGTTATGTTGCCACCTTTAGCAGCATTTGTAATGTAAAATGCCGCTAAACTAGTGGTGTTTATTCGGGTATTTGCCGGAGTTTATATACACCACGAAAATCATGGGAACATTTCATACAAATGTTCATTTAGTGGCAATATTTGTTAGAACCGCTGCAGAAATCATGATATTTTAGAGATGTTTTATGACACGAATGCGGCTAATGGTCATGATTCAGTGACATTTCCAATAAAATGCCGGTGTTTTTTAGAGAAACGCCACTAAATGTCGTAATTGAACAAATAAGGTTACTTGGTTTCTTTTATGAAATAATTGAACAGTTTATCAGAAAAATGCCATTCAATGCTGAATGGTTCAGCAGCATTTTCTGTACCAATTCTATTGTGAAACACAGCATCACAGTTTTTGAATTGTGGTGCTGAAAAGTGCCATGAAATGTAGAACCTAGGGGAGTTTGGCTAGGAAATGCCACGACAAAACGTCTCGGAATATACATTTTGCTCTAACGGGTACTGTTCTTGGGGTCTTCCATGTGTGTCCAAGGGAAAGAAATCATGACACCAGGAATCTTTTATTGGAGGGGCTGGGATAAAAATTTAAATTGTTGGGGCCCCAAGTAAAAAAAAAATTATGCTAAAAGGACTAAATTGAATCACTAAATTTCTAGAGGGGCCTAAAAACAATTTCTGCACTTTTCCAGGGGTACAAAGTGAATTCGCTTCTGATTATATGCTTCGAAATGAAAAAGAAGGATTGCTTTCAACCTTCAAAAACGTTTTCTATCTATTCTAATTATTATGCTTGATTAATTTCCCCCTACTTTATTGCTTTGTTTTTGTTTGATTTCTCATGTATAGGACAAGTTGGTCGACAAACATATAGCTGAGGGCACTTTCAGTGACCAACCGGCACAAGAAATCGGCCGGCCGATTCAGTCTCTTCTGGTGAGATTCTTTCAATAACCGATCTTTATTCCGATTTTCTTCTCTTTGTATGTTTAGGGATGTAATTAAATCGAACCGAGTTCAATTTGTGAACATAAGTTGTGTGCATTGTCTCATGTTGATTCTTGGCAGGTTATCACAACATGGGCATGTATTGTGGCTTATGGGATCCTAAAGTTTCTTCAATGGTCTTCTCTTTTATCATCATGGAAGGGCATTGCGTTTTCGGCATTCAGTTCGGCCATTGTTACCATCCTCATGCAGGTCTTGATTCTCTTCTCTCAGTCGGAACGTTCGAACCCTACCGAGGTTGTGTCTCGAAAGCCGTCTGAAAGCAATTGTCAGAATTCGGACTCTGTACAGAAGCCGTTGCTGGCTTAAACCATTCTTTTGATTCAAGTTCTGTAATCTCTACTTATATATACGACACAGAGGCGAACCTATGGGGACAAGTAAAGACCTTGTCCCTTTAGTTCATTCAAACACTTAAATATAGTAATTATTGTTTGTTAAAAATATGACAAATTTTGTATATTTGTAATTACCATTTAAAAAATATTTTTTAATGAGCATTTTTTTCGCCATTAACACCCTTCAGTCATCTTGTATTTCTGTCTCTTTAATCTATAAAAGCAAATCAATCAAGCCCCAATCTGTTCATAATTTCTATCCCTTCAAAAAAACCTTGTTTTCCCCATCCATGGCTGACAACCCTTACTCCAAGTTCTTCTCATCAAGTTGGTTCAACTTCAATTTCAACCCCCCTCCTCGAAACCCTAATCCCTACCCTCAAAACTCCCAAACCACCAGTCCCAACCCTTTTTTTCTCCACCACCATCCATCTTCATCTTCCCCACCCATTAGAGAAGCCTTGCCATTGTTGAGTTTAAGTCCAACAAGGCATTACCAAGACGATGAAGATCAACGAGAGCGATATCCATGCATCGATATGGATGATGAAACCGTCACCGTTGCACTTCATATAGGGTTACCGAGCGCCAGTGCTTCGGAGTTGGCTTCGGTTTCATCGTCGTTGTCGGAGATGACCGACAAAGACGATGAATTCCATGCCAATAGGCTCAACAAAGGACAGTATTGGATCCCTACCCCTTCTCAGATTCTTATTGGACCTTCCCAGTTCTCTTGTCCCGTTTGCTTCAAGACTTTCAATAGATACAACAACATGCAGGTATATACATACATATATATATATATAATTAGAATCTGCATCTTCTTTTTCTGAATGTTACTGAATTCATTCATAAGTCATAACATTTTATTGCACAGATGCATATGTGGGGTCATGGATCTCAATACAGGAAAGGTCCGGAATCACTTAGGGGAACACAACCAACAGCAATGCTAAAGCTCCCTTGCTATTGTTGTGCACCAGGTTGCCGGAACAACATCGACCACCCGCGGCCAAAGCCGCTCAAAGATTTCAGGACTCTTCAGACACATTACAAGAGGAAGCACGGCATCAAGCCGTTCATGTGCAGGAAATGCGCCAAGGCGTTTGCGGTAAGAGGTGACTGGAGAACTCATGAGAAAAACTGTGGGAAGCTTTGGCATTGCGTTTGTGGTTCAAATTTCAAGCACAACAGATCCTTGAAAGATCACATAAAAGCCTTTGGAAATGAACACCAAGCTTATGGCCACGATGAAGACGACGACGACGAACCTACTTCGGAAGTGGAACAAGAGAATGAGTCCGTACACTGACGAGGATACGAGATCGAACATACTCTCCAAGTAATAATTCGATTATCTTCGAGTTCCGTTAACATCGTTATCAGTGCAACATAGAAGAGAATAAAAAACCGAACAGACTCATATTCATTCTTGAACAATGTAAATGAATTATTGGTCATGACCATTAGATCATCCTATCACTTAAAATTAGACATTAGGTTTTCTCTGTCTGAATCATGCAAAATTCTTGTGAGTCATTAAGACATTTGAAACACCAACCACATGTGATGGTTTAGATTCTTGAAAAGATTGTTATGTTGGCCAACCATTGTCTGGAATCCATTAGTGTGTTAGTTAAGAACTAAAGTAAACATTCAATAGGGTTTGTCATAAATAATCCATTGTCTGGAATCCACAAATGTAGTTGAGATGCTAGGGTTTGTCATCCTGCAAATAATCCAGCTTTTCCATGTTTGGTTACTAACAATTATAAAAAATAATTTAAAAATAATATATATTTGTGAACACTGGTAGAGCATGTATATAAATTGAAATTTTCTTGAAAAAAAATATATAGAAGTTTTATATCAAAAATATTAAAAAACAGATTTAATAGTATTTTAAAAGAATATTTATACTATATTTTCTTTAAATTTTAACATTGCAATTAAAATTTGACACCATTTTTTTAAATTTTGATATCGTTTCAACAATACGTGTGAGCAGGAACGGAACCATCCATAAGATAAATTTGATATAATTGTATTTTTAATCATTTTTAATTTAAATGTTAATTAAATAAGGATTTTTTTCTCCTGATAAATTTTAAAGTTTAATAGACTGTTACCACTCCCAACATTAAATACTAGCTCTGTTTTAGGGTGTGAGCACACTAGTAGATATGATTAGTGTGTATATATAAAAACATTCACTAGGAGAGTCTAAAATATAAGGGTATGATGCATTTAAAAACGATAAATTTTAAAATTAATTTATCAAAAAATCTAAAATATTTGACTTTTATGACATATTAGGATGATTTTAAATTTTAAAACTTCCAAAACAAATACCAGCTGATTAAAAAAAATTTAAAACATTAGAAATTACAAAAGAACCATCCTAAAATATTATTAATTTAAACAAAATTTTAAACTTTTTATTTTTTAACCGCATCTTAAACTCACTAGACTATAACATAAAACGACATTTCAATAACATTTTCACCGTTTCTGTGTTTTTCTTACCCAACCAGCATTCTTTTCCCCTCTGAACAAATAGTGTTCCAGAGGACAATCTTCATTCATTTTTGTACCCATTCTTTTCTTCTTTCTACACAGCTTGGGACATAAATGATCTTTAAAGACTGAAAGCTACAACACACAGCTTTGACGACTCATCTGTAATGCGTACCAAGTGGTTAATTCGAAGTTTCTAACGTAAGATCGATTAAAATAAAAAAGAATTCGAATATATTATTTATTTAAAAAAAATCAATATATACCTAAAAATTAATATTGAAATTGTTATAATTTTTATAATAATTTTAATTACGTCTCATTTTAACGTGTTTCACCTTAAAACTTTCCTGTTATTTCACTCCACCAAAACCCATGTTCCAGTTATGGACGTTCAGTTTGCAGGACTGACAAAACCGGAGTCGTTGCCCTAGTTTTTATTACACTGATGAAGATTTACACAAACAGATTGATCTTAGCTATAAAATTTCTGGGGTATTTCTAAAATTATTTTATTATTAATCAAATAATAATATTTTTCTTACCTCATAAAGCATGAAGACAAGAACTTGGTCAATTATGTTTATTTTTTTACATCGTAATAATTGTTCTTAGGTCAGACACACATGGTTGGTCAGTCATGGGGCATCTAAAATCATGAGTACATAACATAAACATTCATGGTTTTTGTTTGCTGGCGGAGTTATATATGTATGATTGGATTAGATAAGATTTACTTTAATTTTTTTAATTTTATTGTTTTTGTAAATTAATATTTAAATTTTATTATTATAAATTGTGACACCTTAAGAAATCAGTTCTACCCACACCGTTACATAGGCATGGAAATAAGTTTTTACCTAACATTTACTTTATTAAAATGATTGTACTTTTTTTTAATAAAAAAATATATTATTGTACTTTGTTATAACATTATGAGGATCAGCACAGCGGTGATGGAGGGATATACTTTCTTACTCTTCCCTTCTAACAATAGAAAATTTGTCCTGTTTTAGAGTTAAACACAGTGTGTAGCTACCGAGATGTCACATGGAAGGTAAGAGAAAAAACATCATTGCATATGCTTAGGGATGGTTACGGAACCTTAATTTAACGGGTTTTGATCCGACTCGATCTGATGGGGTCGAATTTAAAAAAAAAATTGAGTTCGGGTTAGGTTTTTTCGAGAGTGGTTTCATGTGGAAAAAATCCGACTCAACCCGACCCGGGACTAATAGTGTAATTTTTCATATATTTTAGAGATATTTGTAATAATGATCCCTCTTTATACATATTTTATACAATTAGGTCACTAAAATTAATTTTTTACAATTAGGCACTAATTTTTTTTATTTTTTTACAATTAGATCCCTAAATTTAATTTTTTATAACTAAGTCCTTAAAATTTAATTTTTTTTAATGATTCGGGTTGGGTCAGATTTTAATGCTTAAAAATCGGGTCGGATCAAATTTTTTTCACCCTAAATTCGGGTCAAGTGCAGGTGGAGGGTATGATTTTTCGGATCGGTACGGGTGAGCCGAAAATCCGACCCGACTCGTGCCCATCTCTTCATATGCTGCTCATTTTTTTATATAAAAGTAGAGTTAAATTTGAAAAGGTAAAATATAGATATTTTAAAATAAAGGAATAAATTTATAGTTAAATTATTTTTGAAAAACTTTAAATAAAATAATAAAAATAAAAAAGAATTCTATAGGTGTGAAAGACGATTGTCTTGCTTTATGACTATATAATTTAGGCATCTAAAATGGATTAAAAAATAAACACACAAAAATAATAAAAAATAATTTAAACACTTAAAAAAGAAAAATATGATAGTTTGAATATTTATTTTAACATTAAACATTTAGTTTATTATATCCAAATAAACCAATAGTTTTAATTTAACTTCGGGTAAGTCTTTATTTAGAGTTTATTAAGAGTTTTGCTCAATAGCCCATTGGACTAGGATAGACTGGACTTGGAAAGAACAAAATTGTTTTTTTAGATACTCAATTTCTCAGACACGGTAATTTTTTTGGTTTTAACACTAATTTACGACTACAAATAAGTAAGGTTAAATAAAACCTGATTCGATTAAATTTTATTATTATTTAATTTAAGATAATAAATTCGATTCATTTTAAAACAACTTGAAATTATATAAAATTGACTAAAAAAATTAAATAAAATTTAAATTGTAAAATAAAATTCAAATAACTCAAAAAATTTAATAATTAATGGATTAATTTTTAAGTTCGAGACGATTCTTAATTTTTTATGATAAATATAAATATAAAAAATATGAAGAAATGTATGTTACATATAAATATATATATGAATATTTTACATAATTAAAAAATAATAATTTAAATTATAACCAAACTATATTCTAATATGATAAATAATTGTAATTAAATTTATATAAAAACTCAAAAACTTTAACTCAAGTTTTATAAACTCAAATCAAATAAAAAATTAAATTACAAATATGATATTTTAACTTAATTAACTCAAAAAATTTAAATTTAAGTCGAATTGTCGAGATCACTTAACCCTAAACAAATTCCAAAACCTACACCCAACTTTACCAAAGTTGAACAAAAATCCACATATACATTAACAGTAATTATGAATTATAAGTAACATATAATAAATAAAAATAATTATTATTAATATTATAATAATATCAATAAATACAATACAATATAATATAATGGTAATTATTAAATCAATATAATACAGTACATAATCACTTAAATGTATGTTACTCACTGCTTCAAAAACGCTAAAAGGGATATAATAAGAGAGATCGTAACGGTAACACCGGGTATCGGCATCGAGAAGGCAGCTCCCGTGTCCATCGACGGAGCAGGCGCCATTGCACTGTCCTGAGCTGATACAGTGCTGGATACCGACAGCACAACGGCAACAAAGAGAAGCATAATAGCTTTAGAGGAGAAAATTTTCGCCATTTCTGAAAACGAAGAAAGACTGGAACTTTTTTTATGAACAAGAAAAAGAGAACTACTCAGATTTTGTATGCAATTTGACATTTAAGGGTGTGGGTTTTATATATGATGATGAGAATTTAGAGTTTGGTAGATCAATTGAAGAAATGAAGTGGAAACAGCTTGTAGGAGGTGGGACTTTGAACAACTCAAAGCCGTGGGCGGTAGGTGTTTGATGAAATGGCTCAAAGAGTGGAGGGCGGCCAGTTCGATGCAGACACGTTGCGAATGGTAGCTGTTGTTTCAAGGTTTGAAAAGGTTAATGTCGGTTGGCGCGTTCTCTTGTAAGAATGTGAAAGGTTACCCAACACCATGTGCCGTGTGCAGCATTGGTAGACCATGGCAGCTAGGCCTCCTAAGTTCTAACACTCTTCCCCTTCTTTTTCATTTTTTTCTTTAATTTATTTTAAGGGTGGATAAAAGAACAAAAAAAAAAAAAAAAAAGGCAAATTGAACACTATTTATGTTTTAATATAATTTTAAAAAATAATTTATAAATGTTGCTATATAAATATGAGAGTAAAGAATTAAAATAGAAAAAAAATAAATTTAGATTATTTGAATATTTGTTATTATTTAGAATTAAATGATCTATATAATTATAATATCAAAATTTTCAATTAAAAAAGGTTCATATTAACATCTTTTTAAATAAGAGGTTTTAGTCCAATATATTATTTCAATTGTTATTCAATTTAACCAATTAGACATTTAATTTTAACTTAAACTATTATCTGTCAAACAAGATTGATATGTAAAAATTTAAATGAAATATATTATCACAGCGAAAAGTTTTAAAAAAAATCATCGTACATTAAGTGTACGTTTTATTTATAGAATATAAAATTACCTTTGAGAATATAATTATTAAAATATAAGATTACTTGTTATGTTACTGAGAATATTAGATTACCTTATTTGGTTTGTTTCACAAGAATGTAAGTTGACAGTGTTTAGTTGGGGGAATATAAGATTACTTAAAAGTATTTTTTATCAAATTGTCTCTATGATATATTTTACTTCTAATTAATTAAACTTTTATTGGTAAATAGAAAATATTTAAATAAAAATTTATAGGATTTTTTTATTTAACATAATTTTAATATAATTAAATATTAAAATTTTATATTTTTAAATAATTTTTTAAATATTATATTTATGAAAAAAATCATAATATAAAATTAAGTTTAAAAATTAAAATCATTATGGATTTTAAACATAATTTTAATAGGGTTTATTTGTATAAATAATATGAATTGTAATTGAGAAATTTTTTTGTAACCTTTTATACCTGTGTGGGTATTCAGGCTTTAGAATAGACTTATTATAAAAGAAAATTAAATAATTTTGAGTAGAAATAAAAGCTCTACCGAAATTGTATAATACCTAACAAATATAAAAGAATAACATTCCAAAAAAACACCTTAAAAAGCGCTATTATAAAAAATATATTATTACCCTTATTTAAAAATATATGGATCAAACATAGATATATGATTTTTAAAAAAATTATTGTCAAAATAATTTTTCGCGAACCAAATATACCCTAAATAAATAACTGTAATTGTATTATAGAATATAGCATACCCTATTATACAAATGATCCTAAAAAGTCAATGAGAATTGCTCAAAAATAAATTAATAAATGAACTGATAAATCTTGTCGGTTCAAATTTGTTAAACTCAATTTTAATGATGCTAATTACAATCACTTCAAGATTAAAACAAGTCCTAATAGCAGAATTATGGGCTTGAATGGGAAAAGAAGAGAAAACGATTGAAAATATGAACACAGACAGCAAAGGCAGAAATTCCGAACTTCCATGACACATTTTCCTTGGAAATTAAGGAAAATCAATAACGACAGCCTTAAAAACATACACGTGTAATCATGGAATTACTGTAATGTGACATGAAACATTTATTGCGGTTTTAGGCGAATGGCAACAAAACGACATTATCTAGACACGTTTTGACACTTTATAAAAACGATGTTCACAGACGCTATTAAAAAAATATAGTATATTAAACTAGATTTATTTTACAAATTAGTATTTGAAATTGGTTTTCTATAATATTTTATTTTTTTATTGTTCTTATGATTTCTCAAAATTTTTATGTTGATATTGTTTAAATTGTCAGAAAAAATTAAATCGACATTTAATTATAATATGATACTTCAATCTATTAAATTGTAATAAACCTCCAATAACACGATATAAATATTTTGATATCAATATTACATCAATAATTAAATTAATTATTTAATTTTATCATAAACAAGTCGAAATTAAGATCAAGTATGGACAAAGGTCTATTAAGCTTTTAAATCTAAAAATTAAGAGGTGCAAAAATCTTATTTTACTACTATTTAAATAAAGAGGGACCTTAAGTGCAATAATACCAAAAAATCTGAGAGGGACAAGAACCCCTCTCAAGTTATATATACCTCCATCCCTGATCATAAATAATCAATTAATATAGTGATGAGAGATAATCCTAGAGTCCCATGAAAATTATCCATTATTAATTTTTTTTTATTTTTTTTAATTTTGATTCATAATTATTATATTATTGATAAAAATATAAAAAATATATTTTAAAAATCTTTTATTAAGAAGTTTTTAAATATATATCTTATAAAAATTAAATATTTAAGTTATTTAATATAAATAAAGTAAAACTTCAAAAATTTTAACTATTAAAAATCAATAATAGACATTAAGATGGGACGAGGTAGTAATAAAATAATAAGATAACAATATATTTAATACTTTATTTTCATTTATTTATTCATTTTGAAATTTCACTTTTTTTTTTAATAAAATTTTCAGTACTGGAGTTGTTTAATCGCTTCAAAAAAGAATTTCTACCAAAACACCAGACTGGAAGCATTTTATTTAAGGAATCAACTTCATTACAATAAAACAATGAAGAATGAATGGCAACATTCATACATACATACATACATACTCGTAAGAAAAAAAGGGGGAAACCACTCGTAAAGGGATACCCAACGTACAATCCCTCAAATTGACTGCTTCAACAGCGCAAGAAGAGAAACAATCAAGGAGAAGACAACGCCGACGGTGGAAACGCCGACGGAGAATCCAGATCCAGCGTCGGGTGAGGGAGAAGGAGCTTCAATAACCTGCGCAGAGGTAACGGATAAGATAGACAGGACCAAAGCCAACATAAAGGCATTCAACATGCTAACTTGAGCCATTTCTGGAAAAGAAAAAGAAGAGAAGACGATGATGAGAAAATTTGGTAATTTTTTGCAGCTGGATATTAAGATGGTGAGGGAATTTTGTTTGATTGGTTTCTACTTTCTAGGGCTGGGGAAGGGCGGTTTTTATAGGGATATTGAGCGGCGCGTGGGGTCTACCGTGGAGGAGAGGGACAGCTAACGTTCACATAACAGCTAGTAATCAGTAACGTGCACAGGACAGAACATAGGGCAAGATATGGAGTTGTATTTCGTGAATCGGGAAGGGTAGCTTTGCTGTATTTTAATCATTGTGTTTTTTAATGAAAAAAAAATATTTATAATTTAAATAGTTTAATGATAAGATATATATTTTTAAAAAAATATAAATAAAATTATTTTATAATCAGTTAAATATTATATAAATTGTATAAATTATTTTTTTAATAATTAAAAAATATTATTATTTTTAGAGATCATAAATTCAAATATTATTTATAAAATATCTTAAAATAAAAAATATAATTATATATTATCGATTACCACTAACTAAGAAAATGAATAAGATAAATCAATAAAAGTAAAGAAAATTGGTTAATAGATGTCTATTCTACTGTATTTATTAAATGATGAATTAAAAATAAATTTATAATTAATATTTGTATAATGAAAATAATAATTAAATGTAGTAATAATTGATGTTTTCTTATAAAGTAATAATTAATGTTGTATGGTATTTTTTAAAGAAAATGTATAACCGACGGGGATTGATTTAAGTGGTAAACAGTTTAGTTTTGTTTAAGCAATTCTTAAATTCGAAATATTATATACGTAAACAATTACCGTTGAAAGAGTTACTCATCAAAATTAGATATATGATCCGAATCGATCAAGACCTTAAAAATAAAAATAAAACAATAAAAAATACCGTTTATATTATCAAAATAAATGAGAAAAAGAAAACATCACAAGACAACAAAATAATAATAAAAAAAAAGCAGTCGTCCAAACCAAACAAGATAAAAAAACTAAAACCAAACTAAACTAAACCAAACCTAATACCGACTTGAATCAATCGACCAATTACTTATTATTAACGGGCCGAATCACAGGCTAATGTTTTTAGTATTGAAAATTTGGAGTATAAATCGTTTACCTTTTTTTCATGCCTCAATTCGTGATTCTACTTTAAATTAGAGAGTTTAGGGTTTAGGGTTTAAGGTTAGGGGTTATGATTAAGGTCTAAGGAATTAGAGATAGGGTATATAATTTAGGATATAGGGTTTAGGATTTAAGATATAAAAAGTCAAAGTTAGGGTTTAAAATTCAATTTTTTAACAAATTTTAACAGAAAAGATAAATAAAATCATATGAAAATAACAGACGATTTTTACCTAAATTCGGGTATCTAATTATAAACATCTAAATTTTAGTTATTTTTTATTTCATAATTAATGGTAATTTTTATCAAATTGTCGCGACCATTTCAAAACCGAAGCGTGAAAAATAGCCTGACGAATTAGTTTTGAAAAATCGAGTTTTTTACCACTTTTAATTGTTAATTGTGAAAATAGGTGTCTTGTTAAAAACATTTAATTTGAATTTTAAAATTGATTTGGAGTCGCCACCGGCCACTTTGGTAGGCCAGACACCACAAAACAAACCAGAGATTCTTTTTAAAACATTTGGGTTCGGGAGTCGGTTACGTGTAAGGACGACCCTTACAAACGCCCAAGATTGGTACCTTATTAATTACACATGGCATTTTGGCATTTCGAATAATAATATTAATTTAATCCGTCATTGTCAAATAAATATCGCTCGAATAAGAATATCCTTTTGGATAAGAAAATATATTTCTTTTAAATACGAGTTTGAATAAGACATCCTCTAGATAGGAAACCTTAACTCGTATTTAAAGAAATACAAGTTCTGCCCCAAAAGGTTTTTTAATGCATGACCGGTTATTAATCTGGTTAATTTTAAGTTCTAACCTAAAAAGGCTCCATTAATTAAATATTTAAACCCTATTAAATTATTAATTTCACCAAGTGTATTATGATAACATCCGAATGCTCGGACACTACCATCTCGACACCGAACAAAATTAATAATTACTATTGGTGTTTCTAATTATTTACCTAATTAATTTTATTTAATTCTAATCCTAAGTTATTTATCATTTTCTATGTTTCGATGACACGTCGAATACGATACCAAAGTACACTATTGGCCAACATAATGTTACGTCAAAACACTGACCACTTAGTGTATCCGAGGTATATGATTAAAATGCCATCGTTACTACAATTATCTCCCTAATTAATTATTTATTTAATTAGACTGACTAATCCTAAAAGGCTCTAATTTAATTAACTAAGTGAAAATTTAGGTGATCTCCTAACAAAATATTCTATATGGATTTTAAAACATGCAAGCAAACATATAAATAATTAAATAAAACACTACTAAGTAAAAGACAAGGTCTTAATAAAATTTTATTTAAAAGATGAGAGCCTACATATATGATATAAAAACCTCATGAATATAACACAATAAAAGCTTAAGTCGACATAAATAAAGAAATTGGATGATAAATGTGTCTAACCTCGTTGTCCGGTGAAGGATTGATTTATGTTTCTTTGGCATTGGTATTCAATAATTTTTCGTGAATGTCTCAGTTTCAATTTGAGGCCAATTCTACCACCTGCTGCTCGGTGAACTTGATGCTAGGAGTTGTTGAAAGCCTTGCAAGATCATGATCCATGTACTCGAATACAATATACAAGCTGCTTGTCATCTTTGAAGCAATTATACACTCGAACTCCAAGCTTTCTCCCACACTCTACCGAAATTTAGAATGTAATCTCTCCATGGATCTTTCACCAAGAAAATGGTCCATCGCATGGCTAAAATGTTTCCATCATCGCCTCATCATTGCACCATTATCACGTTAATCATTGCCTCCATAATGACCAATCATGGCCATCATCATCATTGCTGCAATCATTATTCTTCATCATGGTAGTCATCATGGCCACCATCATCACTATAATCATTGCCTCATGATGGCCGAATCCAATCTCCTCACAGTTGCCCCCTTTTTCTCCTGTAATTCTCCTATTGCCTCCCTCCATCACTATCTTTGATGGAAAACGGCCGACCCCCCCCCCTTTGCCTCTGTTTTCGTTTCTTTTCCTTTTTTTTTATTTTCCTCTCCTCCCCCCTTTTTTGTCCATGCCGTGTCCTCCCTTCCTTTATTTTTAATTTTTTAATTCAACCCCCCCCCCACAACTGCCAGTAACCAAACCAAAAACTAACTCCCATTATCCTTTTCTTTTTTTATTTATTTTTAATTATTTATTTATTTTATTTATTTTTATTATTTATTTTATTTAGGTCCAAGCTTGAACAAAATTCATGTTCTACACAAATCAATATCGTAATTACGAATTTAAAGGAAATGACCCGCAATGAGTATTGCAATTGGCCTAAAGTTGGCCTGTAGTACTTGCTTTTCCTTTAAAATCGACCTATAATATCGACGACGAAACCAATACGTAACAATTATCATAAATCTCAAAAAATAAAATATAAATACAAATATCTTTTTTTTTTAAATCTTTTTTAGATTAAAGAACTTTATTGTTTAACTCTTTCGAATCAAAATAATAGTATTATTTTTAATATATTTCAGAGTTTTTTTAACCATAAACCCGAAATGTCTAAATTAAACTTAAAAAATAAGTTAAAAAATAGATTATAATCATTATACGAAAAATTATTAGGTGAACCATGTTCACCACGTCATCCATGATCCTAATTAATCTGGACCGTTGATCTCAATTTTTTTCTAACTGAATCATCATCTCTTTCCTATATGTACTTAGTGGGTGGGTAGTTATTGAATGATTATTTAAAGATCAACGGTCCTGATTACATAGATCATAGATAACATAGTGAACAGTGTTCACCTAATAATCTTCGTTTCTCATAGGCTTAAGTGTTAAACTTACCTTTTTCATTGCACCTTTAAAAACGTTTTCTATCTATTCATGGATAAAAAAAATAAGAATTTTAAGGAATAAAATAAATTTCTAATTTTTCATGGAAGAGTAGTCAACATCTGAATCCTAAAAGCATGCCAAACCAACCAAAACCCTACTTTTAGCATTGGATTTCAGGTATAAAATCAGCCATGAATTCCCCTTCTCCTCACCTGCAGAAATAAAAACAAAAAAGCACAAGGCTAATAAAAAACAAATAATTTTTTAGCACCAACTTAAGGCAGGTCTCTCTAACACCATGGACATGAAGAAGATCTCTTGCGCTGTCATTGTTGCCGCCGCCGCCTCCATGAGCGTAGTCATGGCTTCCGGTGTCGCCTCACCAGCTGCCACCCCGAGTGACTCCCCAGGTGCTGCCCCAGTTGGCTCTGACTCCTTGGGTGGCGCCGCACCAGGTTCTGCACCAGGCCCAGCGTCCATTGCAACCTCAACCTTGCCTGTTCTTGGGTCCTTGGTTGGAGCCTTCCTTGTCTCCCTCTTTGCTTAAATAGTAAATACATATATAATTACATATTTATGAAACAAGAGATTATCTATATGTATTGAAGGGCTCAAATTTGATTACTTGGGTTCAACTGACTGAAGGGGACCTTCTTCACGTCATTTGTAATATGAGAATTTGAATTCCTTGTGATATTTTAATTTGCAATGAAAAATTATCGGCATTATTATATTTGATTTGCACATACTTGAACAAATTCATTTTTAATCATGCATGCATACATACGTATAGGGCCGTAAATAAGACGAGAGTAAACTACTCGAGTTCGACTTGATCAAAGCTCGATTTAATTGAACTCGACTCGAGCTCGAACTTGGCTCGAGTTCTTACCGAGCTGAGTCGAGCTACATGATACTCGACTCGAAAAGTTTACGAGCTACTCGAAAACATAAATATATTGTTTTTTTTATAATTTAAAATCAAAATTTCTAAACTTAAAACCCTAAAATCTAACCTTAAACATAAGTTTTAAACCCTAAATTAACGTACTAAAACCTAAAATTAACAAGATTGAATTTACACAACTTGTGTATCAAAGTTTTTTCTATATTAGGCTTTAAATGAGACGTAAAAGATAAGAGTTACTGAAGTCTAACACGGTAAAAGATTAGTCAATACTTGACTCGAGTTCTTAACGAGCCGAACCAAGCTTAACACTACTCAAACTCGACTTGACTCGTTTACACCCCTACATACATACATACATAAGTTTGATATTGGAATAACGAGTGGTCTTCATGTTGAGTTGATCGATCTTGAAGTGTGGCCAAGAGGGGGGTGAATTGACAATTAAAAAAAGGGTAAACTACTGCATTAGTCACTTTTGTTTACCCTCAGTACACTTTTGGTCACTAATTTTGAAAAATGACCAGTAAAGTCACTTATGTTTTCGGGACGTAAATTTTTTATCACTTCGACGTTAATTACCGTTAAATATTAACGGTAAATGATCTGGAAAAATAAAAAAGTATAAATTATTTAAATACCCCTAAACTAATATTTCATTTTTATTTTATCTTTAATTTTACCCTCAAATTTTAAAACTTTGTTTTTCTACCAACTAATTATGTTTTCATCTTTTGTTTTTCAAAACTAAAAAAAAAACGTCTCAGTGCATTAAGCTAATAGTTTCAGAATCAAGCAAGCAAAATTTCAATCCGAACAATTTTAAATGAAAGCTCTCACGAATCTACAGATAAATCATTGTTTCGATATGTGATTTTCACTTTTTTATGGTTCTTGTCCTTTTGTGAGTTGAAATTTTCTGAATTTAGGTTTCTGTCTAGAATTTAGAATTAGTTCTTTAAAGAATCGAATTTTGTTGAGGTAATTCGATTTCTAGATTTTAATTCGTAAATGATTATTTTATTTGAAGATCTATGAGATCTTTCATTTAAACTTGTTGTGGATTAGTTTTTTGTTCGTGTGATTCTGAAAATTACTGGTTATTGATTGTTCATAGATCTTCAAATTTGAACAGTAATCTACAGACGAAGAACAAACTTTAAGATTGTCCATCTTCTATTTTTATTATTGTAGTTAGATTATGATACTAGTTTTCTTGTTTTAAAGTTGATGTTGTAGCCTGAGGCGTAAAATTTTGGAGAAGAAGACATCGATTTTTAGTTTAAGGTAAATCTGCAGAGAAAATGAAAGGGGGATTGGGGAAGAAGATAAAAAGGGTATTTTGGTAAATAAATAAATATTTTATTATATTTATTTTATTTTATTTTATTTTAAATTTTAAAAATAAATAAAGAAATAATATGGCATTATTGTTATTGTTTTTGTTTAAAGGAAAATGAAGGACTATTTAAGAGAAAAAAGTTAGAGAATTTTTAAAGAAAATGATTTTTTTAAAGATGATAAAAAGATAAAGTTTTAGAATTTAAGGATTAAATAAAAATAAAATAATAATTTAGGGACTGTTTAAGTGATTTATACTTTTTATTATTATGTTAGTTCATCTTATCGTCAATGTTTAACGGTAGTTAACGTCGAAGTGATCAAAAGTTTACACTCCGAAAACGTAAGTGATTTTACCGGTCGTTTTTCAAAATCAGTGACTAAAAGTGTATTGAGAGTAAACGAAGGTGACTAACACAGTAGTTTACCCTTTTTTTAAAACATAATAAAACTCAATTAGCGCGTATAAAGACAAATATAAATTATTCAGAAGATTATTATCAATGAACGAATATTTTCTATTTAAAAAAACGCAAACTTAATATCTCTTCAACTTCTTATTAACTAGCATCCAAAACTAAATTTTTATTCCATACACACTGTAACACCAAATGTAGAAATAAAAAAAAAGGCGAAAAAATTAATTTTCTGTGTTTCTTAACTAATTAACCCTGGAAAGGTTCAAAGGAGATAAGCTTCTTGTTCTTGAATAAATTTTCCCACACAATAGCCTGGTATGTTTTGGTTACGGTTTCATCGGCGGCCTTTAAAACCAGTCGATAGTTCATCCCGGAAACCACTTGGGTCTCACCGCTCACCACCGCAACAAACTTTAAGGGAATTGTGTTTCCGATCTTGTTGTATTCATCGACGGCAAACTTTGCGATCTCAATCACGTGTGGGTCCTTGATGTCCTTTATAGGTGTCCATCCTCCAGCGATTGAAACTTCATGGTTGGGTCGGGCGGCGGAGGTAGTCAAAGGAAGGAAAATAAGGGGTAGCACGAGGACAAGAAAATGATAAAATTGTTGCATGGCGTCTGTTATTTTTTTAAATACTAATAGATAATTTCTTTCTCACAAGTATGTTCTTTGTTTGTTGGGTAATGGGTTTTTATATATAATTTCATGTGTCAAAAATGGTAGATTAATCAAAAAAATCAAAATTACCTGCCATATATGCATTATATAATATTGCTTGCTAAATATTAATGAAAATTATAGAATTATAAATAGGGTTAATTACTGTGGAGGTCACGTTTGTTTGCCCCCAGTACAAATTTAGTCACTGATTTTGAAAATCAACCAGTATGATCACGTACGTTTTCGGGCTGTAAACTTACAGTCACTCCGACGTTAAAAGCCGTGAAGTGTTAACGGAAGTATACGTTTAAATTCTTAAAATCAGTTAAACCATTTATCAAATTGACCATAGAATCTCACTCAAACAGGCAAAACTCGTTATATTGTGCCGAAAGACTGATTGAGAAATAATAAAATATTTGTTGTGCTACCTAACAAATTCATGTTATATTGTGCTCTTGGTGAGACAAGTAACGGAAATGTAGCCTGGGGATTGAACCACCTTGAGATCCCAAAATTGCAAAATGTGATTGCATAAATGCTGGAGAACTAGATTGGGGGCCACCAATTGAAGGCATTGAACCACCTTGAGATCCCAAAATAGCAGAATTTGAGCGCATAAGTGCCGGAGAAACAGATTGAGGGACACCAATTGAATTTGTTTGCCTGGACGACACCATTTCCTACGAATTTGGACAGCAACTGCTCAGAAAGTTCACTAAACAGAACTATTACAACTCAAACTTACCATACACAAATATCCTGTTAAGCCTTGACAAGGAAAACATAATTATATTCAAACATTGAGCAAAATACAGGCCATGCTTAGAACTTGATAATCCAGTTTATCAGAATTTCAGAAGAGAAGACATAGCATTTTGACCACTAAACCCTGAAACATAAATAATACAACAGACAAGAATAAAGCATTAGCTGCAGGCAAGAAAACATACCGTTCAAAATTTTCAGCACTAACTCACAAATAAGAACTTCAGTGGGAAGCTAAAACCATTTTGTAAAAACTATGATTAGATTATAACAATTAACCCTTGGAATACAAAATCATAAAAAGTAGCCAACACCCACAATCAAATAAGTGTTTAAGCTAACATAATTGCATAAAAAAGAGATATTAGTTAATACCAACACCCACAAAATAAAACAAAAAACTAGAAATGACATAGAAATATATAAAAGAAGCTTGATATTAATTAAACCCCACATATCAAACACAAAAAAAGATATAATTCAGAAACAAATTAAAAACCCAAAGATCAAAAAGCAGTAAAAGATAGAAGGAAAGTACTAGAGAAGTGAAGTACTCTTTGTTCTTCACTCACCCAAACAAAGAAACCCAGAAAAAGAAGATAGAGAACTTACAATGTGAAGTGGCAGTGTTGATAATTCTTGAGAAGGAGAAACCCCTCAAAAGAAAACCAAACATAACCCTAAACAAAGCCGAACGTGATTATCTCTTTAAAGTAACAATAATAAAAGATTGGTAAAGCTTTTTCCCATTGGATTATTCAGAAATAGAACGTGATGTTAAAAAAAATCGTTATTTGATTATCAATATAATTTGTACAATTTTTTATCTTAAAATATATATATATTTTTTTTAGTATTTATTGCAGTCTCTTGTTCTTTTTTTAAGATGGTAAAATCATAAAAATTTTAATTTTAATGGTTAAATTAAAGATAAAAATAAAAATAAGATAATTATTTAGTGACTATTTAGGTAATTTACTCTTTTTTTATAGTGCCAAATCATCTTTCCGTTAACACTTCACGACTTTTAACGTTGGAGTGATCATAAGTTTACAACCCGAAAACGTACGTGACCATACTGGTTGATTTTCAAAATCAGTGACTAAATTTGTACTGGAAGCAAACAAACGTGACCTCCACAGTAATTAACCCTTAAAAAATTGATAGGGAAAAATTTGGTAAAAATAAGAAATTTGAGAACAAACGATTTATAGTGGTTCAAGCTTCGAAACAAGCTCTACATCCACTACCTTAACTCCCACTAAGGATTTTGAAACCAATTCACTATTGAATTCAACCTTTTTCTCGGTTCAAGGGTTAACCGTTACAAACAAATCAATTTTTTACCCAAAATTGATTTGGAACTCACAAAGTGTTACAAGTGATTAAAGTGGGCTAAGAGAAATTCTCTCACAAGAAATAAATGCCCCAAATACAAACAAACTCTCCCCAAAACTCAGATTACAATTGATCAAAGTGAAATTACAAGAGTTGGGAGCAAAGATATGCAATTAAGTGCTTTGAGTTGGATTTTTGTGCTTGGATGATGCTTGAGGTTCAATCTATTGTTAATGCTGCTTAAACATCTTCTTTTTATATGTCCTCATTGATTTCTAACCGTTGTAGTTGTTGGGAAATGAAATAAAGACGTTGAGACTTCATCTTCCCGTCATAAATGCTCTTCTGCAGGCACAGGTATCGATACTCAGGGAACCTGTTTCGGAACAGCCTATAAAAAGAAAGAGCCGTTGTGCATTTAATAGGGAGGGTATCGAAACAGGTATCGATGCCATTACTAAACTGTAATGGTGGGTATCGAACCACGTTTCGAAACATCTTAACCATCATTTAAAGTTTTAACTGCCACCAACGGTCAACTCATTAAATGCTAAAATAGTTGTTGGGAATTAAAGAGGTGTATCGATACCAGCACCAATACCTTGAGTTCTATTTTAAAAGATTTTTAAACCAAATAAAATTACTCGAAGTGGTTCGGTACCAGCATCGAAACATGCGTTTCCAGTAGCATAATGGTATCGAACCATGTTTCGATACTTGTTCTTAATTTCAAGAACAAGGCTTTGAAATGCAGAGGGATATCGATACCGGTTCAAAGGGTATCGATACGCTCGTATCAAAAACACTTAAAAATTTATTTCAAAGTTCTTGGTTTGACTTGAAATTAAAACTTTGATTTAAGGACTTAAAGATTTATTACAAAATAGTCCTTATTCATAATTGTTATATTAAAATCAATTTTGGTTTTACACTTCAATATTTGGATCAAAACTAACATAGATGGCAATGACTAGCTAGGGATCTTATGAGAAGTAGAATCTCGTTTTATATGCTTCCTTCACAGAAAATTTATTATTGTTACTTACTCTATCTCCAAGCTCAAACATTGGGAAGATCATTCGTTTTCGTTGCTGGAGTTTAGGGTTCAAAAACATCAGTTATCTCACAACTTTCCCGACCTGGCTGAGCTAAACCCCGCCTGCGTTGCTTTCCGAAGGGGTGTTTCCATCTGCAGCCAACAGTCTCTCTTCAGAGTTACATTACATGAACTGGTTGATCCAGTCCTCTCATTTTTTTTAAAAAGCTTTTGTCAAAGGTTCTTCACCAAGAGAGATTGGCAATGACAGGAAGGAGCCCGACCGATCACCAATTAGGATGGGGTCAAGTGAATCAGCCGGGCACCACCAAGTAATAGTTTCCAATATTGTTGCACAACTGAACTGTGTTTCATAGTGTAAGAAAAAAAAAACCCCTGCGTCTAGAGATGGCAGAAAATTTCCAACACATCAGAAAACTACAAGAATGCACCTACAAGTATTATGGATGAAATAAAGAATATAAAATCATCTTCTATCTGTCCCATCGTCACCTTTAACTTAAATTGCTCAATTCGGTTAACATCCTTAGACGACTTAAGAGAGCAACTAGTTTGGTCGATTGGAAATGGCCGCCGGTTAGCTTCTGGTTGGATAACTGGATTCCAAGTGGTCTAGGTCATTTGTGTGATCATGTTGAAAATATTAATCGAGTGTCTGGATGCAACCACTCGCTTCAATCAAACCTCCTCTTTAGCGGCTAAGGAACGGTTGCTGAGCAATGCTGAGCGCCTCCTCCGCCATTTGTCGGAGGAGAGCTGGTTTCCGGTGCACTTAGTAAAATCCATGCACACATTTAATATATCGTGTAGTCAATCTTATTGAAATAATTATAAAAAATGTTCATATTCTTCCCACAAACCAAGTCGTTCAAACCCAAGAATAAGAAAAATAAAATCAAAATCCAACAATTAGACTGAAAGAACCTTCCAACATTGAATCTTCCTGGTTATGTACGAAGTATGACTTTGTCTTTCTTCCCGGTCTTCATCTTCATCTTATCTACGCAAAACCAATAAACAATCCCTTATTTCTCTTAAGAAAACTCTGTTTTCCGCCATTAAAATCACCTAAAACCTCTGTTTTTTTTCCAAAAAGAAATCTGGGTTTTATAAACAGTTAAACCAGCAGCGATGAACGATCTGTTGTCGAAGTCTTTCTCCGGTTCCCCAACCCCAGAAGCTTCCCCTAACCACCATGCAATTCAGATGACTCAACCCTCCTCCTCCGCCGACAACCTCGGCGAGTTCTTCAAAGACGTTGAGTCCATCAACGACGAGCTCAAAGGACTCGAGAAGCTGAACGTCGAGCTCTCGTCGTCTCACGAGCAGAGCAAGACGTTGCACAAGGCGAAAGCGGTGAAGGAATTGCGTGCGAAGATGGATTCCGACGTAAACATGGCGTTGAAGAAGGCTAAACTTATCAAAACCAGACTCGAAGCGCTTGATAAGTCCAACGAGGCGATCCGGAACAAGCCGGGGTGTGGACCAGGTTCGTCTTCTGACCGAACGAGGACGTCGGTCGTGAGCGGGTTGAGGAAGAAGCTGAAGGATTCGATGGAGAGTTTTAACAGTTTGAGAGAAACAATATCGTCTCAGTATAGAGAAACTGTTCAGAGAAGATATTTCACGGTCACCGGAGAAAACCCCGACGACCGGACTCTTGATCTTTTGATTTCAACAGGTCAGTTCCATCATTTTTTAACATATTACACTAGCATACACATATTATTTCCCAAGAATTTAAACTGTTTCAATATATATATTTTGTTTACAGGTGAGAGTGAAACTTTTATGCAAAAAGCGATTCAAGAACAAGGGAGGGGAAGAATTTTGGATACGATCAACGAGATTCAGGAACGGCACGACGCCGTTAAAGACCTGGAGAAGAATCTGAGAGAACTTCACCAAGTTTTCTTGGACATGGCTGTGCTGGTCCAGACCCAAGGTGAAGAATTGGATGACATCGAGAGCCAAGTGAACCGAGCTAATTCATTCGTCAGAGACGGAGCTACTCAGCTCCGAACTGCGAGAAATTACCAGAAAAACAGCCGGAAATGGACTTGCTATGCCATCATACTCTTGCTGATCATCATCTTGTTTGTTGTGCTATTCGTTATCAGACCCTGGTAAAAATTTGGCGGTTGCGATGCATCAGTTTGTTTTATTTTCGATTCTTTCGTGTGATTCGGGATTTTTGGTTTTAATCTTTCTGGGTTTCGTGGTTGCTGCAAATCATGATGAAATTCATGTAAAATAGAAATGAACTCTTTCTTATCTTATACCCTTTAAAGTTTATAAATAAATAAAATTTTGTTTTTTTCTTATGAATTTTGATTAGGTTCGAAAAAAACTCAATTCGATTCGAAAAAATTAAATTTTTTATTTGATTTGTGGTAAAATTTTGGTTCGTTTTTGATTCAATTTAAAATTTTGTAAACTCAGTCGATTCAAAAAATTTTAAATAAAATTTAAGTTATTAAATAAAAATTCGAATAACTAAAAATTTAAGAATTAATTTTTAAGTTTGAGTCGATACCCTTAATTTTTCTTAATATATACTGATATAAAAAATATAAAAAAATATATATCACATATAACTCTTAATCAACCGTTTATGCTAAACAGTTAAACGGTACATTTAACCTATCAAGGACATTCTTAATTATAAGCTCACTATTTGAATTTTATCGATAAAATAAAATATATTTTATTTAAATAATTTGAATTCAAGTAAATTATTGTATAAGTATATATTAATTCATTCTATTTAAATTATTGAACCAGAATTATAAAAAACTATGAACTTAACATTTCTTGACCATGAGCTTAAATACTTTATATATATCACCAACTAACTTGTCGTAATTAAAAATTTAAAAATTATAGAAAACATAAAAGTGAATTTTTTGGTCGAGATAATTGATTAGTAGGTTGAGAGAGATTGTTACTCTTTTTAAATTTTTTGATATAATTATATTTGAAATTATTTTTAATTTAAATATTATTAAAATAATTTTTTATTTCTTTTAAATTTTAAAATTTATAGTTTTAATAGGTTTTTACCTTTTTAATTTTTGATCTTAGTTTCGTTTTTGTTTGTTCCTGTAAATTATGTTGTTGATTTTTAGGTTTATTCGATCGATTATTTATTTGATTATTATCGTATGTAATTTTATCTTCTAATTAAGTTTAATAAAACTTTAAAGGAGACTTATAATAATTTTTTATATAATTATATGATTAATAAAATCATGCCTTGAATATATATAATATATATAATATGATAAATTTATTAGGATGAATAAAATCATGCCTTGAATATATATATATATATATATATATATATATATATAATATTACACACGCGAGATTCAGCTGACGTAGGAGGATTTGAAGTTTTCAAAGAAAGTTATTTTTAGGAAAGTAATAATTTTGACTCTTAAAATTGTATTTATTGTTATTTTAATATAATTATTAATGTTTTTTTCAATAAAATATATTCTTATTTTTTAATATAATAAAAAAATATAATAATTAAATTTTCTGTTTTATTCTTTTTTAAAATGATCACATTCATATCGTTTCTTGAAAAATTTAATAACTATTAAAACTTATATTTCCTTTTCTTTCTTTAGTTTCTCGCCAAATAAACTTGAATTGTTATTTAAATTATTTTATATCATATTTTTTAAATAATTTTTTTCTTAAAACTAGGTAAAAAATTAACAAAAAAAAGTAATAATATCTATTTTAATAATCACTTATATTTTTAAAAATGTTTAAATTTATTACATTAATTTTTTTAAAAGAAAACATATGAAAGAGTACAACTAACAATAAACATTCATATTCCAATACTTATCATCAATAGGATAACAAATATAAACTTTGAATTAAATATCTAAACTTATTATTTGCATCAATAAATAAGATCCAATTAATTGATATTTAATACTTAATATTTTTATCCATTCTAAAATTACTGTAATCGTAATTAAAATATCTAAACATGAATATTCTACAAATACAAACTAAATCTGCTCTCTTAATTCTCCTCCCTCAGGCCTCAGGTCAACCTTCTAGAATCCGAGTCAAGTTGTTTCTAACGAGTAGATGAATTTATTTTGGGATTAGAAATCATAGTCAACAAAGATGGCTTCTTAGCAGCTGATTCTATGATTGATGGATGGAAAAATTCTGTATATCAAAAATCTTCACTTGAAGTCTTATCTGTTGAGATGGCCGAGTTGGTCTAAGGCGCCAGATTAAGGTTCTGGTCCGAAAGGGCGTGGGTTCAAATCCCACTCTCAACAGATGTGTTTCTTTTTTACTTGAATTCTTAATTTGATCTTTAAATCCCTGAATCTGAATTGGACATTTAATTGTTTGAAATGTTAATTTAGGCCCATTTTTTTTACTGACTTCAGGTTAGTATATCTGTAGGATTCTCCATTATTTTCTGCAATTTCACGTTGTGGAAACAGCTACACTGCAATGGCTGCACCCAGCTCTGGTAACTCCTTTTTCCTTTCTTACTAAACAGATGGGTTTAATTTCTTCTCTCTGTTTCTTCATGGGTTTTAAGAAATGTGACTGAACAATCCAAAGATTTGTGCTTTATCAGTTTATTAGGTGTAATTTTTTCTTTCTTTTTGGCTTATCTTGTGTTTAGCTAATTAGCTTGCAGCTACAATCTTTATATATATATATATACCCTGATAAGATTCATTTTCTGGGTAAGATAGATTGAGGTTCATTTTGTTGGTAGATATTTAGAAGGCTATGATGTTGGAATTAGAATGAGTAGATATTTGATTTGGACTGCTAATACATTATATATTTCTTAGAGAAAAATAGAGTTGTTTTACATGATTTGGATCTGACCATGTTACTTCACTTATGTTTGAATCTGACAATGGTTGTCTCTGTTAAGAGTATCTCCGTTGATTCATTCACATAGCACTTTCATGGAAAAAACAGCTTACCTAAAAACATTCAATGCAAGACATTTGCTGTTTGAGTAGGATCTTTATAGAACAGACAACAACTTTCTAGTGTAAGAGAAGATGTGGTATTCTCAGTTGCATTTTGTAATTAAATATGATGATATAGGATTATAGGAGTATAATTTGCTTTTGTATGATGATGTAATTCTATTCCCTTGTGTGGCGCGTTGGTTGTGAGATCTAGAGCTTAAGTTACTCGGATTCAGGCATTGGCATAAGATAAGATGATGTGTATATACTTGACTTTATTTTAAGTTTTCCCATGTATTTGAAGGTTCTTTGACAGGTCATATTTCTATACCTATGTCTGTGTATTTGTCAGACACGAATACTTGAATGAGTAATAGAAAAAGCTGGAACTACATGGTTTATAGAGGTTCCTTCATTCTTGAAGCACATTTGAGGCGAACAATGAATTCAGATGACGTAGTGTTGTTTAGGGTGAAAAAACTAATTAAAATGATTGTGTAATTTATTTGATGTTTTGGTTTCTTCTTATATTTTCAGTCCCTGAAACATGATAGCTAATAGAAAAGTTATTGTTATGTAACAGGGACAATGATGGAAGCTGTTGGGAATGGAATACCAACAGGAGACAAACTTGTATTGAGGGGTTTGAAATTTCATGGTTTCCATGGGGTAAAGTCTGAAGAAAAAACACTGGGACAGAAGTTTGTGATTGATGTAGATGCCTGGATGGATCTTCGGAGCGCCGGTAAATCCGACGACTTATCTGATACCGTGAGTTACACTGCTATTTACCGGTGAGTAACTTGAAGATGTTTAAAACATTGGATAAATTGTTGATCCTGTTTTTTTGTAATTTGATTTTTTTTTTCCGCAACTTATGCATTAGCATAGTGAAGGAAGTAGTGGAAGGGAAATCTCAGAATCTTCTGGAATCAGTGGCTGAAATGATTGCATCAAAAATCTTCACAAATCACCCTCAGATATCTGCTGTTCGTGTTCAAGTTGGGAAGCCTCATGTTGCTGTTCCAGGTTCTCTTGACTACCTTGGAGTTGAGATTATAAGATATAGAAGCATTGATGCTCCTAACTGATCTTCAATATATATATATATATATATATACATGTAATGTATCATCCTTTGGAAACTGACATGTGGGTCGTAACGATCAACTTCATCTATACTTGGTAGTGTCTGGCCTGACCTTTGGCTTCCTCTGGTGTATTTGTGTACTTTTATGAGTTATGACATAAAGTTTGCTATGCTAGTTATTCATGTTATGAATTTTTGCTTGTTCATAACGAAATCCACTGAAGCATCACATGGTGAATGGTAAGTATGGTATAATAATCTTGCATAAATGACTTTATTAAAACATATATGAGTGAAATAAACTTTCTAAGTTATATTTTATGATAATTGTTCTTCGAGAAGGCATGGCCAAGCTCGTTTGACAGTTGCAGCACGATAATGAATGGTTCCATGTTATGCACCCTTGAAACTCAGCTGTGGAAAGAACAGGACAGGAAGAGAAAAGCTTTTGGTGAAATGCTAAAAAGAAAGATTCCTATCTGCCCCAAGGTGGAAGACGGTCTAAGAACACCGGAGGTCATTTCAATAGTAAGGCAACACGGATTGAATGTCGAAGCAGTTCTACTTTCTGTAATGAAGAACCAGGCAAATTCAGAAGATAGAGTTGTGAAGAACTTCATTTATGCTGCAGATGACAATGTTTATCTATCCTGCTATTCCTTTCACCATTGTCATCTGTCTCCGTTTTTCTTTTCAACCAAATTGCACTTGCAAATTACTGGCATCATCTTCAGGTTTACTTGTTTTGATCTGATCAATGTACTGCAGGCACGAAGATTCAGATTCCTTTGCAAGTGAAGTTAACCATAACAAAGTAGTACCGGCTTTGCCTCTCCAATCGTATCGCCATGGACACTAACCAGGTGGCCTTAGTTCCCATGGAAATGGAACCATCAAGGAAAAATGGATTCCATGAAAATGGTCTGAATGAAGTTAAAGGCTCGAGTTATCGGAGAAAGCAGAGGTCAGGCTGCTTCAGCATGAGTTGCCGGTAATCGATGCTTCAACCCTAGATGGATACCGTTACTCCATCTATTCTTTAATATGTAATATATATGTATATGCTTGTATCTATAATTGTATTTTTTAACAGAATTAATCTATTAATAATAAATAAAATTAAATCATTTGAAATTAAAGATTATGAAGTACTACAATGTATAGAACAATCATTTTATACCTGAGAAGAAAAAAGAAGAAGAAATCATGTTCAATGTTCATGGCTTCAAACGCTCATCATTTTCAATTTCTTGATCGAGAAAGGACTATTTTCACTATACATTTCAGATATAAAAAATCAAATCAAATTTTTAATATTATTAAACTTATTTATTAAGTTAATTGATGTACCACTAAACTAAACAGTAAAGAAATGAACATACATTTTTTATCCAAAACATGGTAGTGCAGTTTCATTACCATTTCAAAGAGTAGTTTCATTTTAGGTATTGCACAACTAACACTGACTTTTGTCTGATTCTTACATCTCAACAAAAAGGGATCAAATTTTGGATGCCACTTCCGTCACAAAAGCCTGAAAATAAGTTCCAAAAATTGTTCCTTTCCAACATACAGGACTTGGGGTTCATCGTCTCTTCACTCACAGCCACTCACAATTTCTGAAAATTTCATGAATCAGAAAACAACCCACTTCAAAAATCTCAATACCCATTTCCCCAAATCCCAAAACTCAGTACTTTGCTACTTCAAAAGCTAAATCCTCAAGCTTTTGGTCTTTAATAGTGGAAAGTGGTGAACTTTCATCATTTCAGCTAATTTCAAACCCTTTATTTCATTGAAATAGAGGTGTAGAAACATGAGTTTAGGCTGTTATCAAACCATTCAGTTCCCTACAAAAGGGAAGTCCGGGTTTTTGTCATGGAATCCATTGAAAAGCTCACGATTGAAAGGTAATAAGATTGGTGATGTCAAATTCGGAAAGTTTCAAATTAGTCAAAGGAGGAAAGACATTAGTACGAGGTTGAAATCTATGTTGAAGGTAGACAGTGTGGTGGAGATAGAGGGAAAGGAAGGGGTCAATACGGGGTGTAATTATGATGCAATTGTTATAGGGTCTGGAATTGGAGGGCTTGTTGCAGCTACACAGTTGGCTGTTAAAGGAGCCAAGGTTTTGGTATTGGAGAAATATGTGATTCCTGGTGGGAGTTCTGGGTATTACCAAAGAGATGGGTACACTTTTGATGTTGGTTCTTCTGTCATGTTTGGATTCAGTGACAAGGTCAGTTTCTTTCTTATCTGTGTTTGTGTTTAGCCTATGTTATTCGGATTCAGATTCGTGTATGTTTGAGTATTTCATGCATTTGGAGTATCCCCATAAGTGGATTGTGTAATTTAACTAATTTGTTGTGTTTAAGCATGTTTAGAATTGCCATGGTTTTTGGTTTTCGTCTGTTGATGTGTGGTTCGGTTTTTGGTAGGGGAATCTCAACTTGATAACTCAAGCATTGGCTGCGGTTGGGCGTGAGATGGAGGTGATTCCTGATCCGACTACAGTTCATTTCCATCTACCGAATAACCTTTCGGTTCGAGTACATAGAGAATATAGTGAATTTATCAACGAACTCACCAGTAAGTTTCCACACGAGAAGGAAGGGATCCTTAAATTTTATGGTGAATGTTGGAAGGTCTGTTCGAATTGAAGTTACCGATACTTACTGTAGTTTTCTATAGTTATGTTTTAGTTCGTTAGTCACTTCTAAGTACTTGTATGTATATTTTGTTAGATCTTCAATGCTTTGAACTCGTTGCAATTGAAGTCGCTCGAGGAACCAATCTACCTTTTCGGACAGTTCTTTCAGAAGCCTCTTGAATGTTTGACGCTGGGTAAGGAATGCTAAATCTTTAATCACTTGATGTGAAATTTTAAACATAAATAGTACCATAACCATGGAGATGATGTCCCCGACTCCCGCTTTCTCCACAGCTTATTATTTACCCCAAAATGCTGGAGATATTGCTCGGAAGTACATTAAGGATCCCAACTTGTTGTCTTTCATAGATGCTGAGGTGTGTGGCAAAGCTTATATCTGTATTCCTAAAAGAAGAGAAGGGAAAAGGAGCGGTAGAGTCTGAGATTGTATTTATTTCAAGGTTTTTCCTATTACTAATACTAAAGTATTCCTGCAGTGTTTCATAGTGAGCACCGTTAATGCTTTGCGGACACCAATTATTAATGCTGGCATGGTAAGCTGTTCGATTAGTTTTTGGTGACTTTTGTCTTGTCTCTCTTATTATCATGTCTCTCATCAGTAGATTGTGGCAGGTTCTATGTGACAGGCATTTTGGAGGAATTAATTACCCTGTTGGTGGTGTCGGGGGAATCGCAACGTCTTTGGCTGAAGGACTGATCGATCAGGGTAGTGAAATACTTTACAAGGCAAATGTGACTAACATCATACTTGACCAAGGGAAAGCTGTAAGTTCCTTCTTAGTTTTGAAATTTCATTTCATGCCTAAATCATTTATGGTTCTACTTGTGGTAAAACATTATTTATTGCTTACGGAACTGTATTTTGTATTGACTTATGTAGGTTGGAGTGAAACTTTCAGATGGAAGGGAGTTTTTTGCCCGAACTGTAATATCAAATGCTACTCGATGGGATACTTTTGGTTAGTGTTCGGAAAGAGCTGGTTATGTTCGGTGTACTGTTTATTCAGTTTTTTTTTTTCCTGAATGACTGAATTGTAATCCGTGGTCTCACAGGGAAACTGTTAAAAGGAGAAAGCCTTCCAAAAGAAGAAGAAAATTTCCAGAAAGTTTATGTTAAGGCTCCATCATTTCTTTCAATTCACATGGGTGTTAAGGCCGATGTTCTGCCTCCTGATACTGATTGTCATCATTTCGTGCTCGAGGTATTTTCATTTCTAGTTGGTTTCCTTCGAGCCTACTTTCCCAGACACGAAATTGACGAGTATAGATTTTCTTAGCAGTTAACTAATTGTTTCATTGCATATTTTTTTCCTCTATACGACAAGGATGAGTGGACAAGATTAGAGGAACCATATGGAAGTATCTTTTTAAGCATTCCAACTATCCTTGATTCATCGTTGGCTCCAATAGAGCGTCATATTCTGCACATATTCACAACGTCTCCTTTAGAAGATTGGAAGGTAATTTCAGGCCATATATACAACCTAGAAGCTCTGCCCTGTCCATTATCCCGACATCTATGTTTGAGATATGTTACAGATTTTTTTATATCATATGTTGTCTTATTGAATCATTTTATAAATATTATTATTTTGGCTGTCCTAGGGACTTTCTCCAAAGGACTACGAGGCAAAAAAGGAGCTAATTGCAGAGGAAATCATTGGGAGGTTGGAGAAGAAACTATTTCCGGGACTTAAATCATCCATTGTTTTTAAGGAGGTATGTGCTGTGTCTTTGTAATACTTGATGCTAACGTGGCTTTTACATGGTTATTTATTTTTTTAAAAAGAAAAAAAAAAGAAATTGTAGACCAGAGTAACACAAGTATGAAAAAAATACAAAATAGGCTCCATACAGTCCCAACTATTCTGATGATCCAGTTATGAAATGTTTTGAATATCACTATAGGTAGGGACCCCAAAGACGCACAGGCGGTACTTGGCTCGTGACATGGGAACTTATGGACCGATGCCTCGTCAAATTCCCAAGGGCTTATTAGGAATGCCATTTAATACAACAGTGAGTCCTATAGTGAACTCCACTTGTTTTTTATGGATTAGGTCTTAGTTTTAATAAAGTCTTTTAAGCTTTGCTGCTAATTTGATGGTGTGCATACAATAATAACTTGCAGGGTATCAGCGGTCTTTATTGTGTCGGAGATAGCTGCTTTCCAGGACAAGGTGTTATAGCGGTCGCTTTTTCAGGCGTAATGTGTGCTCATCGGGTTGCTGCAGATATCGGTTAGATGTCTATTTCCTAAACTAATACAAAGATATCATTATTGTCAATTTGAATTAGAAAAAGAATGCATAGGAAGTGAGAATTCACTATCAGTCCATGATGCTTGAACTTGAGGGTAAATCAAACATTGACAATCGTCCAACTAGGATACTTAGATTATTTCATATCAAATGCTTTGGCTATGCGTGTTTCTGCCATCCTGGTTGATATGCATATTTCCGTTTTCCTTTTTTAAGGGCTTGAGAAGAAGTCTCCCATATTAGACGCTGCTCTTCTTCGATTACTTGGTTGGTTAAGGACATTAGCTTAAGGTAACATGTCTGGAGATGCAACACGTAAAATCGATATCTGCTTGGAAAGCATTACTAGCCTTCCGATCGGAGGTTCAGAGAAATATTCATTTTTTTTGCAGGACGTTGGACTGCCATTGAAGCTTGTCAAGGTATCCCTCAAAGATTCGACTATTTCAGAGTTGTAGATTTTATGTTTTCGATTCTCGAACTTGTTGGATGACACGTTTTTTAAGTGTAAGCACATAAATCAATTGAGTTTTCGATAGCATATAGTTAAATTATATAGTTAGTTGCTCACCTTAGATAACCAAATTTAGAAAAGATTGATAAACTTATGGTTAATTCTGCCTTTTAAAAAATGATCAAATAACTTGATTTCATAAAATTTTACATTTCAACCGATTGCTTGATTTTTTTTTCTAAAATTTCCACGTCAGCACTTTAACAATTTGAACCAACATAACTTTGTAAATGTTGGACTTGGATCACAGAAAATGAAAATACATAGAATAAGCCTTAAACTTTAGCATTGTAGAAGGACCAAAACCATAATTTGACCAGAGTTATCATGTTTAAGCTCGGGAACATAGATTCATCTTCCGCAAAGACAAGTATGCCAAGAGACGGTAGCCAAAAATCATGGCAACCAATGCTCCAACTTCCCTCAGTCCATTGTCTGTTTTGATCCCTTTAAATGGCGGCACAATGTCCTGGTATTGAACCTTTAGAAGAAGCTTATAGGTGTGATAGTTAAAAGACATGTACCGAATGCAGGATATGAACACCGGCACTCTCTGCGAAATCGAAAGTTAATCTATGTCACTTGGACTCGAACTAGGATGAACTGTGAATTTCAAACACGAATACTTTAGAAAAATAGCCTACCTCTACAAAATAGCCACCAGCCAGCATGAAGGTCATCACAGTAACAGAAGCCAGTGTGGTAGCTCTCTTTAAGTCCATTAAAGTGGCTCCAATGGCTAGTCCAAGACCCTGCAAAAGCAGCAATATTCCATGGTTGATTTTACATTAGGTCTTGACACACATTAATGGTATCTTTTAAACTATTAGTTGCAGATGAAGCAAACCTGAGCCGCGACGATGCAGAGGAAAGTTGTAAGCATGCTGAGGAAAAAGGGAGCAACACTCAGTCTCAGGCCAGCCATGAAATAAACTACTAAAATGAAAAGCACAGGTAATATAAGATCGAGTGGAAGGTCGCTTGTGGTTCGTGCTAAGAAGTAAGCACTCAATCTGTACATGTCTGCTGCTCTTTCTTTGTTAAGCATTGCTCTTTCTTGAGGGAATGTGAAGATTGCAGTGAAAACAGGGAAGAAACCCCAGAAAACGGAGATGAAAAACAGTAGCCCCGCCTGCAAGTTTCTTAAGGTTCCATTTTTAGGGTATTCGATTTGTAAAAACCGATCTTGATAGGCTCTAATGGTGAAACAGGTGATCAAAAGTTACCTGATCTTGACGGCCTCTAATGGTTTTACTATCTGATTGCCACCATAGTAACCCCAAGATGATTGCTGTGGAAAGAACTTGAGTGATTCTCAACCAGCTGAAATAATCATGCCTTCTTTCTTTAATCCCTCTGATGAACAATATGCAGTATTGTTGCCACCAGCTCGCTCCCCACTGCCGCTTCGACGACGACACTTTCATCTTTAGTTCTTCGTCCAAGGGAAGAAGAGCCATAAGTTTCTTCTCGTTTTCTGTAAATCTTGACTCACAGGCTTCCACTAGGTACTGCTTTCAAATGAAAGGACCATTAAGCATATTACAATTTTTGAAGTTGGAATTAGCCACGGGAATGGGAACTTGGGAAGAAGTACTTTACCTCGTAGCCAACCTCCGGTGGTGGCTTCCCGTTTCGTGTTTCGGTTTCGGAATTCTCCATTTGAACTTTGTCTTTGAGTTCCAATGGCACGGAGATATCGTTTAAGTTCCCATTTGCAAGGTCGAGCAGGAACTCTGCTGGATTCATGGCAATCAGAGGGGAGCATCCTATAGACGAGAAATAGGCCATTGCTTCCGAAGCTTTCCCGAAGTACAATAAGCTGCCTTTCCCTAAAAGAATCAACTTATCGAATTTGTGAAAGAGTCTACTTGATGGCTGGTGGATTGTTGTTATCACAGTCTTCCCAGCCTGCAAATGAGTGCAAAATAATTTGAAAAACGTTTTCGGTTTTTCGGCTTTCGAATTGCTAGATTGGCTTGAGATTAGGCTTGTAAATGTTGATCCGAATCCGAAAATAATACAAGAATGAATGTAGTACTTATAACTTTTATCTGAAGATATCAAACCTCAGCTATGTCTTGTAATGTTTGAACTGTCCTTAAAGCTGTTGTGGAATCCAATCCAGAGGTTGGTTCATCTAGAAACAGAAGGGAAGGGTTGATTATGATCTCGTTACCAATACTAACTTGTTTCCTCTCCCCGCCCGACACTCCCCGGACGAACGAGCCGCCAATCATTGTGTCCTGGCATCTATGTGTCACCATTGCAAGAACAAGTTTAGAGAACAGTTCAAGACTAGAAAAGCAGTGTTCCAAAAAAAACACACAGAGATGAAGTACCTCTCCAAGCCAAGCTCATAAACGACATCCATGGCTCGCTTTTCCTTCTGTTGTTTCGTTAACGCCGGCGACAGACGAAGAAGAGCAGTATATGTCAATGTTTCTTTCACAGTAAGGTGAGGAAACAAGACATCATCTTGAGTCACAAATCCTATCCTGTTACACACCACTAATTTTATTAGACCTGTCTAATTCACCGAAGCATGAAATTTTATGTTCTTACCTGCTTTTAAGAAACTTGGAGTAACGCTGGTCGTTATACGTAATCGAGCCGCCGACGGTCGACTGACTTAATCTGCCACCGAGTAGATTAAGAAGTGTGGTCTTCCCACTTCCTGAAGGTCCCATAAGTGCAAGAACTTCCCCAGGGTTCACGGCACCTGAGATTCCATTCAATATATCCTTCTCAACACTACTTGTCATTCCTTTGATAATCACCTTGTAAGTCACATCTGTGAACTGCAGATTTTCAGGAATCAAATTAAGCAACCTTCATTGAGCATACTTATACACATTCCAAGTTCTTTGGAAAACCATTTTTCCCACATCGAGAAGAAATAAAACGAAAGAAAAAGCTACAGGCTTCTCTTTCATACATCCATTTCCGCAACCTAGCCATGTTCAACAATGTTTTTATCTATATCCAGAATTCGGACATAGAATAAACTATCTAAAGAAAAACAAAACCTACACGTGCCGGACACATATCCATATTCAACATTCAAACTCGAATCCATATAAATAGCAATTCTCCATTTCCTCACGTTAGCCATGTTGAACAATGTTTTTATTTCAAGACCTGAAGATGCTGTTGTGAGCGCAAACAGGGAAACCCTGCATGTTTAAGAACCGTTACCTTCAAATAAATTGGCAAAGTAGGCTCTGTCTGAAATTTTGGCTTCCAAGTTCTAGCTTCAATGTCTTCAGCTGTAATAAAAAAGATTACCATTTGCTTAAGAAATCCATATAAATGATCATTTATTGATTAATATTTAAGATTTTGCTAATAATCACAATTTTTCTCTAAATGTGTCATATTTATGTTTATAAGATGTCCGAGTAACCCAAATATTTGAGGTCATAAATATGTGGGAGCATCTTGACAACCTAGTTTAAGATGGTTTATTTAAAAAAAAATTATATAAATTTTAGAAGCTTAATCAAAGATTTTGTACGGTTCACTTGAAATTTTTCATAAAAAATGTAGGGGTTTAACTTTTTTTTTTTTAATTAAGACACTTCAAGACTTTTAAACATTTTAGGAGGGGATTTATTGGAATTATTTAAAAAAATAAAATATAATAATAATTTTTAAATTTTTTGAAACAATCATATCATTTTTTTAATTTTTAAAGGATTAGAAGTGAGAATTTCAAACTTTGCAAGTCAAGCCTCACTTGTTTTTGGGATGACAATAATACCCGTCTCCGACGATTCTGACTCAATCTGATTTATTTAGGATAAATTTTTTAGTATTAAAATCAGGTTTTGAGGTGAATATTTAAAATTTTTGGAATCGGTTCGGGTTTAGTTTTAAAATATCCGACCTGACGCTCATATATAATTATATTTAATATTATTTATTTTTTGGATCATGTCAATTTTGATCAAGTTTTTTGAATCAAGATTAAATTATGTTTTTATTATATTAAATCGGATCAGATATAATATATCAAAAATCAAGAAAAAACAAATTTTAGTATATTAATTTATTTTTCAAATTTGAATCGAAACGGTCAAAACCCGACGCGATACCATTCCTCCTCGCTTCCATGAGAGTCTGCCTTTGCATAAATATCTATAATTTATAACTCATGAATGCTAAGTTGCATGCTTAATTCTCTTGTCATTTGCTTACATGTCTGGAACCATCACCTCTGTCTATATTTTATGGCTAAAACAATGATTCTATTTTTTTAAATATATTTTTTCAAAAAAAATAATTATGGTTTTAAAACAAAACATTGAACCTTATTTATGTAATTAATTATATTATTAAAATTTATAATCTGAATTTTGTATGAAAAATATAAAAAGGGATTTGGGGTGAACGTGGAAGCTCGTGGGAACACTAATTAAATTTCATTTGTTAATTATTTTTTATATTATTTTAATAAATTATTAATTCCCGCTAATTAAATTTCAAAGCGGTAGTTTTTTTGCATGAAAAAAACAGATATAAAAAACTTACGTATATCGTCGTCGCTAAAGAGTTTTGAATCGGCGATCTCGTCCGGCGGAACAGTGAAGCCGGTGAAAGAGAAAGAAAGCCCCAAGCTAGCGCTAGAGGCACGGCTGAGTGCCGCCCCGCTGCTCAATTCTTCCAAGTCCAGCTTCATCTGAGCACTCCTCGCCTTCATAATGTTAGTGTTTTTGCTACCACCGCTCCGACCCGGCGATGCGCTCACCGAATACCGCCTGCTCGACTTGCGAGACAATGTTCCTCCACTATCAGATATTCCCGGCGCTGGATCGCTTTGGGTCGTCGGCGAATTGAACGCCGCAGCCAGTGTTTCCAACAGTTGATCGGATTTTGTTCGACCCAACGTCGTTGAATTATCTGGTTTCTCCATATAGAAATGTATGGGACAGAAATGTTGCCCGCATGAACTGGTAATTACCGATTTCGTATTGTCACGTAAAAAAGATAACTAAAAGGAATTCAAATTTAACTATTTTTTGCAAAACTGTTGATTTTCTTGATCGGTTTTGTTTTCCGAGAAATTTTCAAACTGAAAAGAAAAAAAACTCTCACCGGAAGCTTGACTTCTTTAGTTCTTTTAAACCTAATTTCAATGAAAAATATAATGAATGGAAAGCAATAGTTTAAAATAAAAACCAAAATATTTTCATTTTCCGTACCTTTCTTTTTTATTTTCTGGTGAACCAAACAAAGAAACAGCCAAAAAGATGAAAAATACTTTAAGGAAAGATGAAAGCTTTGGTCTTTTCAACTGTGAAACAGCTTCAGTACCAGTAGAACATATAAGGTGCAGTTAAAGAAGGGAGGGAGATTTGAAATCACGGAAATAACCTTGGAATCCTTCAAGTTTTACAAATAGACCCATAAAATCGGATTGTATTGGCTAGTACCCATCAAGGTCAACGAGCAACACCATTTGTTGCTTTACACGTGTCCAAATAGTATCAAATTTTTATTTTTCCTTGTAGAAAATTTTTATAGGGAGGGATTCAAAATAAATATTAAATTGATAAACTTATTTAAATATAAAATAAACATAATTTAAGTTCTTATTAAATAAATAAATAAAAACATTGAAAATTATTCTAAGTTGAATCGTCTAGGTTCGTCTATTTTCATTTACTCAAAACAGTTTCAAATATCGAACAACTATTTTCCGATCCAACCAGTTGAATCTGTTGTCTCGTAAATGTGTAGTAATTTGGTTGGCCGATGTTCTTCGTACTTAATCAAGTGTTGATGTCGTTTTGTTTGTCGATTTGTCTGTTTCTCGTAGATTACCTGTTTCTCAAGGAAGACAACCATTTTGGAACTTTGCACACTAGGAATTCTCCCATTTCAAATTTGGTAATTTTATCAAAAATAAATGTTGCTTTTTCATTTTTAAGCCTCGGTACAAATTATCTGTTTTCTAATCGTGTTTTTATTAATGTTTTTATTTTAAGTTAATAGATTTAGGGTTTAAAGTTAAGTGTTACGGTTAGGGTTTAGGGTTTAAGATTAAAGGTTATAATTAAGATTTAGAGTTTAAAGTTAAGGGTTATATCAAGATAATGATACAAATAAATCGAACTCCCAAAACACCATAAATGACCAAAACGTCACCCATTAACTCCATAGGTAGCTAAATCGAAAGACATCAACTCCCAAACCAAGCAAAGGAAGACACCCGTAGTGAAGCACGACAAAGACTCGCAAGACCAAACACCAACTGCCTGTGGGAATACTAAACCATCACGCGACGACATTACGTGTGATCCACACCTCTTCTCACCAAAACATCTTTCATCACAGTAGTCTATTGACAGATCGTGGGAAAATAACTACAAGACTAATACTCGACAAATCTCATGGAATCCCCGAAATTATGAAAATAATTCAATTTAATTTTTATTTTAAAATATAAGAAATCTTTATTTATATTTTAAATTCTAGATCAAATTTTAGAGTACAAATAAAAAATATTATGTGTAGGTGACGTTTTTTTAAATTAATAAAAAAATATTTTAAAAAAATAACGCCAAGTGAAGGTGGTGTCCTCCCCAAATTGCCATGTGCAAGTAGTGTTCTTCTACCTATACTGTAATTTTTAGCTTAGATTTCAAAATAAACTATAAACACTCTATTTTCACAAATAAAATCTCTAAATAACCTAAAAATTCAAAGTTTTCCACCAAACCCGAATCAGAAATATCAAAACTTATTATCTCCAACATTAGCTAATTAAACTGTAATCATTATTAGTTAATTTAGAAAATATATAATCCAATAAGTAACTATATGCTATTAACTAGAGTTAGGACCATATACAATGGAACCATACATATTCAATAAAATACAACTGAGGAAACTCGATAATGATATATTGATGGGAAAAAATTTGTACCCAAAAAAACACAATCGAATAGCATTAATATTTTGTAGTGACTTTTTTGTACACCACATTTGAAATTAGTCATAGCGTAGCCAAAATAGTTAAGTTTGTACTCTACTTAAACCCAACATTTATTTATTTATTTATTTATTTTGATGATTATATATGTATTTTTTTAATTTTATTTAATTTCCATAAACTATTAACACTATTATATATTATTTCCGTCCCATTTTATTTGTCCAGTATTGATTTTTTTGGTCAAATTTTTTCAATTTTGACTCATTATAACTTTAAATCTATTATTGATAAAAATATTAAAAAATATATTTTAAAAACCTCTAATCAAGTAGTTTAAGAATATATATTTTATAAAATTTAATAAATTAAAATATTTAAAATAACTATGATCAAAGTTTAAAAATTTTAACTTTAAAAAATCAATACTAGACTTCTTATATGGGACGAAGAGAGTATCTGATATCAGTAAGTAAAATATTATATCATTAGATTGAAATAAAAATATATTGTTCAATTTTGAAGGAAAAAAAAAATGAAAATTCCACAATAATTGACTTGAGAAAATGAGTTAGTCCCCGAAAGGACATCTTTGGTGGTTTGTGATAGGTTTGTCTATTTCTAGTGTGTTAGGAGGAAAGTTGGTACATCGCCACAACCCACGTGGCAATTTCAAAGGTATTTATTTCTAGTTTGTTTATTTTTGTATTTTAGAATTTTTTTGTATACATATTTTTTATTGCTCTTTCGATTGTTCTTTGACCTGATTAATCTGAACCGACCCGGATTGCACACCTAGTTCTGGTTGGTGAGTCTTCCAACAAAGATTTTTTTACGTACACAATGTCTTGAAACTGAAACTTACAATCAAGCTGCTTACCACTTACATCAACCCTTAAAAAAAATAAAACCTTTAAACATCATCGGAAAGTCGAAGTTGGACCATCGGAGAACCAATGGTTGGAGGAGGAGACTTGCAACCGAAGACCGAGACGACAACTCCTGAAACATGCCAAACATTACTGAGAGAGCCAACAACTCCTGAAACCCTAAAATCCTTTACTAACTTGTCACTGCACTATTGCATACTGTATATACTATATTTTTTAAAAAGTTACACCTATTTATATGATTTTATTCTCGGAGCAACTCTAATTTTGATTTATTTATATAATTTCATTAATAATCTGACAAATTATCGTTCAGATGTTCTCTACGTATTTATTTACTATTTCAAAACGAGAATCAATTATTGTAATATATTAATTAGTCAAAGAAAGTAAATGCTGGAATATAGACAAGGCGAGAGACAAACCCAACAAAAACATTACCAAGGCAAGTCGACTTTCATTTGGTCGGAGTGACGAAGGCAATCGTAGGGTGTTCAAAATAGCCTGATAATTATTTAGTGACTTAATAAATTCATAATGCAAATTTAAAAAATGAAAGAGAGAATTTGATATATTCGTTGGGTCAATTTTAAATATTTTTAAACAATTAAATTGATATATTTTCTCTTCTCTAAATTATGGGTTCAATATCTTTTATGAGCAATTTTAACATATTCATTTAGAAATTTACGTTTTAACTAAACAAAAACATTATTTTAAAGGGTTAAAATACAATTTTATTGATGTACTAATTTAGAATGTTACAAATTTTAAAGAAACTAAACTAAAAAAAAACGAGTTTACCATTTAGGGCAAAAGGATACTGGAATCTAGGTATGTCTTTTTTATGATATGAATTTAAGGTAAAGTAAATTATTAAGATGATCACTTATTATTTGTGTTTAGTAAGTGTATACTTTTAATCATTAATTTAAAAAATATATATTTTGAATACTTCTGTTTCATTTTTAAATATTTAGTTATTTATCTCGTGACACCTTCGTCACGAGTCTTTGTTTTTGTGATTGGTCTCTTGTCACGGTTGTTCACCTTGTTTAAGGGTGTAAATGAGCCGAGTTGAGCTCAAGTAGTGCTAAGCTCGGCTCGGCTTGTTAAAATTTCGAGTCGAGTTCGAGCTTTTTTCGAGCCTAACCGAGCCAAGTATTAACCGATCTTTGATCGTGTTAGACTCTAATAATTCTTATCTCTCAAGTCTCATTTAAAGCCTAATGAAAAAAAAACAACTTTGATACACAAATTGTGTAAACTCAAACTTGTTAATTTTAGGTTGTAGTATGTTAATTTAGACTATTATTTAGGGTTTAGATTTCAGGGTTTTAAATTTAAAAATTTAGATTTAAAATTATAAAAAAATCGTCTCATTTACGGCCCTAACCCTGCTTAGGGTTCTCATGAGCGCTCGGCGTAAAATCGGATAATCAAAGATTCGTTCGGATACCATTTATCACGGGGTTATTACCCTCTTTCTAAAAGACATGTCTGATAAGATGTACAGCGCCACCGTTTATATACTCTAAGACCTCCATTTTCCTTTTCGACGTGAGATTAATGCTCTTTATCTATTTTCAAACGTGATATTCTCATCTACTCAACCTCGTGACGCCTTCGTCATGAGTTTCTAACTTGTCACGTAACCATTATCCTCTTCTTAAAAGACATGTCTGATAAGATATGTAGCGTCACTATATATATCTCAAGATCTCTTTTTTTCTTTCCGATATAAGATTAATGTTCCTTACTTTTTTCTAACATTCTCTTTCACTCAATCCATAGAAAAAAAGTTTACGACTTAATTGTCGTTAGGCAACTAACAACATATTAACTCTCCACAATTAATATAAAAAGTCAAAACCATCTCTCTAGTCATTGAAGTATTATTATATTATTATTTCAATTACCTAAATAAAAATAATTTTTTCATTTATGATTGCTTCATGGTGGTACAAGTTAACCATATCAGTGTTGTTCAAAATCACTAATAATTACTGTTCCCGAAGTGATTAAATGATACCCACAGATACCAGTATTCTCTAAAACTATCAAGCCTTGTGGGATCAACAAGACTGATTCTAATCTGGGTATTTCTTCTTCTTTCTGTTCTTCGATCTGATCCTGATTTAGTTTGAGAGTGCTTCGTCTATTTGCTGACACAACAAGTTTATATGAATCCATCTGTTGCTGCTTCTGTGATAGTAATTATTGTCTAGTCTAGAGATAGAATCATATCACCTACAGTTTTGGGGGTTACATTTTTCTGGAGCCTGGAGGGGAGTTTAGAAGCGGAAGGGGTATGGCATGCAACAAGGTGGGGAAGATGATGGAGAGGAAAAAAATAAAATAAAACAATTAAATATAAAGGGTTAAATATAAAATTATGTAAATTATTTTTATTTTCATAGTTAAAATATGAGTTTGATAATAGTTTTGTGACTATATAAGTAATTTAACTTTGATACATCGTCAGTTGTTTAAGAGAAATTAACACTCGAATGATCAAATATTAAAAAAAAATAAAATTTTAATTAATTAAAATATTAATTTTTTTAATTTGATAACTAAAAGTATATACTTACTAAACACAAGTAACCATCTCAATGACGTTTATTAGGGGTGGGCAATACCAGATATCCAACCAATTTTAATAGAATTGGTTCTGGTCTCAGTAACCACCGATTCTTAAAAATTAGAACTAGTCTCGGTCACAATGGGTCTTAAATTTTAAGAACTGGTCCCGTTATTGGTAGGAACTGGTTCCAATACCGGGTACCCGGTCAATTAGTTTGATAAGAAAAATAAACAAAAGAAAACCAATACTGGATATTTGATATTGGTACTGGTCCTATTGGGTACCCACAGAGTACCGGATCCAAAAAATCAAAATCTAATCTCGATCTCACCGAAATCAATACTAAATAAAAATCTATCAGATCTTATTGGATACGAAACTAAGATCGGATAATCGAGTTTTTTCCCTTGATGTTTCACCCTTTAAGGTATGTTTATAGGTTTGAAAATCCCAAGTACTGATCTCTTTGGTAAAACTATAAAATTGAGTTCTGAATTAAATCCTTAGACTGCGTCCACTGCATGTGCATGCATTTAATTCTTAAGACCAAATTAAATCATTTTCATGCATCGTGCTGCTGCTGCCATCAGACGAAGGATTCAAAGGGTTGCTGGCCGAGACCCATCAACTGCCGATTTCATAGGAATATTAAATAAAATTGAAATCATTAAAAGAACTTTCCGACGACCAAGAGTACTCGTGTTTTTTAATATTGAAATTTTCACGTAGATTAAAGATACTATTTTTTACGTAAAAGAAAGATACAAGGATTACTTTTGCTTCTATAGTAGTTTTAGTTTATCGATTTTGTTTTTATAATATTTTTTATTTATTTTTAGGATGAATCTATAACGAGCGTCGTATATTGTTGAATATCACTAACGTTAAACATCGTTGAACATTATTAAATTAATTAATAAAGATTAAAAATATCAAAGACTCAACATACAATTATTAATTGTATGTGAACTATCGCTCTTTTATTAATTACATATTGAGTCCTTGATATTTTTAATTTTTATTAATTAATTTAATAGTGTTCAACAATATTCATTAATAATGGTGTTCAGCAATGTTCGACGTCCGTTGTAAATTTTTTTTAATTTTTATTCGTTTGTCTCTCAACTGATACTTTAATTTTAATTTTAAATTTCAAACCCTAAATTCTAATAAAAATTATTAATCTAAAGTAATTATAAAACATAAAAATATTTTTAAATACAAAATGATGATGCAATCCGAATACTTTAAGAACCAAATTGATAAAAAATATCATAGGAACGAAATCAATAAATTAAAACTACTATAAAAACAAAAGTAACTCATAATCCTAAAAGAAATGTTTGTGAAAATACAATTGATAAAGACAAAAGTAACCCTTATATAATCATGTTATATATTTATCAATTAATCCAGATTAAATATGATATAGATTTATTATTAGAGAGGTTGATTCGAAAAGAAAATTATTTTATGGTCCTCACATATTACCAAGAATATAGAAAGAGTGATAGAATTGGATAATTTTTTATAATATGTAAATATATTCTTAATCGAAATTTATTTATTTTATTAGTTAAGGATCATAAATAATACAGTAAAAAAGGTCATAAAATAATTTTTCGATTCTAAAAAATAAATTTCATCTAATATAATATTAAAATTAAAATAAAATTTTTAATAATCTTATTTAAAAAATCTAACTTCTTACATTAATAGTTATTATAATGTTGCAATAATTTTCTTACTAATTAATTTTAATTTTCAGACCATAGGTCAAGGTTATAGTTAATGCCAAAGTGGAGTTGGTCTGACATTTTTTTTTTTATTAAAATATGTTTGTTTGACATTCTCGGTTTAGGATTAGGATTCTAAAATAGAAACTAATTAATCTGACTTTGTCTTGACTGAATTTGTCTTAATTTCCCCTCGGTATTGATTGTTCCAAATCAAACCATGCTTTGAAAACGTAGCCGGCATGTTCTACCGAAACACCATGAAGATAGATTCAAAACCAGACCCAGTTTTTTTTCTTGCATTTTCTTTCTAGCCAAACAAACATGGACTCTTTCTTGCTTGCTGCAGTAGAGGTATATATACACAGACACACACATGTTTGGTCACTAAGCTTGAGCTAAAGGTTTAAAACATCAATTCAGTCTGAAAAACTTTTCATAGTTTTTAGAATGGGTAGTGAAAGTCATGAAATCAACAACTCCATTAGAGGAGGAAAGTTGCAAGGTCCAAGGCCTTCAGCTTTAAGAGTAGGCGGCAACGCTTTGTCGACAGTGATCAAGAAATCGTCTCACGGTAATCGGAATCGGATTTCCAAGGTTATTAAACCTGTTGTAATCTATCTCAGGTCACCGAAGATTATCCATGTAAGACCTGAGGAGTTCATGAGCATCGTGCAACGCCTGACTGGGAAGGACTCGACGAACGAGGCTTGTAACAAGACGACATCGGCATCTCCAATAGAGGATGATGAACCGGTTACTTTGTTCGATGCTGATGAGCAAGTCCTTGGAATGTCTCCAACTTCGTTGCATTTCTTGGCTTGTGTACAGAAGTAATTCATTACCAACCAGTTTTCTAATCACTATGTATTAATTTTGATGTAGATGATAATACAAGATCATGTGGTTTATATTTGCTTGGAAAGAGAACTATGGTGATTAAACTGGTTTATATTTAATATTAAGTTTTCCATGTATCTGTAGATCCTTGAAATGTCGATACGAATTTCAACGACACTAGCAACGAAAACTCTAGCGAACTAACGATTGCTCGAATTAGAAAAGAATAAACATAGCATACTTGAAGAGAAAATCGTACAAGAATCTGAAATATACAGTAAAGGAAACCGGCAATAGAAACGTACCTTAAACCGAAATCAGAAAAATCATAAGAGCTAGTATGCTCACAGCATTCATGTCTTTGCTGATCAAGCAGCAAAATGTATTCAATCGTGAGAATACGAATAAAATCGAAAGAAAGTAGAACAAAATACCAAAATCTTCTCCTCCAAGGAATCCATGAGACAAGATGCAAAGTCTATACATGATAGCTTATTCAAAAATCCACTCAGCAATCACCATTACGATTATTGGCTGTAGCTTGAGATGGCAGTAGATGAATCATTTTCACACTTGTGTACTTGAAATGCATCTCCACTGCCTCAGTCGAGAGCCCTTGTCGAGAAGCATTAGCAGGCCAATGTTGCTCGGTGACAATCCATACAGGTACCTATATAATTACAGAGAAATATGATCGAAAGTGAAACGAACACCGGCTCTTGGATAAATTGAAAAGAGAAACAAAAGTATGCTAGTTTTAAAACATAGGTCAGTCCAACAGTAACCATTTATATAACGAGTAGTATACTTACTTGCTTCGACGATTCCGCTTCCAGAAAAAGGACAGAATCCACTGGAAAAAAATGCAAATAAAAAAAAATCAAAAGATGATAAATATTAGGTGGAACTATGATGTTGAGAGTGGGAAAACATAGAACATCTCCATTGATGATGCTTCATGTAAAACATTACAACTAAAAGAATAGTTACTATGGAGAGCACCGAGTAAAAAAGCCGAAGTAATTATGAAGTTTCAAGAATATGGCATTGCTAGATTGACTAAGGCAAAATATACAGACATGATAATGTTGATACTAGAGCTAGATGGTGTAAAATACATACAAAAAACAACCTTTTGTTCAATCAAGGATTACCTTGAAGAATGACATGAACGGTAGGCATTCACGAGTAGATGGTTTCCTCACAGTCACTGGTCTTTCAGGTGACATTTCCTTGCACAAATGTTGAGCTATTTCTTTCAATAATACCAAGTGTGCATTTTCTGTTCGCATTGATATTATTGCTTGTTTCATTGATTCCCTATCAGCCTCAAGGGCCAGAAGCCTCCCGTAGAGCTTCTTGATATCAGGATCACAAACATCAGGCAGATCAATTGTATGCCTTGGACTGTACTCATAATCATCACGATCTACAACTCCAGGTTTAGGCTTGGAGGTTCGTTCGTACGGCACCCCAGTATGTATTGAATCAATTGTATAAACTCTGTCACTCATATCATCTCCAGCCTCTGAAGCATTATCCATTCTTCTTGAGCTGGAAACCTTGTCCATTTCTGAAACAAACTCCTTTTTGAAGCTAGTATTAAACATGGGAGAATCACCGGCAAATTCTGAAGTGGTCTCTTTAGGCAGGAATGAGTTTGAACCATCACCTGAAAGCCCCCTTGCATGTCTTGGTCGCCTAGGAGAGTGACCAACCATTACCTTCTCTGAAACATTCTTTGTTCCAGGGAAACATCCATCAAGTTGACTCAGCTGACTGCTGCTCAGATTCCTCTCCATTTGGCAGATCCTTTGTTCCAGATTTCGCAAGTGTTCTCGAGGAGTCTCACCAAATGCATATGTCTCAATATCTTCAACATCATCACCGGGATTCTCGTTCAAATAGCACCTTGGAGTTGGATAATCATATGGAAGAAGATCAACTGAATCACCAAAGTTCTCAGCCATGTTTTGAAACTCCCCATTAGGCTCACCTTCGACCTCTTCCTCAGTAAATCCATAACTCAACATCCTATGCTTGCAAGCCTGAACTTCACATGTAAGAGCTTGAATAGTCTGCTCTCTCTTATACAACAAATCCTCCAATACAATTTTCTCCTCCAGGTCATGAGCCATTTTCTCCTCAGCATAATTCTTGAATTGCCTTGCCTCCATTTGGATCTCCGCCTTCTCGCTCTGCAACTTCAATATCATCGACATGGTCTCAGTAGCAGCCGATGATGAGGCATTTCTCTCTTCCTCCAATTCTCTATTCAAATCCTGTATTGTGGTTTGTAGGGTGCTAACTGTCTCCCGTAAAGCTGCACATTCATTCTCGATTTGGATTTTGGCATTGGAGTTAAGATCCAATCCTGGATCATCCAATCTGTTTGTTGCCTCAAACTCATCGAATTTTCGTTTCACAGATCGAAACCAAGTACTCGAAGAACCACCAATCAAAGAACAAGAAGCACAACCACAATCACAACATTTTACCATTTTTTTTGGAATTGGAGATGAATAAACTTTTGACTCCATATATCAATATATGCATTCAAATTCAAGCAATCTAATTATTTACTGACAAATCAATACAAAAAAATGTAAAAACTTATTAAAGTTCCTCTTGAATCTTGGATCCTCCAATGAATATTTCCCCTCTCTTTTTCTACTCCACCTACCAGCAATGTAAATCCCTCCTGGATAAATCAATCACAAAGAAAAGTTCCTGAAAAAAAAATAATGAAAGACATGCATCTAAAAAGTTCCTTTTCAGAAATAAAATTTCCAGGAATCCTTATAAACAACAATTCTCAGTTAACATTCAAATGCTAGAAAATTTCTCCAGCAAATCTATTCAAAAATGATTTTTTTTCTCTCTCTTTAAACTAACCTTGGAAGCTGAGATATCACAAGCTGGAAAAAGGTATTAAATTTTCCCGGGAAATAAACCTCCAGACAAGAAAGTGAAGCTCTTTCTTGTTTATAATTTCATCAAACTTCTCCTTTGAAAGAAAATCAATCGCCTTACACCAAGCCCAATAGCAAAAAATATGTTTCCCAACAGAAAATCGGTAATCATTGCAATTGTGTTTGGGAGAAAGGAAGATTAGGAGGGAAAATTGTACAAATAAAAAACAAAAAATCAGAAAGTGGAAACCATAAACGAAAGAACTGAGTTTTCTTAGACTAAAGTACATAAATCATCACTAAATTAAGTAAAAAACACTTTTTTAACCGATTAAATTTTAAAATTATAAAATATTCTTTAAATTTATTAAATTGTTATAAACAATCACTTAATTTCATGAAATTATAATAAAATTATCATTAAAACTAATCAAATGATTTTTTAGCTTATCAAAATTTATACAATTCAATATATTCAATGACAAATTTGTAACTTTTTAAAATTTTAGGTATCAAAATGTCATTTTTACTAGTTTAATGAGTTTCGATTCTGTGTGAAAATGCTTATAAAATCGATATTTACATTATCCAATCAACATTTGACATGTCATATTTTTTTACAAATAATAAGTCAACAAAAATCTAGGAAAATAGTGATTAAAAAGATGATACGATGCTAAAGATTAGCTCTTGTATACTTTTGTTTTCCTAAAATAAATTTTCAATATATTTGATTTTAAATATCTCAAAAATTCACTTTTGATTCGTTCTAGTTGTTTTAAAAATATATTTAATAATTTATATTAAATAAATTGTAATATAATTGTGTACTTTTTTATATTTGTATTTTGTATTTTAGACAATTTAGTTTTAATTCATATACATTAAAATTTGAGATTTTTTTATTTTTAATGCTATTAATAAGTTTAAACCGCTGTACCATAAATTATTGTCTTTATTTAAATAATATGAAAAATTATTATTAGTTGTATGAATTATCTTATTTCAATAGTTAAACGTTGTTTTTGGAGGTCATAAGTTTATTTTAATTTTTTTTAAAAGTATTATAATTAAATTATAATTTTATTTAAAAGTTTAATATTTTAACGAGTTAAAATATTTAATTATTAATTAATTTGGGCTATACTAGTCATATTTTTAAATTTTAAATCATGATGTAGAATCTGTTATATTAAATTATGCCATTACTTTTTTACATTATTCATTAGTTGTTAATTTAGTTTGTGTTCTTCAATTTGATAAATTAAAGTGATATAATTTAACCGTATTATTTTTAATTATTTGAATATGAACTAAATTTTAAAAATATAATTAATCAAAATGGATTATAAAATTAAATAAGTTATCTCTGTATAAATATCCACAGTAACCATAAAATTTCAAGATGAGTCTACAACAAGTATCTAACATCACTAAATATTATTAAATTAATTTATAAAGAATAAAAATTTAAAAGACTAATCATTCGATTATTAATTATATATTAAATTTATCACTATTTTATTAATTACATGTTAAATCCTTAAAAGTTTTATTAATTAATTTAATGGTGTTCAACAATGTTAATCTACGCCCGTCATAGAATTTTCTATATATTTCATCAAAATTAAAGTCTCAATACATATACAACTTACCAGTGTCTAAAGCCAAAAATGTACAAGAATTTCATGTTTCTAGAGATATCATGTTTTGTAAACCAATTTTCTAACATCCAAAATGAAATTTTTAATTCAATGAAACAGGTCTGTCTTTAAATCACAATCAGCAAAATTCTGGCATTTTGATAATATCAACTGAAACTCCATTAAAAACAAAACATTATTGCATGTTTAAGAGACAAAAGCAAAAGAGAACCTACAAAGTACTGGTTTAAATAATCGAACTTCCCGTCGACCACACCGTGGTCGACGGTGTAATTATCTCGACTAACCCCTCAACGGTTGGCCTTTGCAACCCTCTCGATTTCGTCCTTCTTCTTGATGGCATAGCTGTACAATCAAGTATTTCATCAGGACAATGATCCAAAAGCTAATTAAGCAATAAAAGAGATAAGTAATTTACCTGTTAGATGATCCCTTTGCAGCATTAATAAGCTCATCAGCCAGACATTCAGCAATGGTTTTAATGTTTCTGAATGCAGATTCACGGGCACCGGTGGTCAACAGATAGATGGCCTGATTGACACGGCGAAGGGGAGAAATATCAACAGCTTGACGCCTGACAACACCTGCAGAACCAATACGAGTAGCATCTTCACGAGGTCCACTGTTAAACCAAAACAAAAAGTAACAAAGCTTATTAAAGGTCAATACAAAATCAACAGATGTATTAACTAAGCACAGGGATTCAAATAGACTACCTGTTGATTATAGCATCAACAATGACTTGAATTGGGTTTTGATCAGTCAGGAGATAAATAATTTCCATGGCATGCTTAATAATCCTAGTCGCCATAAGTTTTTTCCCGTTGTTACGGCCGTGCATCATCAGTGAGTTTGTCAGCCTCTCAACAATCGGGCATTGAGCTTTTCGGAAACGTTTCACCGAGTACCTCCCAGCAGTGTGTGGCACATAGGTTGCATGCTTGGAAGCTTGGACACCAATGTAGTCACTCAAAGAGATATCAGTAACCTAAAATCAAATGTGAACAGCAAATTCAGGAGCCGAATTCATTACAATCAAGAGTTCTAATCATTAACCCAAATGCATTGACCATAATTTATAAACCCTAATTCAAAATCCGTAAATTAGAATAAACAGCAAAGGGAACAAACAATTCAGATAGCAGCTAAAGGAAATAAGCATTTCATATTCAACAAAAACCAGTAAGATGATATAAATGGATAGAGACTTTCAGATCAAAAATTATGAGGAATATGAGGGGAAACCTGAACATCCTCAAAAGACCAGCGATTGAAAAGCTTGACTTCGTTGGTAGGTTGAGTTGGGTCTTTGGAGACCTCGGTAGCTGCCACGGCTGTCGCCATACCTAAGAAAACAACTGATTTACATAACAAGAATGAATTTTGAAGAAATAGAGAATCAAAGTGAGACTTAGGAGGAAATTGGAATTAAAAATAAACACTATTAAAAGAAACCTCTGATTAGATGGACAGAAAGAGTTGAAGATGGAGTGGCGACCGAGAACCGAAGAGTGATTCTATCGGAGGGGATGATGAGATCAAAGAGCCCTAATCTAACAATTATTTTATATTTGGAAAAATCCGGATGTTAGGGTTTTTAGGACTTTTGGTTGGGTTACTGCTATAACCAAGTCCATAATAGTAATTTTACAGCCCATTGTTCTTCAAGAAGCACAATAATATTTTAATCTCTATTGAAGGGTTAACGAGTCGGGTAAAATCATTTCGCTTAAAAATAATTGCATGGCATACAAAATTTATCTCGAGTCGAAAAAAATTAAATTATTCAAACTAATTTAATGAGAAAATATTTGATTTTTAATTTTATAAAAAAATGATAGTAAAATAAAAATTAAATTAATTTAATTTTTTTAATAATTAGTGAATTTTTAAGTTCGAGTCGAATCCATTTTTAATATATATTGTATGTTAAAAATATGAAAATGTATATATGTATTGCGTATGATTTTTCGAGTTTGATGTATTTTTTAAGATAATATTTCGCCTGCATTGTCTATTGACTGAACTTGCAAACGTTGTGCTCCGCATCTATTCTCCTTGCTGGTCTGATTTTTGCAGAATTTGGTGCAAATATTGAGAGCATAAATAAAAGTGTTTGACGAATTTTTCATATAGCGTTTATTTATTAAATTAAATAAATGAATATAAACAGAAATTTTATGTTTGGTTAATAAATGAACGAATATAAACAAAATTGTATACAGTTTATTTATGTTCACATACAAGTTAATTTATAAACACATTTATAAGTTTATTTTATTTTTAAAAGTTTTAAGTATCGATGAAGGTTAAGACTAAATTAAATATAAAGTAGACATAAACAAACATAATATTAAAAATAAATAAACATAATATTAAAAAATCAAGCAAATAAATAAACAAACACAGTATTAGAAAAACATTCGAAACAACTCAAAAATCTTCGTTTGGTTTTGTAAACAAGATGCAGCCATCGGAAAATAATAGACGGCTCAATATAGGACATCATTTTCCAAATCAAAATCCTGAGAAAGAATGGTTGATGTTTTCTATTTATTCGACTACAATAGATATAATAGTATCCGTTTTAAAATAACTCTGTCAATCACTGTGCTAGTATTACTGGTGTTCGATCCAATAATCTCCGAAACAACTGTTCCTTTAACGGATAATAAGAGTGACAAAGAATAAACAAATATGGTGAAACAGGATCGCCATGTCCTAAACCTCTTTCTAGTTTGAAATCTCTTCACCATTCACCATTTATAACCAAGGACATTGATGTTGGAGTAACATATTCAATAACCCTTTGAATCAAACACGATTCCAAATTATCCCATACCAAGAATTTTAACCAAAATAAATTATAATCTCGAGAGTTTTAAGCTGAAATAAACAAGATTATAACACATTTATTAAAAAGATAGATCATAATTACGATTAGTGATTATTAAATCCAAACAAATGATATAAACCCAAAACAAATTCAAGTTCATTTCAACATCATAAAATCAAGCTGTTTAGAACAAGCATTCTCACAAACTGAAAGTACAAGTAATTCAAAAAATAAGAGTAGAAGATGCCCAAATTCAACAAAAATACCGATCAACGAAGCCTTCGAGCTTCTCTCTCGGACTCGAGCAACGTCAGAATATCTCCTTCGCGAACCGGTCCCTTCACGTTCCTCATGATAAATCGGTTTTGGTCATCCAAAAACTTGACTCGAACCTGAGTCACTTGACCTCGGGAACCGGTCCTTCCCATAATTTTCACAACCACAGCAAACTTAATCTGGCTATCCATTCTACAAAAAAAGCGGATCGAATCTTACATATTATTGTTCGTAAATTTGAAGACGAATTTCAAAAAAAAATACAATGATCCATGGAAAACGATTAAGAAGAATGATTCCGCGTATAATCAAACAAACATCTTAATAAAAATTGCTAAACGGAACCACAGTTTAATTCCTTAAAAAGAATAAACGGAAGAAAATCTAAGGTTAAATAAAATAAAATGAAGTGTAAGTCATTAAGAACTAACTTGATTGAACCTTGACGAGCAGATGGATGGAGGCGCGGCTGCTTTCTGTCGAGGCTTTGAAGGAGTGAACGTATGATAAACCCTAGATATGGTCTTTTATATATACACATGCCTTTCGGAATGACGGTTATGCCCATTGGATTGGGCTTTTTGGACTCGTCTATTTCAGTCATTTCGTTAGGGTTTGGGGGTAGGCCCATGGTTATTCGTAGTAGGTCGTTGATTAGGCATGTTTAAATCCGTCCGATCACCATACTCTTTCTTCTTAATTTTTTTTTAAATTAGTACTTTTTATTCTTAGCAATGTTTTACTAGTATTTTTTAATTTTAAAATTAAAAAATGTTTTATGATTTTAATTTTTTTTATTAAGAAATAAACTTTTTATTAAAAAAAAATCCGTTTATACTTTCTTTTAAGTTGTAAATTTTAAATTTATTAAACATTTTTTAAATAAAAATATCAACATTAATAAGATTTTAATGGGGTTGAGAAAAAGTAAGATTTTGAGACCTTTATTATTTAGGCTTTGAAATCTAGTCATGTATAGTTTATTAGTTTGGAGTGATTGTGTTTCATTGCGAATGACATGATCATGCTTGAAAAGAGACAAATAATATTAATCTTACATCGAAAAAAAAAAAAAGGAAGATCTTAGAATATATAAATAGTAGCGCTATACATTCTATCATACATATTTTTAGGAAAAGAATAATGACTCCGTGATAACATTCTAGTTTATTAATTGTACCGATTAATCTATAGTTATAAAAAAAATTGCATTATTTCTAATATTAATTTTAAAAGAAAAGCTAATACGTGTATTTTTTGTTTTTCATAAATAATATATATTTAATACTATTAGAAAAAAAAATTGAAACCCTCAAATGGTTATAATGAAAAGATAAATATTATTATTTGTTTTAACATAAATCTACTAATTTTATTAAATAAGGATATATTTAAAAATAGAATGAAACTTCACTATACAAAACACCTAAGTCCAGATATATACTTAATAAACAAAACTAACAACACGAAATTATAAGAAGATCAAACAAGAAAAAGGTAAAAATCTAATCTAAAGACTCGAAATAAAAGAAAAATTTAAACGTCATCAAAATTCACGATGATAGAAAAAATTATCAATACATAACATAAAAATACATATTATAATAAAGCTGCATCGACAAAAATATTATTATTTTTATATAACTCTAATTCAAGTAGACATATCTTTATGGTGTACAGGCTTTATTAAAAGGCAAATATTAATGAATATTTTTTAATAGTTTATAAAGATTACAATACAATATACTTTTTAATACGATTACCCAGTAATATTTATTTATATTCTTTTATCGTTTAATAACACACGCTCACCTAAGTTAAAACTACTTAAACCTAATTTTTTAGGATGAATATTATATTTTTTTATTTGTTAGGTTTAAGATTATTGAATAAATAATCCCGCCAAACAACGCAAAAAAATACCCTTAGAAAAAAAAAAGTATACAAATAATATGCATTTATATCCCATAACATTATAAACAAATATTATTAAAAAATATTTTTAAAAAAATACTATTAAAAACATTATAAGTAAATATCATATACTGAAATTATATTTAAAATATATATTTTTCGTATAAGCCATATTTACTTATCCAAAAGAAGCAATTGTTTGCTACAATTTTCATCTTCACATACACTATGGCTCTGGTTAAACTCAGATGGTATGAACTATGAAGTGCCTTTTACCATTTTCAATCTTCACTAGTTTCGTTCTGTGTTAACTTCCGAACACTTGACCGTATTCTCCGTTGTTGCTTCAGCATCGTTGACAGTTTCCGAGCCTCTTCACTATCTTTCTTTAACAGTGGAACTTCTTGCGATGGCAGCTTTGCTTCAGGAATCAGGATCCTTGGTTTCGGAAACTTTAGATCCAGTAGGCGCTGCTTCAGATTTAATACTTCTTTAGTTCCGGCAGCATTTTCAGTATTCTCATTTGTCACTAACTTCAGTAGATTCAGGCTTTGCTTGTCTCTGAAGTTTCTTCCTCTTTTTTCTTTGTCTCAATTACCAAGGGTGGGAGCTTTACATCGAGATCCTTGACTTTCGATGTCAGAGATCGCACATTTTTGGCATTTGCTAGCCTAGAACCGGCTATCTGCCATGAAAATGTAACTAAGACTAAGAGCTTTGATTGAAAGAGATAAGATCTGTAATCTACATGTGTAAACAAAAGCGTATAAAGACCAGCATAGCAGCTTGGAAATTAATGACTTTCATAAGGAAAAGTGCCCAAGGCTTGTGTTCGGGAAACAACCAGTGAAAGAAATGCTGCAAAATGTATGTGCACATAATAGAGCTGCCCTGCTAATGTAAGTGCATGCTAACTGATTGATTCAAGACACTGGTTCGTAAAGTTCGATTGTTTCTGAGCAAGATTTTCAGTCATAAAAGCTATAATGTTAGAGAACTCTTTAAAGTTCATCAGAATGATTCATGCAATGACTTAAAACAGTAATGGAAGGAAATCTAATGCTTAAAGAAATATAAGTTTTAGAGCAAGGAAATCTCAATCCCATCTTGACTTACCTCATCTATTTTATCCACCCGTTCTTTTAAAACCTCCTCAGATGCTTCCTTGTATATACCTTGAAGAATGTAAAGGATGTGATAATGGAGTTCTTCAGATTGATGTTGTTCAATCTTACAACTAGGTACGGCTTCTTTGCAACCCACTGAAAAGAAAGGGCAGTTCACGAGCATCATCGGACAGACAGTTATGCAGTGTCTGTAAATATCACGTCTCATGAGGAAATCTGGGCACTTGTGTTCACATGGAATTATCTTGAAAGGGCAAGATGAATCGTGCTTCTCCGCTTTATTAGCCGAAAATCTAGCATCACACCCTTCATTTCGACATGTCATTACTCTAAAACTGCAAGTTGGTAAATGCAGGGAAAGTTCTTCTGTGGTTTCAAATTTCATGTTACAGTGATATTGGTTCTTGACATCAATTCTTCAGTAAAGTTTGTACAATAGCTTCTCTCTTGTCAACTGGCCAAAACCCATTAATTTCCATCTGGTGAGCAAAATCATCAATACTGTCTTCTCTCCTCTCGCTTAGTAGCAATGCTGAAACACAACTAAACAAATTCCTCTTTGAAACAGCAAACTCATCAATAAGAAAAGCAATGATATCATAAGGATTGTCATACACTTCCACCTGTGGAGGACCTTCCAAGACAACAGATTCAGACACATAAGTTTCAGTTCTTTGTGTAAGATACTACACCAATTCTTTTCTTAACTCCGCAGCTACCGAACCTGGGAACCTGAAAACACCTCCGGTTGTATTGTCAACACAAGCCGTAGCTAACCCCGGTAGGAGTGCTTGAGTTATCTTGAAAAGCAGTTCTGCATCACAAAGGTCACAGTGAAATGCAGGACCTGCCTCTTTTGCATCTTTAATCTTCTCTGGCACATTCTCTACATCACCTGCAGGCGGTTCCGTACTTGCAGACAGATCCGCACTAACAGATGGGCCCGAATTTGCAGGTGAATCTGTACTTGGTAATGCCTACAAAAGATTTGTCAACCACAAAATATAAGTATCTGGTTTGGTAACAAACCTACTTGACAACCAAAAAATCTCTCAAGTCTTAAACCCTTTCAGAAACAAGTAGACCTAGTGATTGAACTTCCAAAAGCAACGCATCAAATCTGTTTAAAATATATTAAACCCCAACCTGAGAACAAATTTTCAATTTACTTAATCTTTCAGCTCTTCCTCTGTGCTTAATTTGGTATATAACGAAAATCAATTAATTTTCTAAAGATCAAATCACCAAAACAATGTAAGCAATCTGATTTTGGGCAACGAAAAGAACAATAACTTGAAAATCAAATTCTAATTACTCTATTAATCAAATGTAATTCCAGAATTTTAAAAAAAAATGCTGAAGAATTTAGAGATCTGGCGACTTAAGCTCTCATTTTTTTTACTGCTATGGTTCTCTCAAGAGTATATTTTCAACTAAAAGTAATAATTCAAACCTTACCTAAGAACAAATTACAATTAATTTCTTACAGATTCAAACACCAAAACTTGCACAAATAAATAAATTAAAAATGCATCTTAGAAGGATCATAAATGGAGAACCAAATCCTAATCACTACATTAATCAAATATAGTAGCGGGGGGAAATACCTCCATCCTTCTGAAGTGCTGAGAATTCAGATCAAAGAAAACCTCTGGTCATCTCCATAAAGAGAACAAAAAATCTGAAAAAGAAAGGTACAAGCTCAAAAGAATAGGCGTATGGGCGCTCCTTCTCCATTTTTATATCCATTGCAACTGTTTTTTACGATCCTTTTGACTGAAAAATCCGCCTTGCCCTTGCGTCTAACTAGACGTCTTTATTCATGTTTTGTATGCGGAATCGGTCCATTCGGTTCCAGTTCAAAAAGTATACTTGTTTTCCTTCATCACAAGAATTAAATTCATTGATAGACTAATATAAGTTTGATAATAGGTAAGTTTATTATGAACAATTATAGATTTAAATGAATCGAGTAAAATTTAAGTGGTGTTTAATTTGGATCGATTCATTAAGAATTTAAGTTAATATCGAATCTAATCGAATCAGTGTTGATTAAGTTTTAATCAAATAACATTGCGAATTCGAGTCCGAACATGATCACTATGGATCCTACAGGGCCAGAATTACAAGAAATCCTAGAAGCATTGAAAGTGAATCAAATTTTGAAGCTTGTCTGGATCAAACACTAGTCAAGATGAGTTTTTTCAGACAGAGAGTTCATACCCTTTCGTCGTCAGCGTCCATCTTTCCGGCATTTTCTCGACAACCATTACAATACCCTCTCAGTTTATTCAAAGATATTTTATGACCTCATTCAAATAAACCCAGATTTCAATATGCATTTTGAAATCACTAGGTAAAACACACCTTGCCGCTCCGATTCCGCTCAAACTCCTTTTTTTCCCAGGTTGAAACTGAGTTCCACATATTTCAGGGTTCTGGATATAGGTATGCCATATCATCTTCCAAAACTTTCCAAATAACAAACAAAATTGAACATACATGTGTTGGATAAGCACACCCGAGACCAAATAACATAGAAAACACCCACTAAATATAGAACTTTTCCATATCCGGTACGACAAATACAAATAAGAGGGATAAGGGAATACAGAACTGAAAACAAATACAGAAATCTACATTATGAGTGTCTTTCATCAGCTATGCAATCTTTTCGAGCATAATACACATGTTTTTTTGATACTCATCGTCGTCAAAAGATTAAAATAAACAAGGAATGTAAAAAACTTGCAGGAAGTAGATGCCAGAGACTCCAGCAAAAGATCGACGACTACCTGACTATGCAACAGGAGGGAGTTGAGGAAAAGTGAAGTATCACGAACCAGTTATCTCAGAGTTGCTTCAGAGGAAGTAATCAGGAGTTCTACGAGTAACATCAGGTTCGCCTCTCCTTGGAGCTGGTTCAAACTGCAGTAAGATTAACTTAACGGTTATACAAACAGATGGAAAAGGCATCCGGGAACTCAATTTCGAAAGTTAGTTGTTGCTCTTTGATGTTTAACCATATTTTATATGTGTGCGCAAATGATAGGAAAAGAAAAGGGGGAGTAGGGAAGAAATACCTGGATGAATGATTGACTATTGCAATCATCAACTTCCAAAATCGAAGCCATGTTCCCGCAGCGATAACAATAATTAGGGGCACTAAATATGGTTACCACCTTTTGTTCCTGTAACAAGGGGGGGAAATTATGAATTAAAACCGCCAGAAGCATTTTATGCCTCGTATAAAAGCAAAAATAATAATAATAAATAAATTATAAGAAACATGAATGATTACATGTGCCCAGTTAAACCCATCCATAACCAGCTGATGAGCTCTAGCAATCAACTTCAAGCTGTTTGTGTGATTGAATTGTTCAGATATATCCTGCAGAGAAGAATGTAAAATTTCAATACTAAAATAATGAGAAAAAAAAAGCAAGACAAAAAAAACCTCGAACAATGGCCGCTCCGAACATAAATTACCTGGCCAAAAGTATATCCAGCACCACGAGGTGAGATGCCCCAACCACATCGATCATCCGGATCAGACCACAATAAATCACACATGGGTCCCTCATGAGGAACTTCTTGGACACGATCAAAGTTTCTTATGTTATCCAGGGTTTCAATTGAAGGGGACAATCCACCATGCAGACAAAATATTTCTGACTCCACCTAAAATGAAGAAAGCAGCACTACATCATTGAATGGAAACACCGAATCATTTTAACGACCATACTCCCTCCATTCAGTTCTAGAAAGTACAAAGTTGACATGAACATTACCAAGGAAATATCTCTTTAGCCCAGTGTAAACCAATATAGTAATAAAATCAGTTATCTTGATTTTAAAATAACCATTAAATACAAGAAACAGCCAATTACTTCCATACATTTCAGAAAGCAACCTAGAATTCACAACTTTTTCTTGTCCAACCAAAAAGATAAATAGAGTTCTCTAAACTTAAAAAATCAATAAGAAAAGAACATAATACTAGTAGTCTAGTACAATAATAAAAATATGGAGCACAAGAATAGGATTAAACTACAGAGCCAAATGAAATAGAACTAAGACATAAATGTAAAATATCAAAGATGCTAAGGCTAATATGTATGTCCTTAGTTCTTTCTTTCGTAGATTTATGTTTCAAATCAAAATAGTTTTCACCTCGTATTAGTTCTACTCACCAAAGCAGTTAATGGGAAATAGTCAAATAGGTCCGTAAAGATCTTCCAAACATTAGCATTGCCATACCTGTAAGTAAATAACCATAAAAACAATTAAAATGGATTTGCAAGAGGAAGAAGCAACTATACAGTTATACTCTCTCCAAATGACACCAAATTATCTGAAGGGCAGAACACCAAAAACTCAAATCTACTAGTTTTATTAATCATATTATTAATCATATCAGACAATACATAATATAGCAGTTTAATTTCTTAACTGGAAAAATATTATAAAACTTATCATTGAAATAAAAACAGATAAGTAGAAAACTTTTGGTACAGCTAACACATCTAAGGCTCATAATACTACACCCTTTCAAATGAAGGTTGTGCAGTAGAAACTCACTTTCGCAGACATTCATCATAAAACCCATAAACTTGTGTGATCTGCCAAAAAGAAAAAACGCCTCAGGGATTAGCTTGGAATTCAAATTATAGTTGGTCAAAGTTCATTTCAAACTTTGAATTAAGACTCTGATATGAAAAGTATAACACCATGTCAAAATTTTGGGTGTGAATATGCATGCATGTTTGGACCAGGTGGGATGGAGCAGAAGAAGAAGAAGAAGCAGACGTCATACCTGGCGGCTTTCATGATTTCCTCTGAGAATGGTAATCCGCTGTGGGTAACGGACTTTTAAAGCCACCAATAGCTGTTTGAGCAGAAAGTAGGGTCATCCAAATGAAATGCACAAATGGATTACTGCTTAAATTTTCTATTTATCTCTAAAGTTGTTGACTTCAATCAAGAGTGATTAATAAGGTAAAATGTAGCTACTCTAAATCCAAAGCAAAATCTAAATTCAGCATCTCGCTAACCAGTATTGTGTAACCTAACAACAGAAGAATCACCCAAAAGGCAGAGGCATCTCAAATTCAGTGTTAAAAATCATTAAGATCAAACCATGTCAGTCCCCCTCCTCAAGTGCTGAAAGGAGGATGTGGCCATTTCAATCACGCAGCTACAAGCCAGAAACCATAAGTCTTATATTGTTTCTGCCTCTAGACCATACTTTAGCAGAAACTAGAAACAACTTTTAATGGCAAGGGTAGAAAAAAAGGCATTTTGTAATTTAACATTTACAATTTTACATACCGTAACAGTTTCAACAGAATAGTACCCACGGTCCACGTAGTCTCCCATAAACAAGTAGTTTGTATCTGGACACTGTCATTTAAAATAAAACCAACTGTGAGGTATAGGCTCAATAGAAAGTCTGATCATGGGCATAGAAATTTAAAAATAAAAAATGAAGCAAATGTGAGTAACAGATGAGGGGAATTGAGAATGGGATTAGGAGTAACAGGTTAGGCAAAACATTAATTTGAAAAAAGAACTATAAAAAAATATCTCTTTCGCATGAAAAGCCCAGACAAAATTTTGAACATCGAGTTCTTGGTAATTATACTACACGTGACATGAGCTGAAAGAGAACTGAAAACCAAAAAGAGACACATTTGGAAGAAGTACCTTCCCTCCAATTCGAAAAAGTTCAGCAAGATCATGAAATTGTCCATGAATATCGCCACAAATTGTCACAGGGCTTTTCACAGGCTGTGATAAAATAACATAAATCAACATCTTCCCAGTTCAAAGATAAGCAATCTCAACATTTCCAAAATTCAATAGTAATTAAACACATATAGACCAGTGTCTCCTGGAATTAGAAACTAGTGACCAGCTAACATAATAAACCTGGACGTTGCTTTCTTGCATTAATATTTCCTTTGCCTTGTCACATAATGCTTTGACCTGACAAGGCAACACAAATAAAATTACGTAACAGTTATAAAATGAAGATATAAAAACTTAACATTTTTTATTAAATGACTAAAATAGATGTAAATTAAAATTTAAATAGCAAGCAAAATTACAATCAAATATTTGGAACAGCTTAAACGCAACATTTTCCCGTGCAAATACCCTAATTTTTTTCACAATTACCGCCATCACATATATCAAAATCGGTTCTCTTTCTGCTTAGAAATGAAGAAAAAGAAAAGCTGCAATTTCTTTTAAAATTAAAATTAAAATACCATTAAATTTACTGTTACAATTGAAAATTTGTAATAATAAATTCAATTCAAAATCATTTTGGATATTCAATAGAAGCGAGCCTAATAATAGATCAGTCACAGATCAAAATTTCCGTCCTTTCTAGGGAAACAAACAGATCGTGAGATAAAAGAACACGTACCTGCTGCTCGGAAAGTGGCTTACACTGCATGAGCTGCGAGATCTGTTCATCAAGATCGGTGCTTGCATCTGTTGGTGACGGATTAGCCCCCATCTTTGATTTATCAGATCAAATGATCGAAACCGGAAATCGCTATCCGGATTAGGGATAACGCTAACCCTAGCTTGGATTTTTTTTTTCTCTCGACACTCCTTTTGCTTTCTCTCACGATGACGAAATGAGAGAGCGCGTTAATCGAGGCCGCGAATGGAGCGCGTAGGGTCGAGTGTCTGGCAGCTCACATCTGAGTTCTCTATTATTTATAAGCTATTATTAGGATGGATATGATTAAATTAAGCCTTGCATCAATAAATTTAAATTTGAACCGACCGGGTCTATTTCATTATTTGAGAATCACATAAATTTAAATATATATATTTGAGTTTGATATTTAAATTAAATATTTTTTTAATTTAACTATAAAAATCATTTTATTTTATAATTAATATATATTTAAGTATAATTGTTTTAGCAATAGCTAATTTTTTATAGTATAAATATAGTTATACCATTGTTGGTTTATACTCGTTTAATTTGAAAGTATTCAAAAAAAATATTAAATTGATATTTTTTTTAAATATAAAAGATTATATTATTAAATTATTTTAAATTAAAACTAAATTAATAGAATGTATAAATATTGAAATGAAATATGTTAATAGAAGTATTAAAATAGGAAATAAAATTAAAATTTCCTGATAAAAATTTAAATATTAATCTGATAGAAAGTGTCTAATTCGAGTATTATTTTAAAAATAAATAATATAAACTTAAGAAAAAAATTAATTTAAATATTAAATATATATTTAAATTAAATAATAATATTTCAAATTTCATGGAAAAAGTTTTTTAAAATTATATTATTTAAATATTATTAATTGATAATAGTACAGTGTAAAATTTTATGTAAAAGAGTATAAATAATTATAAAATTATATTAAAAATTTATATTAGAAATGTAAAATATAAAATTATAAAATTATAACCTTATAAAATTAGATTGTCAATGAAAAATATTAAAGATTATTATCTATACACAAGCCATAAAAATTTTGTGTTTCTACGATCACATTTTAAGGTATACGGTTTTAGTTTAGAGTTTAAGGGTTTTAGTGTAGGGGATTAAAAATTAGGGTTTATAATTAGAGTTTTGATAATATAGTTAGGGATTTAGATTTTTAACTTATAAATCATAAACCCAAAATTATATCTAACCTTAAATTTAAAACTATTATATTTAAACCCCTAAAACTAGCTCCTTGAGCACCCCTATGCATGCATATATAGAGACGATGTTATGTTAGCATTGGAAACAAACTAAACAAGGGTCATGTTAGCATTATAAGACTGAGAACATCTTCCTACTAAGAAGAATGCCAACCTGACATTGGGAACACTAATGTGGTTTGGCCCCTCTTAAATTGCCTGTACTCATCACCATCTCACCGAACTCATGACTTCTTTCCAATGTTGAAACAGCAAATTCCTCGAGCAACCCTGCAAGTCTCAAAGCAGAAACACCAGTTGGTGCTTTAACAAAGCTGAAATGATCCAGGTATCTCGGATCAACACTTTCTCGAAGTTATCGGAAAACGAGATCCCATTTCAAAGCATGAAGGGACTGAAGAAGTGCAGTAATACTTCTCATCATCATAAGCACCCTGGAAAGTGGAAAGCTTCTCTGCTGTATCATTCTCATGCGCCTTGTGTATGTTTTGCTCTTGTGAATAAAAATCGAAGAATGGGGACAGAGAGGCCAAGGAGCTTTTGCCATTGCCAATCGGGGAAAGATGTGGCCGTAAGAAATTTGGTCGGCGATCGTTTAATAGCATACTTCAAGAGAGAAGCCGCTTTGAGATCAGTCTTGGTGTCGATGACATGATCCAGGCTGCGATTCTTGACCCATTTTAGCCTCACTTTCACGGTGCTCCTCCATTTTTTATGCTGAAATTTGGGGATGCAAAAGTATGTTTCTGATTGAGGAAACAACAAAGGTTTTGGCTAGATGAATCGCCAATTAAGGCCACAAATATATAATGTAAGTTGGTAACAACTAAAGCCAGTGTTATGTTATTCTTTTCTTTCTTCTACTTCTGAAGATATTAAGCCTAAAACCTATTTTGAAGCCATTAAAAACCACTTATGGACTCAGCAATGAAAGAGGAGATTCAAGCTTTAGAAAACACTAGCACTTAAGGATAGTTCGATATGTGAAGAGTCCAGGGCAGTCACAGTTGTTTAAAGCATCTAAAGAATGGCATGTTTCAGCTTATTGTGATTCTAATTTGGGTTTCTTGTCCAGTATCCATGAAGTCAGTAACATGATGTTGCATTAAAATGAGAGACTTCTGAAAATCTAAGAAACAAAACACAATTGCTAGATCTTCTACAGAGGCTGAATACAGAAGTTGCCTACTACAGTGAATCAGAACAATGGGTCAATGGCCAAACTTTGTCTTTAATGGCATTCATCATCTATTAAAATCTTAGCAAAAGCAGCAGTATCTTCAAAAGAAACTATTGATGAAAACATCAAACAAATGTCTAATCCAATTCAAAAAAACAAACCAAAACAGCAAAAAACACAAAAGAAAAGGAGCGTAGACCTAATAACCACCCTTGAGATCATTAACAACATCATATGGAATGGGAGTGACTGTTTCCAATGTAGCACCCTCCACCATGAAACCAGGTTTAGGTCCCTCTGGTTGCCTCTTTGTGCTAATGATTTCACCCTTTGCCTTAGCTTCTGCTTTTAGTTGATCATTCTTCACTTTCCTCAGCTTGAATTCCTCAGTGCATCGAGATGGCTGAACATGCTCCACACGAACATGGATCCTCTTCCTGATTATCCTGTTGCCAACCTGAAAACAACAATCAAATTAATGAAAGTACACCAAATTGCCGACTTGATCATCTTGTGGCAAATTGGCAATGACAAGAGAGCACAGAACCAGCACAAGGGGTGAACAAGACAGACATGAATGTCGGAGAAGCTCTAAACACGAACCACAAGCCAAATCGCAGGCATGATACAGCACATCTCAACAACAAATTATGTAAATTTGTATCATCTTACTGATAAGCAAACCCAAAAGAGAGAATTTCCCAAGAATTCAAATCAAATCCAACAATATATCCCACAATTTCACCAGAATTCAAATCAAATCCAACAATTACAATACCAGAATTCAACATAACCAACAGATATAAACCCAATTTCACCATCACTCATAGCAGAATAATATCAGACAAAGAATCCACAGCTTCCTTTCTAACACAATATATCCCAATATCAACCAAAAGATTTCCAATTTCGAACCACAACAAAATCCAAGCACAGATCAAAACGAAACAAACCCAGTTTTTAATACCTGCTTGTTGACTTCAACACCGATAGCTCGTTTGGTGACGTTCCAGACACGACCGGTGCGTCCATGGTAGAACTTGTGGGGCATACCCTTGTGAACGGCGCCATTGACCTTGATATCAACATGGTCACCGATCTTGTAGGTCCTGAGGTAAGTCGAGAGAGGAATGTAACCCTTCTTCCTAAAGGGCCTTGAGAATGAATCCCTTGTTCGAGCACGAACACCGTGACCAGCTGGCATCTTTTACAGTCTCTCTCGTGCCTTCTCTCTTTTCAGATGCAAATGGTCTAAACAAAACCCTAATTTTTGATCATCTTATAGCCGCTTCTTTAACTTCTCTAGGGTTTTCTTTCCTTCGTAATATTTTGGTTTGGGCTTTGATCATATTGAGGTTTTTCCATTTTTATGAATCGATCAAAGCCCAGAACTCTGACATTGTTTAGGCCTCTCTATAAATAAACCTAATAATTTCCCTTTTTTCATTAGAAATATAATAAAATTATTTTGGGTAAACTACATAAATAGTCCCTTGACTATATCTCAATTATCTTTTATATCTTATAACTATCAAATGTTACAAATTGATCTATTGATTAATTTTTTTGATATAAAGTGATCTTGTGTCGCTAAAAAATTGATGTACACGTTAACATACTGACTTGAATTATAGAGATTAGGGATGCCACATGGTTATCCAAGTCAGCATGTTAACGTCCACATCAGTTTTTCGTCAAATTTTTAACGGTACAAGACCACTTTGTATCAAAAAAGTTAGTCAATGGACTAATTTGTAATATTTGATAGTCAAAGGATATAAAAGATAATTGATGTATAATTAAGGGACCATTTATGTAGTTTACCCAATTATTTTTTAATTGATATATTATTATGTTAAGTGAACATATTTATTAAAATGTTGTTGTTATATCGACCTATATTTTTATATAGGTTTGTCATGTCACTTATTGATTATAAGTTTTTATCTACGAAAAAAACCCACAAGTGAAAGGAACCAGACCAGCTCGACACACAAGTGACCTGCAGATGAAAACAACAGCAACCCAGCCATGCTGCAGCAGCAGCCAGCAGAGGCACCTACGCCTGAACACTGCCATAAGCATTAAGGTGCAAACCATCGTACCAGTTTCAGCCACTACATCAGCATCCGAGTTCAGTCTCTTGGACCAATCTTCACTTGCCACTCAATGTTCCTACACAAATTGCAAACTGTCATTACGAAACCAGGCACAAGCCATTGCCAATGAGCTGTACATTCCTAAGACCCTCAGCACCCTGGTATCCCCCTCTGTCTTTGTTCAAACCAAGACCCCATGTTCCCTCAACTGAGCCTTCATGCCCCAGCAACCATAATGTCCAAATGGTCCATATCCTCTCTAGTCGACACCTGCACAAAGAAACAAGAAGTAGAAGAAATTTCAGAGGCAACCAACAGCATTTTTTTTCTGTAATCAAAAGGGATATATAAAACGCCAATAGAAACAATGTAAAAGGGGCTCTTTCCTACAATTTAAAAAATACAAAACAATTCTTAGGTATTTTGTTTTTTTAATACAATGGTATTTACAGTTTGGAATTACTGTAAATCAGTGAATGGCATTTATTTTGTTACATGAATTGTCTTTCCAAGCATATTTTCTTCGATATTAAAGGTTTTGTCCTAAATATACCCCAATAAATGTCTTTTATCTGATTGTTGCTGTTTTTTTATACCATAGGAAATTTGTTGCGGATGAGTCTACAACGGGTGTCGAACATCGCTGAACACTATTAATGTTGAACACCGCTGAATATTATTAAATTAATTAATAAAGATTAAAAATCTCAAAGACTCAACATATAATTATTAATTGTATGTTGAGCTATCATTGTCTTATTAATTGTATAATAAATTTTTATCTTATTCTTTAAAAGATTAAAAATATTGAATCTGACTCATCATATTATATATAATTTCATTTAATAATAAATTTTTATCTTATTTTTTAAAAGATTATGATGAATCGAGGTTCTATAATAATTTTTTTTTATTTTTGATCGCATAAAATGCACTTAAGGCACAATTAATACAACTAAAAAAACCTCTTCCCATGGACTCTGAAAAGATGAGATACATTTATCCATTTTGTCATTTTTAATTAATACAACTTTAAGTATATTCAAAATAACAAAATAAAATTTTAGTGAAAAATTAATAATGATTAAGAGTGATTTTATCACAAATATTAAATTTTTATAATATTTTTTATGCGATATTATTAATATATGTGTGTTTTTATTTAATTATTATTATAATATTAATTGTGACGATTATATTTTTATAATTAAATTTTCACTGTAAATTTATAATTATGACACAAAATTTTATTATCACTAAAATTTTGACATATAATAATGACAATATATAGCATAATATTTATTATAAAAATGAAATTATTTGTCACTTAAAATTTTATTTTCTTTTGTGATAAATTTTATCACAAATAAAAAATAAAATTAATGATAAATTAAATATTATCATAATAATAAATTTATTTTATAATAATAATAATAAATTATAAAAAATTAAAGTTACTGGTAAAATAATTCTATCAGCCCCTATATTATGTGTAAATTGTTGTTTTAGTCATTCTATTTTATTCAATTTTAATTTATATTTTTAAAGTTTTAAAATTTCAATCCTAATTCAAAAATAATGATAAAAATATGATTAAATTATAATGACTAAAAATGATCAAATAAAAAATAAACATTAAATATACAATTTATGTATAACAAATGGGTTAAAAATAAAATTTCACTGAATATATTGAAAGACATTCATGTCAAAAACTAAAATTTAAAAATTTAAAAAGTATAAAAACTCAAAATAAATAAATTAAAATTAAAATATTAATATATAAAATTTTGACATAATATGTGAGAGTAAAATTCCCCCTTGTGAAAAAATTTACACTTTGATATTTATTTTAACTTTGTTTGCGGAGTTAAAATTTGCAATGTATATAAGTATACTAATTAATTATCACATAAAGGATAATTATATCAATAATTTGAATTATATTAAACTAATTTATGTAATTAATTAAAATATAATATTTCATATCTAATATTTAATATTTTAGGTGTAATCTTAATATGTTTATATTTTAAAACCAATTTAATTATTTTTATATATTTGCTTCAATAAACATATTTTGTATAAGAAATTATAAAAAATAATTGAATTATTATATATTAATTAGTGTTATAATTAATACATTCATTTAAAATAAATAAAATTAATTTCAATTATAATTTAACCTAAATACTATTTTCTTTTAAAATAATATTAAATTTTTTCTCTAGGCTAATGGATAGATGTTACACTTTTCCCTTAAAAGTTTCAAGTTCAATTTTCTATAAATCATGCATAGTATTTATTTATTAAGAATCAACATATACGAATATGTCATATCATCTATAATTAAAAGTTTAATAACCTAATGAAATATTAAAAATATTTTTTTATCTATAATATAAAAAAGTCATTAAATTTTAGGGACATCAATAAGATATTTACAACTAAAATACAATTATTATATAATTATTTTATTATTATTTAGAGTGACACATATTTTAGATACTACTTTAATATGTATTTGTAATAAATTATTGTTGATGATCGATTATAATTTTAAAAAAGTTTAATATTTAAATAAGTATCTAAATTATACTTGTGGATCACTTTTAGTGTCTAAACTATTTTTAACTCTAAATAGGTGTCTAAAATTTTAATTTTGATCATTTTAGGTGCCTAACCATTAATAAGAAATTATTAACCAATTAAAATATGACAAATATATATTTTAATTTTTAATTTCTTTTAATTAATTTTTTAAATAAAATATAAATTTTTAAAATAAACGAGAATCTTAAAATCTTATAAAACAATCTCAATTTCTTAACTCTAAACTCCAAAACCCTAAATTATCATCGTTATCGTTGTTTATTGTCTCACCGAAGATCATCACTATCGTCGTCGCACCATCACAATCGTTTTTCTCAACCACTCATCCTTAATAACCAGTAGTAAATGTATCAATCGGCTTTCTAACATTGAAAGAAACTAAAATTTTAAAAGAAAATTATCGGTACACCTACAATCGATTACAAACGATGGGTGGGGGTGGGGGTGGGGGAAATGATCGTAGTAGTCCGACAATGATAATGTTGATCTTCGATGAGATAGTAAACAACGACAACAATGATAATTTGAAGGTATTGGGTTAGGAATTTAGGACTATTTTATAAAGACTTAAAATTGTCATTTAAAAAATTAAGTTAAAAAATAAATTAAATTAAAAATAAAATAAAAGCAATACTTTTAATAAAAATATAAGTTTAATGGTTAGACACTTAAAACAACCAAAATTGAAATTTTAGGCACTTATTTAGAATTAAAAATAGTTTAGACACCAAAAGTGATCCACGAGTATAGTTTGAACACTTATTTAATTATTAAGCCTTTAAAAAATAATCACTATAAATTTAATACATTTAGTGAATTTTTTTAAATATATTGGAGTGATTATAAGGTAGTATCTGTCTAATTTTTTAGTCTTTTAATATCATACATACACCATATACATATAGTGTTTAAACTCAGATCACTTGAATGAAATATATCTTTCTTTACTATAGGAATTATTCCACGAATTCATTTAATAGATATTTTTAATTTCACTAAAAATACAAAAATTTAAATACTTTTTCAATATCTTTAATGGTATGTCAAGGAATAGTTACTGTCGGTGTATATATTTTCTGAAAATAAACTTTATCTTATGTTTCATTATCGTATAGACAGTTTGGATTATTAGTTTTTTTTTTCTTCTAAAACTTTATAAAAGTGACATTAATTCACATTTTTATTCAAATTAAACCAAGTTATAGAAAAATATTCCAAACTTCTATCATTGTGATAGGCTCTTGAATATTGATCTTTGGTATCAAAATTCATAGCCTATACCTAGTGTTACAGTATCATTACCCTCTTCTTAAAAGTCATATCTAATAAGATATGCAGCGTCACCGTTTATATATCTCAAGACCTTTCTTTTTCTTTTCGATGTGATATTAATGTTTTTTACCTCTTTTCAGACGTGACATTAGTCAATATATATATATATGAGTAATTGCACCGGTCACGTCTAAATTATGTACTACATTTTATATTGCCCTTAAGGTTTAAATTTTTGTAAATAAATCCTCATGTTATAATTCAATCATCATCAATTTTTGTGTTCAATGTTAATTAAGATATGATGTTCCTTTTCTAAAACATGTATGGGTTAATAACTGTTTGTTCATAACTCAAGCTGCTGTCTGAAAATGAACATCTTTTCCTCAGCTTCATGCAAAGAAAAAAGAGTCATTTGCAGTTTGTCTTGGTTGCAGTACTTTTCTCTCACGCTTTGCAGACAGAGATTTATGTACACAGTACACGTGTGTAGATACACAGATGTTCATGTGCTATTCAAAGACAAAAACATTCCTCACACGTGTGAACATTTTTTTTCTGAAACAAAGGAAGACCTAGATTGAAACTGGAAATCCTGATGTACTATCTTTGAACTCAAGGGATATGGCAGAAAAAAATTTCAATAAATAATATAAAAAAATAAAATCCAGAACAAAAATAAAAGGCATTCTGGGATTTATGAAGGGATTACAAATGCTTGTTTTTTCTCTCCTTTTTTTTGAGATTAATGAAGAGATCGTAAATTATTGCATTTACAATATGAAATTATACTGAAAATAGAACTCCATGTCCATGATGTTAACAGAAGAAGAAGAAGAAGAAGAAGAAGAAGAAGAAGAAAGTTATTACAAAACGACCATTATAAATGTAGATCCAAGCTAACATGGTCATGAACGCTAGGTTTTGATTCATAAACGTACCGACGACTCTGGGAACTCGAACCACCGACGACCACTTGCGACTGCCGCGGCTTCAACTCATCGCCAGCGAACAACGGTAGCGGATGCGTCGATGAATGGTCACGATTGAAGTTACACGAGTTACTTTGAACTGTAGCAACCGGGATTCTCCATAACCCCAGTGGGTTGCCATTGATGAGCGGTGGCTGAGAAAACGAGCTTTGGTTCCTGTAAAATCCACCGTTACTGTTACTAATACTACTGCTAATGCTATTGTTCCACGACGGGTATGCCGCCATTGACGGTGTCGGAACGGAGGGTAGCTTATAGTTGAAGAACCCATAAATATTATGAGCTTCGTGAGATGAAGAATAATTGTGTTGCATAGTTAGATGATGTCGTTTCGCGTGTTGTCGTTCCCGTTTGTGTGCGTTTTGGTGACCGCCTAAAGCTTGGGAAGTGGGGAAGTTTCTGCAACAATAGTGACACTCAAATCTTCTGTTGCTATTATTATTACCATTGTTGTTATCTTCGTTCTCGTTTTCCTTGGTCGTGTCTTTGTTGTTGTAAGCTGAGTCTGGCTCTGAGTCGTCGACGGTGGCACTAACCGCCGTAACTGAGTCAACACCATCGCGTCCACCGAATTCCTTTCCGAATAATCGGATACCCTTTTCTTTAACGGGTGAAGGGCGGATGAAGGGGAGCTGAGAGAAGGATTCCACGTTCATGAAATCGTGTGTTTCCTTCTCATTATTCTTCTCCATGAAAGTATTTTAGGGGGAGAGAGAGAATTGAACTGAATCCAGAATGGTGAGAAAATAAACAAAGGGAGAGAGAGAGAAATGAAGGGAGGAAGATGGGAGGAGGTGGGGCCTATAAAAGAAGGGATTCATCGATGGAGGAATGAAGCAGCCATGGACATGAAAAAGACAGAGACTGGCTAAGGGTAGGGATGTCAAGGGACGATCAATTTTTGGGGGATAAATTTTCATATATATTGACGTTGAAAAAAAAATTCTCAAAATATTATATTTTTTATATTATTTTTCAGAATACTAATGAATCTATAATATTTAGAAAATCGGTAGCTTTAGGCTTCGACTTTAAACAATGTTTTCAAATAATTTAAATGAAAATGGATTTTGACTCCGACTTTGACATCTTTATCCTTATATTGTTTAAAGTCAAAGCTTAAATAGTGTTGTACCGTAGAATCATCAATATTCTAAAAAATAAAATAAAAAATATAATATTTTGAGAATTTTTTGTTCAACGTTAATATTTCTAAAAATCTTCCCATTTTTTTAATTTCCATACAGATCTGAGTTCTTTTGGAAAATAAATTTGTCTCTCTATTTTTAAATATTTATATTTTGTCTCCCTTAACCTCAAATTTTGATTCCGTCCCTGTTTTTCGTAACTAAAAACAGAAAATTAGTCTGCAATCTAAGCACCCTTTGAAGAATTTTTCTACACTCCTGATCCCTAGCAATAATTGTATCTGTCCTCTATGATGCCAAAATGTGAGTCCCTGTGAGAAAGTTTGTGTGTCCTATATGACATATATCAATCAGACTGAAAGGAAACTTTCATGACTTCCCAAAGGATATTAATTAATCAGTTCTCAAGACTGTTTTGGAGCAATAAATGAGGGGTTTATTTTATTTTCTGGGGTTATTGTTTTCACATCAATCATGGAGAAACACATGTTACATTGGGTACTTACTGTGATGTGAACAACAGACCTGGTTTTGAATTCAAAAGGGACAGATTATTTGTGACCACACGTAAAAAAATATTATAGAAACTGAAATATGACATGAGACTGAATGTTGGTATAATTTAAAATTTAAAATTTTATTTTTTCGTATATATAAATTATTTAGAGTTTTTATTTTAAAAAAATAAAATATTTAAGATTTATTTTAAAATTTTGATCAAAAACTATATTGTAAGTAGGAGAATGTCATCTATAAGTGGTGACTTTAGAGAAGGACGTCATCTACATGTGATATTCTTTATTTCTTTTTAAATATTTTTTTTAAAAAATATGAAGGAATAACGTCATGTGCATATAGTGTTTTCCTACATGTATTATAGAAACTAACCTAAAATCTAAAATATTGTTGAGAATCACCTATATGACAGGAGACTTAACATTCGTCTAGTTTTCTTCAGTCAAAATATCAAAATTTAAACCTTTAATTTTGTTTAAAAGACCCTAAACTCTTCTGATTCTTGCATGTTTTGCTCTGATTACTCCATATCTGCCCGTATCATACACCTGATTTTGATGAATGAGTTTCCCAACATAAATTTTCTATATACATAAGACTTTAAACTAAAGATTTACTTAAGCGATATCAAACTGTTTATCACTTGATCCAACTTATTGCAAAAGATTGTGTATTTTTAATATATTATGAAAATATTTTAAATATTCAATATTTTTTGTTAAATAAATTTGTAAATATAATGATTTTATATGGACAATATTGTACTTTTCATTTTCCTGGATAGTGGTCTGATTTAAAAAGCATGAAGGCAACAGCCAAAACACAGCACAACAATCTCTCTCAAGGACCAGGGGGAATTATATAATGCAGTGTTTTATATCTGCTGCAGAAATAAGCCTATGTGGTCCTCCAGTATTAAATATGTTAACCACAATTCACACCATTTATGGAACAAATTCAATTTAATTTATCATACAAGATACTCGATTTAATTTAAAATTCGAATTTATTCGACTCGAGATAGTAATCTTAGTTTGTCTGAAGAATATTATTATGTTATATTTGTGTGTGAAAAGAAATAGTGTAATATTTAGTGCATGCTTGAATCGTCGGTGTTGCAATAATTCCCACCTGCATGCCTTCACTTGCAGATCATAATTCTTCTTACCTTTCGTTTCCATTACACGACATGTCTCTGTCTTGTTCGTTGTCTCTTTCTCTCTTGTCATAATTTCTTGGGGTTTTGGTCACTGAGTTATATCGTATTTAATATGTGTATGTGACCCTTTTAAACCAAGCACCCTTCATTCATGCAAACACCTTGTTTGCCATTAAAGTCGTAGTCGCAGAGGTTGTGGTTTGAAGGGAATTGTGTGTAGAGTATGGGAGGGGCATCTGGCTAAGATTTTTCTAAGTCAAGTCTATTTTTATTTTTTTTCACATTACTTGTTTGAAACTTGACCTGGTCCAAGTGCCAAAAGGGTGCATAAGTTTGTACTTGTTGGGAGAGAGTACTTGTAAATTTTGTTGGATGATTATAAGATAATATATGTTTATACGTATTTTTAATCTTTTGATAATTTATATATATCTTGTAGAGAAAACATTTTGAACTTAGATCTAGTAAATTTGACCTGACAACGGAGAATCAAACTGATTTACCCGAACCGCGACCTAAAATTGAACCGAAAGTGATGATACAAATTTGATCCGAAACCCAAGATAAATTGAACCGGAATGAAACTAATTTAAATTTTAGTTGAACCGAAAATGGATCAGAACCAATTTTCAACCGAATTGAATGGATCTGAACCGATTTCAACTAAACTGAATGGACTCGAATCGATTTCTCCCAAACTGAAAGCAACTCGAATTGAAAGCAACTCGAAATAAAGAAAATATATTAACATAAAGAAAGAATGTGAATTATCGTACAATTCATCAAAAAAAAACTAAATATACATATCATTAAATAGATGAATCATCTATCTAATAAGACCCGAACTAAAACTGAAAATTTAAATCAGATTCAAATCGATCCGAACTGAATTTAAATCAATTATAGTTAAAACTGAAATGACACAAACCAAATTTAAACCGAATGACCCATTTACTATTTTTATTTAAATTCGTATCTCCTAAATTAAACAATATCTACTTTTTCACCGAAACACTTAGTTTCAAAATACATTCTACTTCTCAATTCGTTAAATCTTGACCCTTGAGGGAAGTTAACTTTTGTAGTATATATTACCCAAATTTTGATGTGGGGGAACCAAAGCACCAACCGGCACATGTGAGAGATCACATGTAGTCTAAGACAGATAATAAGTCAAAACAGAAATCACCATCACAGAAAACCCTAAGTGTCTACAAGTAGTAACAACTAATGATCAATAATCATTCTCTTATATATATATATATATATATATATATATATATATATATATATAAATAAGATAATATATTTCGACGATTTTTAATTTTGTACGTTTTTAAAATCGATAGATAAATAAAAACATTATTAAAAAATAACAATAAAAAATAAAAAGATTTAAAAAATATTATTCTTGAATTAAAGTTTTATTTACAATCCTTATTTTTTGTTCGAAACTACAAACATTAAATTAATTAATCAAATGATGATTAATCTATGTATATGGATCGCAACTCTGTCTATGTGGGCACAAAGGAGTTAGACCAGGTAGTAAATAAAAGAATATATATATATATATTATCTATAATTTTTTATTCATTTTAATGGAAATTTGTTATTAGAAAATAGAATTTTTTTAATTTATCTAATATTTAAACTTATAAGACTTAAATTGATATTATACCAAAAAAATATAATACGAGCACATTCTTCTTTATTTCAATCCCTATTTGATTATATATTTAATAAGTCCTTATATTTTTTAATTTTAATATTTATTTTTATAAGAATTTAATTATAATTAGACCAAAATCTATCAAATAGTTTAATTTTATAGCAAGGATCGTGATCCCTTATGCCTCAAGAGAGTTTCGTCTCTGAATAAGCATGATAAAAATTGAATTCAACATCATTTTGTTAATGACACTTCTTATTATTTATTTGATCCACCAACAGGGATAAAGCTAAAATTTAGAGTTGAGGGGATAAAACATAAATTTTTAGAAGTAAGAGGGCAAATTCATAAAAAAAAAACAATTTTTAAAAGAATTTAAATAATGAGACAAAAGTAGAAAAACATTTCTTCGGGGTAGGGGACGATTACCCCTTCCTAGCACCATACAGCTTCGTCTCTGTCCACCAACATTAAAAAGTTTTTTTCATAGACAAGTTTCTAAAGCTAACACACATTTCTTATATGTACTTTAAATCCTAACCTTTAAATTCTTAACCCTAAACTCAATATTTAACGCGTAAAATATTTTCTAAACCCTTAAAACATAGCTACAAACCTTAAAATCTTAACTATAAACCCTAAACTCTAACCTCTAAACCCTAAAACTAAATATTTATAAATTTTTTACTATGGGTGTATAGAATATTTTCTCTTACATTACTAAATTAAACAAAACCCAACATCAATTAAAAATATTATATCTATTTATTTGTTATTACATTGCACAAAACTTCACAATCAACCTCAAAAAATGTTTGTTTATAGACTTGAATATGGATATATCCCTAGGGAAATTGCCCATACAATTGGAAGATGGATAAGCACATGAGAGCCCTACATTTATGTTTGAAAAAGATAGAAACAATTATATTTTTTATTTATAAAAATATATAAAACATGAGAACATTATAATAATAATAATAAATAAATAAATAAATAAAGACAATCTAAGCAAATGATATTGATGTGTGTTATTTTTTTCAAACATATGCAGACCCCTTCAACTGTCGATGTAAGGATAGCTGTTTGAACTCCTTGGGATTAAAGCTGGGCCTGGGTGGGGAATGGAAAAGGAACATGGTTTTGGTTGTGTCTGAAAACAGAGGGATTTTGGACCACAGATGGGGGAATAGGTTCAGATGTTGCAGGTAACATGGTGGGCCTTGGGATAAATTTATATAAATTTTCTTTGATAAAATATATATCACGTTAGAAATTTATGATTTTCTTCTAATATTTAAATTCGAACTCAATTTGTTATTTCTTTTAATAAATTAGTTATTTTTTTAGATTTAACCATTATATTTTAATTTAGTGTAATTAGATCCTTTTGTTATAGATATCTTATGTCTTAATCTAAATCGTTAGAACTACTAAAATATCACGTAATTTGAATGATGTGAATTTTTATATATAAAAAACTTAAAATTCGAACAAATTCTATATTTATCTAGAGGGTTAAATTATACTGACCTAATAACTTTTTTGTCTCTCAAATTTTCAAAAAATTATTTTAATTTTTCTTTTAATTTCTCATTTTTTCTTCAAATTATCTAACTGATAAAAAATAATTGGTATATTAGATGAAAGTAGGAACAAACACATAATTTTACGTTAAGGGTGAACCTATAAAAATCTAGGAGTAAATTTATAATTTTTTAAAGAGTGTGGAGATAAATTTTTAATAAAAATCACATAATTTTTTTAAGAGAATGACTATCCTTCCAATTCCCTCAGTTCACCTTATACTGAAGTAAATTATTTTGTGTTTTATTAATTTTGACGTCAATTATTTTATCATTTTACATAAAAAATAAGAACAATCGATAAGCAATTTTTTTATATAAATTAATAAATTATTAGAAAAATATTAAAAAATAATGAAAATTATAACCTTATTAATGTTCAAAAGAGACGAAAAGTTACGGGCTAAAACGAGTTTCTTTTTAATTCGATGTTAAAAAATGTCAAAACTTATGCCATCATGAATAGGAATGGGCACGGAACCCGAGCCCGACGGGTTCCGACCTGACTTAATCCGATCGGGTTGGATTTTTTGGTAAAAAATTTAGGTTCGGGTCGGGTTGGGTTTTTTTTAAGAGATGTCTCGGGTCGGGTCGGGTTCGGGTTTAGGGTGAAAAAATTCGACCTGACCCGACTCGGGACTAATAGTGTAATTTTTCCATATATATTTTAGGGATATTTGCAATAATGATCCCTCTCTATATATATTTTATACAATTAGATCACTAAAATTAATTTTTTTACAATTAGGTTACTCAAATTAAATAATTTTACAATTAAATCCCTAAATTTTATTTTTTTACAATTTACTCCCTAAAATTTTAATTTTTTTTAATGATTCGGGTCGGATCGAGTCAGATTTTAAAGCTTAAAAATCAGGTCAGATCAGTCGAATTTTTTCACCCTAAATCCGGATCGAGCGACGGGTGGAGGGTGTGATTTTTCGGGTCGAATACAAGTGGGCCGAAAATCCAACCCGACCCGACCCGTACCCATCCCTAATCATGAAGAATAGACATTATATAAGCTCTTATCATCGTTAAGAACAGCTAAAATATTATAAGAATAACATCTTAATTAAAGCAATTAATTATGAAAGTTAAAATATAAAAATTCAGATATCATAAGATAAAAGAGATTTCTTGAGTTCTTTTACCAGTAATGTTATAATTACTGTACGGCCCATGAAGGAAACTGCAGCATATCGGCCGGCATAAGTACGGGACATCAGGAACGAAGCCACATGTGAGTAAGGTCCTCTATCCCCCGATTTTTTTTATTTTTTATTTTTTTGTATTTCTATTTATTTTTTTTTATAAATTTATTCTGCTATTAAACATTTAAAAATATAGTTTACCCTAATATTAATTAAATTATAAAAATATTTTTTATTTAACTAATAGTGATTATAATAATATATGTTCTAAAAAATAATTTCAATCATTTGACATTAATCGTTCAATCATTTTGTTATAATTATTGTATTGGTGCTCGAACCCGTGACCTTTAAAAACAACAATCGTTCTATTAACCACTTAAACTAAAAGACTCGTATAATTATAAAAACAATTTAACTAGTCAATCTTCTCACTTAAAATATTTTACTTTAATCTTTTATTACAACCATAATACTTTAAACACTTAAATTAATAAATTTAATTAATCAAATCAAAAAATTAATACAAATATTTAATTTTAGCTAAAAACTGTCTACTAACCAAAGACCTAATCGATCCTGCATCACTACTGAGTTGGTACACGCACAAAAATAACAAGCCGAAAATTTTGGGTGGTTGCTTCCTATACGACGACGTTTTACATCCCCTAATTTTCGAGATAAAGACCGTTAGGTGTAGTTCAAGAAGTAAACTCGCATCATAGATTAAAAATCAACTCTTTAGATTTAACCCCTAAAACGAATCAGTACAATTTTGATCTCTGAATCCAGTGGAATAGAAATGTTGAATCGCGCAGGTAATTTCTCTTTCGTATTTTGTTCATTAGGTTAATCAGTCTCTTGGATTCGATTTTTTTTTGATACTCTTTGTCGCCAATTCAATTGAAAACCCTAATTTCATCAATCCATGAATAATTATCACCCTATCGATCTTTCATTTTTTCCCCTTAAAATTATGATGTATGCCTTTTGTTCTTTCTTCAGGGCTGTGGATATGAAAGAAAAGAAAACAATCTCTCCACTCAGGCGCATTTTAGCGAATTGCACTGCACAGGTTTGTCGATAAGACCTTGATTTGATCTGCCGAGTTAGTGTTATTGCGTTTAATTTTTGGATTTTTTTGTTGTTATCAGTTAGCATTACGTTTTAAGTTTATGTAGAATGAGTCGTTGAGGTTGAAAAATGTAATCGCGGAAAGATAGTTTTGCTTGAATCTGCGGTTAAATTCTCTTTGCATTAGCTTATTGTTTCGATTAAAATGGTGTCTTTGTAGGCAAAAGAATACGGGGCCTGTGTTTCAGCTAAACTTCCGGAAGTTGAACGGGATATGTGTTTGAAAGAATTTCTTGCACTGAAGACTTGCATGCAGAACACGGTATCTATTGCCTGTCATTGATTAGAAACATTTTTTATATATTAAAAGAAAGAAGTATACTGTGGTACATAATTGGGTTGCAAAGAATTGAGCTTTCTTCCTTCTTGAAAAAAGTGTGCTAACATTAAAGTTTTATACTTCTTTTGAGTTTTTAGCTCCGGGGAAAGGTGTAACATTTTGGTCTTAAGGTTTGAAATTTGTATGATAAGGTAAATCCAATATGCCTTTCTGTTTATTCTTTGAATCTAGTCTTTAAGCTCTGTTTCATTCACTATTTTACTAATACTATATTTTGTGCTTTATCTGTGTTATTATTCTCCAGAAATTTGAGTTTTGAGGTTGAAAATACAACATAACCTTAGAAAAATGTCTGGGAAAGCTTCAAGTTCGCAAGCCAGTGTTGGTGGTTTAGGATCTGGTGCTGTGTCACATGTTTTCATTCAATATCCCCCTCTTCGTTGCAACATTACTGGGTCAAGAGGTTTCTATTATGATGATGGAAATAAATTGCTCATCTCTTCTACATCTGACCAGGTTTAATAGTTCTGAAGTTAAATAGTTTGGTATAATTTTTTTTGATATTTCCGTTTCATATTTTACATTTCTTTTGCCTTTCTGCACAGGTCTTTTCATGGAAAACTGTTCCATTTTCTCCAAATGCTGCCCCTAACATTGATTCAATGACTGAAGGGCCTATCTGCTCCATCCGATTTTCTCTGGATGAAAAGATTATAGCAGTCCAACGGTCCAACACTTCTATAGACTTTTTGTATAGAGAAACAGGGGAAGCTTTCACTCACAGGTGCAAATCCGATTCAGAGAGTATGCTGGGTTTTTTCTGGACAGATTGTCCATCATGTGATATTGTAGTTGTGAAGACCAGGTAGGGAGAAGCTTCCTGTCTGTTTTACTTATACATTTGGTAACGATTTTGTCATTGTGAATATCTTAAACTGATATTTTATGTAAGAATCAGCTTCAGTTGAGATATTATTTTCCTGAAAGGAATAAAATTTCATGTAATAGGAAATCTCCTTTGAAGCAGCATGCTTAGTTCATTCAAACTTGGATAGCTAATGTATAAGTTTTCAGTCTTATTCTATTCAGGAGAAATTTTTATTACCTGCCAGTTCTTTTACTTCTCAATCCAACCCTGCCTTTAACACTTGAACTAAGCTAGAGTGTGAAATTTGGAGTAACCTACTATTTAGCATGCATAAAAAGATGTTACTATCACCTAATTGTCCTTTATCCAACCGTTGTTATTTATAGCAATGATACTCTTTCAGGCCATGGCACCGTGGATTTTCTTTTGCTATTGATGCATGGAACTCTGGTGTCTTTGCTGCATGACCAAATACATAAGTGATAAACATTAAAAGTGAGGAAAATGATTATTATTTCAGAAAGTATTTGTTGTTAGAAATTTTATCTGTACCTTCATGAAGGAGAACAAAGTATGAAAATTATTTTTTGGGAGATACTGCTCTAGCATGGATCCAGATTAAGCAGCATTTCCCAAGGCTAAATCAACAGTCTTCCTCATATTTTGTACTCTTAAATTTCATTTAGCAACTTAAATAGATTGTGCATGCTAACATCATCAAGTCAACCATCAAGACATGCAAGTACTATTGTTCGTGTTATTTTCATATTTATATTTTTCCTTTTCATGTTTCCACTTTTATTGACAGCAAAGATTTAATGTACTCTATTTACTCAAATGGAATTTAATTGCAGTGGGTTGGACTTGTTTGCTTATGATCATGCCTCGAAATTGCTTGCCTTAGTTGAGACAAAGAAAATGAGTGTTAGTTGGTATGTCTATACGCATGAGAGCAGATTGGTTCTTCTAGCTTCAGGAATGCAGTGCAAGTCCTTCCATGGATTTCAGGTATGGCTATGCGCTTCACTAGCTTAATTTCTGGGATCCTCTTGGATTTGGTTATACTTTGTCTAGGCAATGCTTGCTCCATGCAAGAAAATAAACATTGAAATTGGTCTTGGTGGTAAATGTGAGAAAATGGTAAAAGAACTTAAATTATTCAACTGCTAAGTGCACATGATTATGTAGCATTCACATCCCGACTCCGTTCTGATGGGAAGCCTTTAGTGAACATTACAGATAGATTATGATCCTTTTTCTCCCTAATTCCATTGTTTTTACAAGTTGCTATCTCTTATCTTTAGCTTTCATCTGCTGGGATTATTCGACTACCAAAGTTTGAGATGGTAATGGCTAAACCTGAAGCTAATAGTAAGCCTGTCCTTGCTTCTGAAGATGTCTATATCGTCACTGTGTATGTTTCTTTTATCTGTTTTTGCTAGTACACTAAATTGCTTGCTAAACCATATACTATATGTTTATCATTTCTGCTTTTTGTACTTTTGACAGCTATGGGAGAATATACTGCTTGCAAGTTGATAGAGTTGCAATGGTACTGCATTCGTATAGGTTTTACCGTGATGCTATTATCCAACAGGTAAGTGTTACTCAAAACTCCCTCTAGTTCGTTTCTGGTTCGGGCTTTATTCAATTGATTTTGTGTTCGAATCGTAACCATACTCATTCCATTTGCAGGGCTCGTTACCAATTTATTCGAGCAAGGTTGCTGTCAATGTGGTTGATAATGTGCTACTTGTGCACCAAGTAGATGCGAAGGTTGTTATACTCTATGACATATTTTCAGATTCCCGAGCTCCCATATCTGCTCCACTTCCTGTTCTGTTGAGGGGTTTTCCAAGATCCGATAGTTTTACATCTCGACCTAGTACCAAAGAAAGTGAAAGTTTAGAGGCCTCTGATTCAAATGATAATGAAGCAATTATTTATGGAGATGGCTGGACCTTTTTGGTTCCCGACCTCATTTGTGATATTGCAAATAAGCGATTATGGAAGATACACTTAGACTTGGAGGCAAGCCTTTTGTTGATCATACTTTTTTTAATTTGTTAGTTAATTATCATAATTATTTCCCCCTTTCTCTCCTTGCAGGCAATTTCTGCTAGTTCCTCAGAAGTTCCATCAGTTTTGGAATTCTTGCAAAGACGGAAGTTGGAAGCCAACAAGGTCATTCTCAGCTGACTTCCTTTATCTTTCCCCAATGAAGGGTGATATAATCATTGACTAGTGTTAATATCTATTGTTCTTGATATTTCAGGCTAAACAACTATGTTTGGCAATTACACGAACAATGATTCTAGAATGCAGACCTATTACCATGGTTGCCAAGGCAATGGATGTATTAGTCACCTCATACTCCCTTACTCTGAAAACTGGCAGTTATTTCAAGGGAATAAAGACTGAGAGGAGCTCTTCAAGTGTGTCAAATGTGAGTGGACCAGGGCAAGGCATAGATGTAAACACTGGCAGAACAGATGGACAAGGAAAATCCATCCAACACGAATCTGCTTCCAGAGTCAACAGTGTATCTGTCGGTAGGCCTTCAACTAATTCATCTTCAGAGACGGAGGATAATTCCAGCTTTGAACCATCGAAAATCAGCTCAAATGATACTCAATTTGAGGGTGGCAAAGTGGATGCGGGTGCTGAAAGTTCGACCACTGATAATCCGTTAAATGCTAGTGTTTCTGAGCAACAGGAGTCCCAACTCACTTCACCTGCAATTTCACCTGATGAGATGTACGAATTTGTCTTTGCTCCTATTGAGGAAGAGATGATTGGGGAGCCTTCTTATCTAGTTTCCATCATTCTTGAGCTTTTTCGAAGGTATGGTGATCATTTGAAGTGGTGTAGGACTCTTGTGTATAACAATTCTAAAGGATTCTTAAAATGGGCTTATCTTCTAAAGAGCTTCTATAGTCATATTCTGGATATAAAAACAAAGCTCCCCCGTTGCGGATACACTTGTTGTCTAATTATGTTCTCTTAGCCATTTATGTGGCCAATGGAAACATAGGTTATTCAATAAATCGTGTCCTGGCTAATGTGAGGAAGTCCTTGGCCTGCCCTTCAACTGAGCAGCAATTTTTGTGGCCTTATCTAATTCCTTAGAATTTAGAAGTGTATAATATATATGTGTATATATATGCATAAAATAAACAATAACAAGTAACAAGAGCAGGTAGCAGAACAAAATATAACTACGTCAAGAGCAGGTAGCAGAATATTAAATGTATGGTTTAACAAATGCACAAACCAAGCTAAACCATTGCTTATTGACCTCCATGATTATGGTACTCATATGGAAAGGAGGTGTGAGTTTGGTTTGTACTTTGTTCCGTGAAATCTTGTGTGTTTACTTTCTGCAGTGCCAATTTGGAAAAGGTCAAAGTGCATCCAAATCTGTTCGTGTTAACTATTCAACTACTGGCCCGCAGCGAGCAATATGCAGAACTTAGTTTGTTTGTCATAAACAAGGTTTACAAGTCTCTTTTTATCTTTCACAATAAGTGTTCCTTGTAAAAAGAATGAAAGAATTGATGTTTGAATATAGATTTTAACCTTTTAAGAGTATAATTTTGTCTGTTTCAGATTATTGAGCCCTCAAAAGAAGTTGCTTTACAGCTGCTAGAATCTGGTCGTCAGAATTCTCAAATTAGGAAACTGGGCTCGGATATGCTGAGACAGCTTTCTTTACATCAGGATTATGTATTGTTACTAGTGCAAGATGGATATTATCTTGAAGCTTTACGATATGCTCGGAAGCATAAGGTAATCCTTTATTAGATTACTGCATTCTAAAATAAATTTGTTAGGTGTTTACCTAAAATGACAGATTTATGAATCTAGAACTGTATGCGTAATATTTCTTCATCCTGCCATGGTTATTAAAGTTTTCTGAGATCTATTAGGCTTTCATGAGTCATGACCTGGACATGGTTTCACCAAAAGTTGGTAAATTTGCTTTATGTTTGGTGTTTTTTGTTTCATATTTTCCACTTTGCATATTCCTAAACATTAGGTTGCTACCTAATTCTACTTGTTTGAAATTGCTGGCAAAGTATATAAATTTGATGGCATTTCCATGAAATACCATGTCCGGATATGACCCTCTAAGGATCCTCCAAATGCATGGAAAACTTTGAATAATCTAAACATACCATTGTCCAGCACATCCAACATTCGCACCTGAATCCAAGTAACATAGTGCATAGTTTAAATTGTTTCAGGTGACTACAATTCGTCCCTCGTTATTTCTGGAAGCAGCATTTACCTCCAATGACTCGCAACACCTGGCCGCTGTTTTGAGATTCTTTTCCGACTTCATTCCTGGCTTCCGTAGCACTTCGGATTTCTTTACGTACGTCCACATCCTGAACGAGATGAACTCTTCTTCAGTGGTTGCATGAGAGATGAGAAGGGAGTAGTTTGCTGTCATAATTATTCTAGGTATGCTATCTGTCATTTTACTTATGTTGCTCACTTTCTAAATAAAACCATGGGAATCATATGAACTGTAGATTCCTGGCCATGGGAAAATGAAAGGCAAAACAAGTACCATACTTTTCTTCCTTTACATTCATTTTCCCCCACTTCTGATGTACTTATGATCTTTATTTTAAATATTTGAACAATGTGTTCATTTTGTAATATTTTTGGCCGGGACGAGTCGGGATCTGGGTCGGAAGTACAATACAAATGATTGAGGAATTCATAAATAAACTAAATTTTTAAAAAATTAAATAAAAAGATAAATATAAAAAAAATCTTCGGGTGAGGGATGATTATTCCTCTATACCTCTATTTAACTCCGTTCCTGATATTTGGAGGAGGTTGGAATTTGGGTTCGACGAAAGTATTATTTTTTTATACTACATTTAATTTGACATAATTTGAGCTTCCTATTATTATTGTTATGGATTCTATTCTAGTTCATACCCACTAATATATCGGTGGTGGAAAATGATAAGTTTTATAATAGTTTTAATTTTTTTAATTAGTTACGGTGTTTATATCTATTTTAGATTATATTTTTAATTATTGAATATTGATCACTTAAATATTATACTGTAAATATTAGTGTTCAAATTTATGACCTCCAAGAATAATAATCGTGTCTTAATCACTGAGTAAGATGGTTCATGCCAATAGTTTTAGTCTTCGGATTTAGAGATCTGGTTTAAAGTTTAGTTTTTAAGAGATCAAGTGTAAAAGTTTGTAATTGAAAGTTCATGGATAAAATTTAGAGTATAAATGTTATGACGTAGGGTAGTATGATTAGAGATTTAACTATACAACCTAAATTATAACTCTAAACTCTACATTTTAATTATATTTTTAAATTCAAAATTTATACAATAAATATTAAATCTTAAATCCTAAAATTAAAATACTCGATACAAACTTTTTTATTTCTGCACTAAATAATTACCTTGCAGAATGTTAATGGGGACGATTTTTTTCCCAATTAATGGATATCTCTGATCCAATGAGTGAGCATTCGAGCCCAATTAGCCTAAAAACAATATGGGCTTCCCATTCAGCTCCGAGTCCACTCCTTATCTTCTTCTAAACCTGTAAACCACCAGACACTGCTGTGTTCATGCCTCAAGGAAGTTGCTTTGCCAGGTTAGTTTGCTTCTCTTCTCTTCCTTTGTATTTCTCTTCAAAATTCATAAACATTGAGAAAATATTTCAAACCTTTTGACAGTAGATTTCTTGGCATATAAATAATTTGGTGTCCTCTGCAAATAACCTTGTTTTTCTACAGACACGTGTATGGAATGAGTGTTCTCTTTTTCATACAAGTTCTGGGCATAATTTCTTATGCTGAATTATGGGTACCCAGATTTTATCTGTTTGGATATTATTATTTCATTAAATTCATAAGAATAAGAATTCCCGTTTACACTGATTTCTTAGCTATCTGATTATGCTTGATATTAGGTAGATTTTGAGTAATTCTTGTATGCTTAACGTTTTCATGTTGTTCAACATGTCATATATATATAATTTTATGTCATATTTGTATCTTATACTTTTGAGTTTATGGTTTAAGCATAAAGCATTGACATTTTACAATTGTTGATGGCAGGAGGGTATGTGAAAGGATGTTTGATCTTCTTAAAATTTACTGAAAATTAGTAATGATAGAATGAACAATCAAACTCATACATCTTAAGGGTATTCTAAAATTGCTTGCATTTGCTCGATTTTGACCGAAATTATCACCTTTATTGAACACTCTAGTTAAGCTTCAATGGGGTCACTCCCGCTACCTTCCTCTTTACTCCTTCCCTCACTTTCCCATAGATCATTTCCTAAACTTCAGTCTCGGCCTCAACATATTAGTCGCATCTCCCATTATGATCTATACCCTTTTCGTCTTTCTTTTCAGCCCGGTTTTTCTCATAAGTCACTACTATACAATCACCATCCATTACCTGGAGCTGCAAATGCTTCGAGTGAGGGGGTGGTGTCGGTTATCAATATTGAAGATTTTAATGAAAAAGATTGGTCATTTCTTGATTCAGATGAGTTAAATTCCGAACAAGCTAAACAAAATATCGACCGCATCACATCTGCTGGAAATATATCTGACACTTCTAGGGTTCTAGTTTCGGTCGGTTCGGAAGGATTCGTGGATCATTTAGTTGAATCGTCACCTAGCCAATTGTTGCTTGTAGTCCATGATTCTATATTTGAGTTGGCTATGATTAAAGAAAAATATGATGAGGTTAAGTGTTGGCAAGGGGAATTGATTTATGTGCCTGAGAAATGGTCGCCATTGGATGTTGTATTCCTCTATTTCCTGCCTGCATTGCCCTTCGAACTCGATCAGATCTTTGCGGCAATGGCTAAACGTTGTTCACCGGGTAATGCACATTTCGATTCACATTTAATTTCTTACATTTAATCCATGAAGAGTTTTTGCTTTGTTCATGTACTGTTTATGCTGTATCTATTATATTTTCATGATTAGAAGGCAATAGTTGTCTGATCTAATAATAAAATGTTGGGTTTGAACATTTAACTGTCTAGAACTCTCCAAATACACCGGAAAACAAAATTGAACATGCTGATGAGTGATGTCGAACGTGTATCGGTATTCAACACTCGAGTCTATATAACCGTCGTTTAAGCCATTGTGTTCATTTGTTGCTTCCTCTGAGATATGAGATTCTGACTGTTGGTTTCGTATAGGTGCAAGAGTGGTGATTAGCTATCCCCTAGGAAGGGAAATGTTAGAGCAGCAACGGAAACAATTCCCCGACATTATAATCGGAAACTTGCCGGAGAAAAAGTCGTTACAGAAAGTTGCAGCTGATCATTCCTTTGAGTTGACTGAATTTGTAGATGAACCTGGATTTTATCTTGCTGTTTTGAAATTTACCAAGGCAAACAGTTGACTTCTATTTTCTTTTTGGGACTTGTACTTAAAACTGTGATCTTCATTGATGAATCAAAGCTTTGGGGTTTTACAGATTATGGTTCCCTGGTAAAATTTCACCCACAAATGAAAGCAACTTAGGTTCTCTTGGTAGAGAGGAAAGAAAAATTGGAAAGATAAGGTTTTTTCATGGGTAGAGAGGAAAAAAATTGGAAAGATGAAAAATATATATTTTTCTTTGTTTAATTAATAAAAAAATGTGTTTGGTTTTTTATATTATACTTAAAACTTTATTTATAATAGAGTTCAAATTATGAATTTAATTTTTTTATTAAATATAAAAACAATTTCGATTAAGTTTGATATATTTGAATGATTATAAGCATTAAGACGCAAGTGGAAATCGTCTGTTTTTTCTCATGTCTTTATTTGTGCCTCTGTTTTAAATTTTTTATGTCTTCATTTGTGCCTTCTCTTCAAATTAGAGGATTTAAGATTCAAAGTTAAGGAATGTGGATAGGGTTTAGAGAATTAGGGATAGGGTGTATTTTTTAGGGTTTAGGGTTTAAGATATAAAAAGTAAAGGTTAAGGTTTAAAATTTATTTTTTTAAAAATTTTCAACAAAAGACATAAGGAGGCATAATAAAAAGGCATATGATTTTTACCCTTAAAACGCTAATAAGTTGAGTTTGAGATTGACCAAATTTCATTTTAAAAAATTAAGGTTGTTTTTATAAAGGCTGTTTTTTTTATTGTAGTGGTAAACGTCCGTTCACTAATAATAATCACCGATAATAACTATCTCAAACAATTCATATTTAACTCTAAACGTTTATTAACTATCTCAAATAATTCACGTTTAACTCTAAATGTTTATTCTTCTATTGATTTTTTTTCTTCTTAAATGACTGATTCGAAACAATTATAAAATCTAATTTCTGCAAACCCCCAATTGACCTCCCAAACTCCAGTGAAAACAAAGCCTTAATATATTATTAGAGTTGGTTTATAAATACAAACACTTGTTTAAAATAAATAAAATTAAAAAAAAAACCCGAAACAGATGGGAAATGAAAGCAAAACCTCAAACCTGCAAAGCTTCATTAGTCAAAACAAAAATACAGAAAGCCTCAAAAACCATCATTTTCATCCTCTACAATTTAGGAGGAAGAAGAAGAAAACAATGAGAAACTTCTAGTAAAGAAACTATAAACTAAAATTGGATTTCCTTTCACAGTAAAGATTATTGTATGCTGCATTACAAAGTACTCTCAAACGTCCATTTTCTGTGAAATAAAAGGTAGGGACTGAAACGCCAGTCGCCTGTACCTAACGGATTATATTAGAAGAACGAAAACCTTATGCCGTTACTCGCTGCAAACAAACTATACTCTTCGATAGAAGTCTCTTTCTTAATGCAACCGTGGTCATTTTCAAACTGAGATGCTGAAAATTGAGACGAAAGCTCTCCGGCGATATCGTCTTTCAGAGGGGTGGGATTAGATTTGCATGATGTTGAAAGAGCCACCGGCCCACCGAAATGGAACAAGGAAAAGCTAGTGTCATCCCTGTGTGAATTGGAAGAGACATCATTTCGCCTACCATGTCCATTTGCTGTTTGTTCTATCGTATGCAACCTGCCAGGAATAACCCTCTCGGTTTTAACTTTGGTGAAAGCTTCTTCTTTTGTTGGAATAGGCTTGAGAACCTGAATATGATCCTCGGCATACAAGCTGTTGGCGTTTGAAACCGGCTGATAGGCTGGAACAGGACTAGGATTAAGCAGGGGGGTACCAAAATGCTGCAGACTGCCGTATGGCATGCATAAACCTGTGTTATCATTTAAACCATAGCCAAGAGGGCTGGTATAAAAGTAAGGGTTTGGAGGAGGGAAAGACATTAATCCATTAGCAGGTGTTGCAGACCAGGAAACAGGATTATGATGGTAATAACCCATGGTTGAAGGAGATTGATATACAGGAAATTGTATAGGTTGGTTATGGACTGGTTGAAACATGGCTTGATTTTGAGAACCCATAATAGCAGTTGATTTTTCACCATCAGAAATTTCAACGGTTGTCTGTGGGTTTCCGGAAACCTTGTTCCCTCCACCATCTGGTGAATGTGCAGACAATTCCTGGCTCTCCAAAGCAATCTCTACATTGACATCCTGTTTTTGATCAATTCCTTTCACTCGACACTCGGTGAAACCATTTTGAATGCAGACTGAAGAATCTCTCCCATCAGGTGAGTGTAGGATTTTAAACATATGTTTCTCTGAAGCAACCCCTCCATTTGCATGCTGTATGTTATCAATCGCTTTCACCTGATGCTCGGAGAAATCATTTTGAATGGAGATTGAAGTATCTTTCCCGTCTGCTTGTTGACTGACCTCCTCAGAATCTGATGATGAAGATTCTATGTTTCCATGATTCGAAGAGGAGGTATTGCTATCTCCTTCACTAAGGAATGAAGAACAGTTATCAGAACTAGAAGTGCTACTCATTGTAGAAGGAGAAATTCCATTTAAGGTAGGGTTTCTATTAGGACAAACTCCGACTTCCTTGGATGCCGCTGCATTCCTCAAAGAGCATTTATCCTGTGTTTCAACATGACAGTCCCCATCTGTTGCAAGGGTGCTTGATTTGTTAACTTTGCTATGCTCATGATTAGTTTCTCCCAAAATTACACTAGCTTTGCTTGAGCATGTCTCACCAGATGACTTAGCAAAGTTATGATCAGGTTCAGGTCCTTCATTGTAAGTAGATGACCTCAGAGTAATATCCGTATCAGAGTTGCTCCGGGGGTAATTTCTCTGGGCTTCTGCTGGCTCCCAAACTTTCTTGGAAAGAAGTGAATCTCGACCAGAAGGGTTGTTTCCTGCAACAGGTTTACTTTTTAGTCTTCCACATTCTCCACGCATGTACTCTTGTTGATTATACTTGTTACCACGGTATACTTGCTTGGACATATCCAATGCAGATTTTGACTTGCTTACAGACTTTGATTCTCGGCCTACTCTAGTAGCAGAAACATATGGCTCAATCTTGGCTCTGTATTCATTGTGTTGGCCGCAACTGCAAAATTCATATCTGTCACTATGACTGTTTGGAAACTGAAACTTTTCATTATACTTAACACCACAATTACGGCTATTGGACTTTGCACTGCTTATTCTGGACTGTCTATTTAATCCATCGATGCTCCTTGAAGAAACCTCAAAGTTTTCACTTTTACATTTAGCTTCACTTCTATTGACAGGAGCAGTTTCTGAAACAGTAAACCGACGCCGATCAGACCATTTCAGAGACGAATCAAATTGACCATCCTTGCAGAATTTCAATCTCCGTCGAGAAAATTTTGATTGTTCCATGTTGAAAGAGTCATTTCCATCTTTTACTTCTGCATCTTCTCCGTCAGGACTACCAAAAGAGTGGCTTTGCAAACTTGAAGTCGAATGCTCATCTAAAAACTGTTCTCCTTGATCATCTAGAGAACCCTGTCTCGACACAATCATATTGCCTGTTTCACTCACAGACTCTTTGCAATCAATAGCAATATTTTCTTCAACCTCGATATTTGTTGAAGATACTTCCTTGGATAAATCAGGAGCAACAGGTGCAATGCTGGACTCTGCACATTTTTTATCTTTCTCTCTTTCTTTTCCTTTCAGTCTCTCCTTTCTCCTGAGCTTTTTCTCTCGTTCTTTTGTTCTTCTCCTCTCCTTCTGTTCTTCTTCTTCACGCTTTTCCTTCTCTTCTTCTTCAAGAAGCTTCATCTGTAGAATCATTTAATGTTGGTAATATTTGTCAAAAAAATGAAAAGTAGCCTCCTATATCTATTAATACGCAGAAAGGAAAGCCTATCCTGAGGTATGCCTAATTATCCAGACCTGCTTTTCCAAAGTAAAAATTTCCTTGCATGCAACATGAACACGTTCCTCCAACAGCTTTATTGCGAGACAAACAAAGATACTGTGTGCATTCTGGCGTGCTGTTCCTTCCCTAAAAGCCTTTTCAACCTGAAAATCAAAATGCAATTGTTAATGCAAAAACAAACAACTGAAACAGTATTTGACTTGTACGGTTGTTGTGCCACTAGACACAACCCAACCCACAAGAACCACCAAACAAAGCACAAAGTCCATTCTAATTTCCATCAAGTTTTAGAAGTAACACAAACTCATTTTAACTCTGGGATCAAGTTACTTAAAAGATCTTTTAAAACTTTTATTAATCATGTATATAAGCAAACCATTTCTTAAAAAAAATTCCAAACTATGGCAATCACCTATATCAGAAGAGGAGATTTATGTAGCCTTAAATTTGATCTCATTAGCCTTGATTGTAGATGACCTCACTTAATTATAGTGTTCGATGTCCCTTCTCGAAACAGATAACTATGAAACTAGGATCAACCCCTACTTCCCAACAAGGCAAACTCTGGTGTTCTTCCCTATACAAAATCTTTAGTGAAATTTCACTCCTTTAGACTGAGTAACCACTCATTATTTCTTAGAAATGGTATCTTTATAAACTACACCCAAAACTTTGATTTTCTCACATAAAAGTGTGCTACCGCCTCTGTGTTAACATGAATTTGAGCAAAGGAGAATGAGGTTGAACACCCGCAAATGATTTGTTTGACAATTTCAAAGAACTAACAAGATGCCATGTTAGCATTTGTCTCCAAACAAACTAACAGCATGGAGCCAGTTTAGAACCTTAATGTCATTCTTGTCTCATTATATCATTGCTTACACAACAAACTAATAGCCTTTCTTCACCCAGCAGAGTACCTATACTATGACGAAACCTATTGTAATATTTTTCAAACTAGTATCAATATTCTCAACTTTATTTATTGATCATATAGGTGCTTTCAAAGCATCAAGTTTAAAGCATTTGCTTATCCTTGAAGTTTAAATAAAGACAACTTAATTCTCTCATTAGCCCTGCTCCTCTAAATAACAAGAGTCATCAAAACAACAATTTAAACAGAGTTCCTTCAAGAAACAATTGGATGAAAGTATGACTAATAACTACCTGCTAGATACATCAAGTTGTTTGTATACACCAGTTTTTTGCCTTCCTAATGACAGCATTATTCTAAACAGATAGTTTTATTTTTTTTATGAAAAAAATACCAGGCATATTGCAAGACTCTAAAGCATAACAAAGGAGAACATGCCTGTTCCTTAAATATAACAGTAGCCGCATCAAGAAGAAACTCTCGAGCAAGTTCGGGACTCTTCGCATGCTTTTGGGGACGGAAGCATTCGCCATCTATCTCATTTCCATCCTTGTCCATGGAATCATCATCCTGAAAAAATCAGCTAAAGTTTCAAGTTCTCTAATATCCAAACATTATTTCCCCTAAGCTTCAGAGAGTATGAACTACCTCTTCTTCCTCAGCCTCTTCGGCATGTTCAAAAAATCTTCTAATATTTTCACCCCTTGTGATCGTTACATAACCATCTCCAACTACAAGCCTGCAATGCACACATTGTTGCCCCTTTAATGCATGGGCTTTTACAGAAATTTCAGAGCAGCGGCCATCCAATTTCCAGGCCCTCAGGGTAATATAACATGAACTCAAGCCATCAAGATCCAAACCACTGACTCGAACACTTCCACTCATGCCAACGTTTTCAAATTCCATAATATCAGATTTTCCTTCCCCAGTTCCAACTGCCCATTCAAAGTGATGGTAAGTTCCAATAGCGTCGGCAAAAGTTTGGCGCCAATCAGCCTTGATTGTGTCATCAGATACCTGGAGAGTCGCAAAGAGTAAGGAGAGAAGGGAAACGTTTAGGGTATGCATTCTTTATGATAGTATCAAATGATAGTCAGTGCACTAAAAGGTTAAGATACAGTAGCAGCACCTCATACACAAAGGCTGTATCAGCAACACAAAACCAAGTAGTGCATCGAGGTTCTCTACATATGCGCTTTAGCTCCTTCAACTCCTTGAACTCACGGATAACATTTCTTCTGCAATCTCTGCAAAACCTCTTGCTGTCAAACCTGAGATTAAGACGGAGAAACATTTGACTCTGTCATGACAGCGAATATTTACTGAATTGAAGTAACAATAAGGATAATAAGCATGTGAGCACTGCAGATAACTGAAGCAGACAGTGTATCCATCTTCCACTACCAAGCAGGCAAGCAGTTCAGGGATTTCAAATTCCAAATCTCCCTCCCAGCCCGTCTTCCATAAGAATCACGTGGAACTGACTGAAACAGATCAGAGATATTTGGGATAGCTTCATCAATAATACAGTTTCCATATCTTGTCACAACCTCAAGATAGCAAGGTTCCATTTTGAATTTGTTGAGGAAAAGAGACCATCAATTTCATCAAATCTTTACTCTGGCTTCACCTCTGGTAAATAGCTGGACAGCTTTTACTTGACTATTCAGAAGAAGGAAAATATATTATAGGGGGCGAAACAGAGAGATTTATTCATTAACTGTTCATAAATCCAGGCTCTAAGATAACATAGCTTTCATTCTCAGAAAGATTGTAGACTTTTCTTTTGATCTCCTTCAATAAGGATATTTTCGCTAACATTAGTTGTTCCCATTACCACAACTTTGTTTCTTGAAAAAAAAAATTAGGGCCAACTGTCCTCAGTTGGCGAAACTGAGGTATTGCATGTATTTTAGAAAGTTCTACCTTCAAAGCTGTAAGGAATAGATGGATGTTCAAGGGTGTGGTTTCCAGACTAAAGGTTTCATGTATTGAATGCCATCAAACAGAACTTTTTTCTTCATTATATTTCTAACACTCCCACCACAAGTTTTAAACTTTTAGCTCCACCGAAAATAAAGTTCTGCCTTCAAAGCTGTTAGGAATAGATGGATCTTCAAGGTTGTGGTTTCCAGACTTAAAAGCTCTCGTGTCTTGAATGGCATCAAACATAAATTTTTTCTTCATTATATTTCTAACATTCCCACCACAAGTCTTAAACTTTTAGCTCCACTGAGAGCTGTTTGATCAATGGTCATCTGTCTTCATTATGTTTGCTAGCAAACAATATAACAAATGAAACACATTTAGCCATAAAGAAAAGCCACAAACACACCTGTACATAAGCCTCTCAATAAAATCCTCTTCCTTCATTCTTAAAAGTGATTGCCGGGTTTCTTCTCCAAGAGCTGACCAAAAATCCACCAAGGTGTCACAAGAAAGCCTGGCAGTGTGCAGTGCACATGTTTCTCTTGTTCCATGGCCTCTTCCATAACTAGAAATTCCTTGGCTTATCCAACCCCGACCTCCCCCACCACAAGCATCAGGATACAGCAATTCGCGCTCCCGCTCCCTTGCACGTGCACTATCAAACACCTGATTCAATTGAAACGTCAACAACTAGAAGAAAAAGGGAAAACATGATCAGAGAAAACAACTTGATCAATACAAACTTTTTGTAGACCCTTAAGTGACTTCGGGCACAAATAGCAGTCAAGAAGTGTCAGTGAACCATCACGAGTTGTCGTCAATCCTCCCCAAGGATGAACAGATGGATCTTGAATTTCATCTTGTGTTCCATTTGTCGCACTCAATCCACCATCAATTCCATTTTTTGCAACTCCTGACCTGTTGCGATGAAGGTTACCAGCTACTCCCTCCTGCTGCAAGGATTTTCCATACATGACTATCTGCAGAAAACCTTCAAGCAGAAGTCCATTACATCTGGAGCAGTAAATATTCTTGCGAGCTCGCTCAAAGAGGGTTTGTTTATCAATTCTAAGGAGCTCCTGCCTTGCTTGCAATGACAGCTCACTCCAGAACTATAAAACATAACCAAATCTCTTAGTGAAAGATCAGAAATAAAATCAATAAATCACATATTTATAAAACATATCCATTATTAAATTGCATAATCTATTCTACCCCTCTTTTTTTCATAAACTAGAAGCAAGGAGAGCTAAGTGAAGACAAGGGCTAGGTCTTGGGTTACACAAGAGGGTGTAGCTCTAACATATGACATAGAACCTGACAACTCCCAGCTTAAGGACTTAAAACTGTGATTCAAAATTGGAGTTTCACATTCTAACTATTTGGCTGCTACATCCTTATTTGTTAGTAAGAAAAGCAAAAATTCTTGTTAATTGAAATTGAAGTTTAATACTCTAGGTTTCTAACCATTTGGATGTTCTATCCTTATTTTCTAATAGGAAAAAAGCACCATCTCGTGTGATTCAAAATCAGAATTTCCACATTCTGACCATTCGGGTGCTCCATCCTAGCTTGCTAATAGGAAAAAAACACCATTTCTGAAATTCCCGAATCCTCAATCACTTTTGTTTGATAACCAAAAATAGAAAGGAAAGGAAAGACAATAAACAACAGCCGGAAGTCACATTGAGCTCAACAAAGCCCATAAAGAAAATCCACAATGACGGAAATTAATTATCAAACTTTTAGTTTCAATTACTTCCAATACTCAATTCAAAACCAGGAATATCACTAAAATATCAGTGGCTTGGTTCTAAAAAAAACAAAAAACTAGGCAACTAAGTCTAGCGCCTCTAAGCAAACAGCAGATTTCATTATATAAGAAATCCAATACTAGATTGAAAACTGGCACAAATTCAAAATTAAATAACTTCTCCAAACTGGATCTAGTAACAATAAATAAGAATCAAAGATCCAATATATTAAGATCCAATCCAAACTCAAATTACCCGTTAAATCGTAAACAGAAAATTCAATCCCAATTCAGTATAAACAATTCTATAACAAAAAGAATAAAAAATATATATAACCCAAACAGAACATAATAAAGCGAAAAAAATGAAAACCGATTACCTTCTGGAGCTGATTGTAGCTAACATCGTCATTCTGTTTAGACCAAAACGCATTACTATATTGCTCATTTCTTTGCGCTAATCCCGGCATCCTTTGATTTTCTCAATCTCTCTTTGTTTTATGATTGTAAGCCAATCTTTCCATTCCCGTCCTTCAATTCCGTTTTTGTTTTACCGATCCTAAACTTCGACAAAATTGAATCGGATTTAACGAAATAAAATTGAATCGGATTAAACAATGATGATGATCCAAAAATCAAATCGGATTGAATTTGAGCAATAGATCGTGAAAAAAAGGAAAATTGAAAAATCGAAGAAGATGATGATTGTGGAGGAAGATCAGATTTGGTGCTGCATATTTCCTTTTATATTTGTAGGAGAAAATCAGTAAGGGAAGATTTGTGAGAGGATGCTTTGTTTGGCAATGGGGTAAAGGGGGGGACGGTTAAATTGGAAAACAAGACTGTTACATTACAGTTTTTAACTATCCGAGGTAAAAGTAAATAAATAAAAGACGAGTCGTGTCGAATATCATTAAATATTATTAATATTAAATATTATTAAATATATTTAAATTAAATAATAAAATTAAAAACTTTAAAAATTTAATATATAATTAATTTAATTTAAATTTTATTTTAAATAATTTATAATTACATATTGTTATGAATAAAGTAAAGAACAAGAATAAAATAAGAGAATAAAGATAAGAGACAAAAGGGAGAGAGATTTTATTATATTCTCAAAGTAGGGTTTTTGTACAATGCTTTGTCTAAAAGTCTATATTTATAGACATAAGATGGAAACCCTAATTCTAATAGGTATCAAACCCTAATAATAAAGCTCATTCAACTTTAACTTAATATATGGATATCCACCATGAATAAATATATTCATAACACTCCCCCTTAGATATCCATAAAGATAATGTGCCTCGTTAAAACCTTACTAAGATAAAAACCCTGTGGGAAAAAATTCTTAGTGAAGGAAAAAAAGTACACACATATTTGATACGCATAACATGTTGCCTCATTAAAAATCTTACCAGGAAAACCCATTGGGACAAAACCTCGGTTAAGGGAAAAAGAGTGCAATGCGTATTTACTCCTCCTCATGAAAATATCACATAAGATCTTTGAATTTTCATAATTCAATATTGAATACAATCTTCAAATGTTGAAGTAGATCATGCACTAGTGGATAAATCTTCCAAATCATTGCTTGAAATGATTCATTGAATACTATTCATCTGAAAATCATGAGGGACGAAACTTGAAGAAATATGTTTCGTTTTATCATATTTGATATACCCACCTTGAGATATAAATTTTGTATTATCTCTATACAAGATAGCTTGCATCTTATCTTGTGAAAAACATTCACATATCTTCAGGATATGTTTAGCCAAACACATATTTTGGTTTTGCCTCATGCATAACAATTATTTAAAGGTAATGATCTCGTAGCACTTAAATAATATTTCTGGACCAGCTAAGATACGATGCTTCCAGATCAAATAATGTGTATATTGTGCTTTAGACCAAGAATATCATTACCCTTTTCGTGATGCGAAAAAAATATTTGTTTACAGTAAGAGACTTAGCAACAACCATAAGGGTGATCAATAGATATACGTTATGCATGTAAAGTCTCTTTCAATATTTTTCTGTATGTCGATAGATGCACAAGGATTTGAGGAGTTCTCTTCACGAGTCTCAACGATATTCAAATCATCGACATACACAATTAATAAAAATTCAAAGCTAAACCTCTTAATAAAAATGCTCGGGGAAATAATTCATATAGCATTATACTAATAAGTATTCAATGAGGCGATCATACCAAATACACCTAAATTGTTTCAAGCCATAAAAAGATATATTCAATATGATTTAATAATATTCTCGAGAACTTGAATGAACTGCTTATGGCAATCTAAATCTTTCCGGAAGTTTCATGTAAATATTACTGTCAAGAGGCCCATTCAAATATGATATAACAACATCTATTAGGCAGAAACCGAGTAATTTTATTTATTGCCAGACTGATCAAAATCTAAAAGTAGTTGCATCCACCACCGAGGAATATATTTTCCTCATAATCAATTTCATGTCTTTGTGAGAATCCTTGTGCAACCAAATGAGCTTATATCTGATGATTTCCCCTTTTGATTTCTCTTTCTCACAAAGGCTCGTTTATATCCACGAGCTTTACACATTTCAATGTACGAGCTATAGGCCCAAATACTTCTCTTTTCAAAAGAGATTTTAGTTTCGCCTCAATTGCCTCTTTCATGTTGGCCAATCATTTCTTTGTTTACATTGCCCAATTGACAATGATTCATGATCCACATCATCAAATAAAATCTCTAGTGCTATATTGCATGCAAATATATTAACGACGTCGATTTAATTTCAGTTCCACTTATTAGCAGACATGACATAATCTATTGAGATCTCTTTATTATCAGGTACCTAAGTCATGTCAATGTCTCTGTTGGAGACCATTTAATCTCTTCTAGAGATTTTCATAATCAATGATTCCTCGATCAGACCATCATAAAATATAGCTCCTTTTCTTTTTCGAGGATCTCTTATCTTTGGAACTTACTTGTCTACTACGCTTTAAGCGTAAGTTAGACTCATTAGCAACTAGAGTTTGTCCTTTCATGACATCAAATTTAATCGGAGCATTCATAGCTGGTATACGTGACTTAGTCACTCTTTTAGGGTTAGCAAAATCATCTGGCAATTGATTTGCTAAATGAATTATCCTTTGAACTTATAGTTCACATTGTGTAGTACGTGGATCAAAATGAGAAAAATGATAATTCATTCTAACTTAATTCTTTCCCCAGTTATTTATTTTCTCCCCCTAATGTTGGGTAAACTGACTCATTAAAATGATAGTCAGTAAATCAGGTTGTAAATAAATCCCCTGTCAGAAGCTCTTATATATATTCCCAACAAAACTCATCTTTGTGCGTTGTGGTGGAACAATTAGAACATATATCGCACACAAAAAAAAATCTAAGATGAGAAATATTTGGTTCCTGACCAAAAACCATTTGTAATGGGGAGAACTTATGATCATTTGTTGGCTTGATGCGAATTTGTGATACTACATGTAAAATTACATGTCATCAACATTATCAAGACTGATTGTCTTTAGAAAATAATTTGGAAAATATGCTCGTAATTTTATCAACTGAGCAAGTAGCCTCGCAAACACCAAGTTGAGGGTTAATGACAAGGATACATATAACCACCTAATCGATGCATCGATAAAAATAATAAAATATCTAGATGGATTTTTAGAAAAGGTGTATGGGCCCATATATATCACCTTGTATCCTTTCCAGAAAAGTAATAGATTTACACTTTATCTTAACTGTTGATGATTGAATAATCAAATTGCTTTCATAGCAAGTATCACGTGAAATATTACCATGAAGAAAATCTTAATTCTTCAATAAATGACCACATGAAAGTGTCAGCAAATTTTCGCATCATAATTGAACCGGGATGGTCTAACCGGTCATGCCAAATAAAATTATCAGTAAACATCTAGTTTACAATAGCATGAGCTTCAATTTGTACTAATTCTTATGTAGTACAATATGGATGACAGTGTATGTAATTTTGCCAAAATTTCCTTATTGCCTTGAGTTATACTCGTAATATTGAGATAGTCAGCACCTCTTGACTAATATTCTCAATATATTTATGCAAATATCTTTAAAATTCAATAAGTCTCTTTACGACTTTGACGAGCATAATGCACTGTAAATATGAGATAAAGTCTTATTTGGCAATAACATATTTGCTCAGTTGGAGCCTTCTGTGATAATAATACTTCCGGATATAATACTCACATTCCCTTGCATTTAAAATGGGAAAATATGTATAATTATGCACATTTTAATATGTGCTTTATTTCATTCACTTCGGGGAATGTCAAATATTTGTTATGTGCCATTCACTTCGGGGAATGAAAAATATTAAATATAGCACATTATCTCAAATCGGTTATCTATCAAAGATAAACTCTCAAAAGCTCTTCTGAAGTATTGATATTTCAGTACTTTGAGATATAGTACTCACATTTTCCCTTGTATTTAAATGGGAAAATATTTCGTATGCTTAAGTATAATATGAGTACTTGCACTGTCTGCTTGGCATAAATAGCCACAATTCATTGTAGATTTCATTCCGGAAGTGATAATATTCTTCAAAAGATAAATTAACATAGAATGTAAATAAATAATATATAAAATAAATTAACGATAAATTAACATAGAGCGTAAATAAATAATATGTAAAATAAATTATCATAAATATATAATAAATAAAAATAAATTAACAAAATAAATAAAAGATCAATTATTTCTTTTAGATGTTATAAGGAAAATAAAATAAATGACGAATTATTCTCTTGAAGGACTATGAGAAAAATTATCAATATCCAATTGAGTTGGATTAATAACGTCATTATTTTCGCCATAAAGAAAATCTGATTATATTTTCTTTAATTTATCATTCATGATTATGAAAAAGTCCATAATACTTCGGCGTTTGACAAGTACTAGATCAATGATTTATACCATCATATTGATAACATAAAGATTTTGATATGATCTCTCTATCATTCTTGTCATCTTTATAATTCCACTTCTGGTGGATATAAGTATTCTCAAAAGAATCATCTTATCCATGTTTATTTTATGACTTCAATTGCAACTACAATTATTAATGTGTCTTTTATTCATTCCGCTATATAATGTCACATTCGCTTTAGGGAATGGAGCGAAGCCTGTTGGGAGATATTCATGATTTTTCATGAGCAACTTATTATTTTGCTCAGCCACAAGAATGCAAGAAATTAACTCAGAATATTTCTTAAAGCCTTTTTCACGATATTGTGTCTGAAGGACAACATTGTTGGCATGAAAAGTGGAGTATGTTTTTTTTCTAACATATCCTCATCAATGATACTCTGGCACATAATTGAGTTTTATTCACTAACCATATAGTGAATTATTACGTTTGTATTCACTTCAAGGAATGAAACAAATTCAATAATCGCATGGAATAAACATCATGCTTGCATTCACTTCAGGGAATAACATAAATCAAATAATCGCATGGAATAATCACCATGCTTTCATTCACTTCATGGAATATCATAAATCCAATAATCGCATGGAATAATCATCATGCTTACATTCACTTGAATGTCATGAATCCAATAATCGCATGAAATAATCATCATGCATGCATTCACTTCAGGGAATGCCTCCCATAAAAATTCTTTGATCAAGACAATTTTCGTAACTTGAACTTGGGAGAAGTCTATAGTCGAATTTTTCGACATAAAAAAATATTGCTTCCAAGCAAATATAAACTTTATAATATTCACACTATTAAATAGTAATTGATCAACCGATATATATTCAATATATACAAAGAATAAAAATTTAATCCTCAAACGCGGCGTTGTTAAACCAGTCCACAAGGTCCTTTAAAAAGAACCTCCTTTGAGACCAGTAGCCTCGCAGAACGAGATGTCCAGCCAATATACTTGGATTAAACCAACATAACAAAAAAATATTAATTAATTAAAGGTTTAATATTTGTTATAATATCACGTAATACTTAAAAATATATTTAAAAGCAAAAACTTTCACCATCAAAATAAATAAAGATAAAAAAATCTCAAATTAAATAAATAAAACATACCGAACTTTCCACTAATTTGAATATATGAAAAGTTTAATCACCAATATTTTGTTAAAGTCTTTTTCGGGAATTGTCGACAAGCACCACGTGAATTGAGTCACTTTATCGCTACACAAACACCAAACAACCAAAGATTTTTAATAAATTAAAAATCAAATCAAAGATCAAGAGAGAAAAATAATCGATAATTAAAATATAATTGAGGGAGAAGAACTTATCTTTGATTTATGCCATGAACAAATTCTTTTCAATAACTCCTTCAAGATTTGAACGACAAACACCTCCGTTGGTTAGAGTCTCGTGCTGATAACGTGTTATGAATAAAGCAAAGAACAAGAATAAAATAAGAGAATAAAGATGAAAGACAAAAGGGAGAGAGATTTTATTATATTCTCAAAGTAGGGTTTTTGTACAATGCTTTGTCTAAAAGTCTATATTTATAGACATAAGATGGAAACCCTAATTCTAATAGGTATCAAACCCTAATAATAAAGTCCATTAAACTTTAACTTAATATATGGATATCCACAATAAATAAATATATTCATAACACATATTAAATTTTTATTAATTTATTTAATAATATTTAGCGTTAATATCATTCACGCACGTTGTATTTTTTTCATAAATAAATAAAATCACGCTGTTTTATTTATGGATAAATTACAATATTAATCACATCATTGTTGCCTACTTTCTACTTTGGTCACATTTTTTTTCTTTCTCTACATTAATAATGACATGTTATTTTTTTCATTTTTTTTAATATTTAGTTAAAAAAATTATAACGTATACTATTGTCTTATTGATCAAATAAAATAAAATTTAAGATATGGGTTGATTTAGATAATTTTTTGAGATATTTAAATCACGGTTTGAAAGAAAAAAATGATTTAATGATCAAAATAATAACGAAGATTTAAGACACGACAAGTATTAGAAGGTTTGAAAAAAATATATTTTTAAGAATATATTTTCTGTTTTAAATGTTTAAATTTTCTTTTTATTAAGTGGTCGATTATTTTCGATGTAGATATTGGATGATAATTTGTTTGTGGAGTAAATTGATATGAATTTTAAATATGAAGGGTTAAATTAATTGTTATTTTAAATTATAAATAAATTGTTAGAATGTGTAAATAATAGGGACTAATCTAATAAAAATTAAATATTAATGATTGTTTTATTGAGGTTTTTTAATTAAGATATTGTGATTGGAAATAATAGTTCGGCAAAGGCCTCATGCATACAACCTGACTTTGAATAGTGACTTTAAAGTAGGTGTGCTTTTTTTATTCGAATCACTGTTCAAAGTCGGGTTGTATGAATGAAGTCTTTACCAAAATATTATTTTTTTTATTCGAATCATTGTTTAAAGACGGGTTGTATGTATGAGGCCTTCTGAACGCTATAGTAAACCACAATATTATGAGAAATAATAACGTGTGAACCATATTTTTGGAAATAAAGTTTCCAATCACAATATTTTAATAATTTCTCCATTTTAATAATATGAGTTCTAATATTGTTAAGTTATTTAAATTTACCATTAAATTGATAAATATATACATATAAATGATTAAAATTATTATTATCTTAGTTAAATGTGAGTCTCGTTAATCACGTCATTAGTGACTAATAAGGGTGTGCATTCGGTTAGTACCGAATTAATCAAAACCGAACTAACTGAAACTTTTAAAATCTTATTTGTTAACCGAATCGAGTTACCTTTAAATGAATTAACTGAATCAAAATTATTTCAGTTAATTAATAAATTTCGGTTAAATTATATAATAGGTCACTAAATTATGCTAAAATAATTTTTTAATCACTAAACTTTTATTTTATACTAATTTAATAAAAATTTAATTACCATTTTATAATATAAAAAACTTCATAAACATTTTATAATATTTTAAATGTTAAAGGACTAAAAATAAATATATAATATATATAATATTTAATATATAATAATTTCGGTTAATTCGGCTAATTAATCGGTTTTGAACCGAATTTTAAAAAAAATTATCTGTTAACTGAATTTACTAAAAATTAACCAACCAAATTAATAGAAATAATTTTGGTTCGGTCGATTAATTCAGTTAAAACCGAATAATACACACCCGTAGTGACTAATAAAAAAAATATTATAAGTAATCAGTAATCTCTAAAGCAAATTGTTAATAAGTCTCGTTTAATATTTTTTTCTCCTCTCTTCGACTCCTGAATTTTAAACTCTAAACTTCACAATTCAAATGATAAAATACGTTCTAAAACTTTAAAACCTAACAAAATTTATTAGTTTACTCTAAACAAAATAGACTCTATATTTAGTGCCTAAATAATTGAGTAAAAATCACATATCTCTTGATAGTGCCTTCTTTCCTGCGTCCTATTCAAAAGATTTTAAAAAATTATATTATAAACTTTAATTCTAATTTTCTACGTCCTAAACATTAAACACTAAAGCTTAAAAAATACACTATATCGCTAATTCCTTAAACCCTAAACACAATCCCTAACCATAAACCGTAAACTCTAAATCCACCAATTTAAAATAAAGGCATCAATTAAAACAGATTAAGAGGAAGACGATTTGCGCCTAGTTATCCTTAACTAAAACAGCAGGAAAGAAAAAAAATCCAAAATAAAGATTGAAAACTTAGCAGATGAACAAGTAGCAACACTTTAATCCATTTTAGACCAAAAAAGTTACATTGCAATCGGTTTTAAGATGCTGAATCTCCAAGAAACAATATCTTCATCTTCAGTCAAAGTAAAACCCTTACAGGGAAATATATTTGATCATAAACAATCAGATTACAAAACATTAAGAAAAGAGTTACTACTACACAAGCCTTGGCTACTGCTTATTATGTCGGAAATATAACATATATATATGAATGTGTCATGTGTGTGTGTGTATATATATATTATGATGCTGGAGGAGGTTCTGTTCCTGCTGGTTTTGCATTTAGAAGAGGCTGAAGAGCTTTGACAACGATTGTCATGTTTGGCCGAAAGTCTGCCTCGTACTGGACACACAGTGCTGCAACTGCTGCTAGCTGATATGACATATAATATCCAAATATAAATGCCCCAAGATGTAAAGTTAGATCATATAACCATGTATATGCTTGGAAAACAATATGGTAAAAGTTTCGAAATCGTCGAACTCCGACCTATTACGATCCGAAAGGATTGCTCAAGTCCATTTTTTTCATTAAAATTGCAGAAGTCATAGGAAGATTAAGGTAGCACAAGAGAGAAATAGAACCTTGGCGATTGCCTTTGGTGGGTAGTCATTGTTTAGCTTTGGATCTACACATTGTTTGACCTTGTCTTCACTCAATCTTGGAGTTGCCTGAAATCAATGGAAATGATTTTGATACATACACCTTTTAAATGTCTGGAAATGTATGTCTGATGAGAATAAGACATACCCAAGTAACTAGACTTTGTTGTCCTTTGGGCATTGTATGATCTACTGGTTTTCTACCTGTCAAAAGCTCAAGGAGGACAACTCCAAAACTGTATACATCACTTTTCTGTGTTATTTGCCCTGTCATAGCATACCTAGAAACCAGACACAGTTTAAAATTTTTTGACTAAAATCTCTCTTCATTATGTTAACATCCTCTTATCATATGATACCTCATTCAAGGCATAAAGAGAGATTATGTAATGTGTTCAAAATGGAAGACTAACTCTGGGGCATGGTAACCGAAGGTACCCAAGACTCTAGTAGAATGGAGTCGGGCTGCGGTGTCGGAAGATTGATTTGTCAAGTTGAAATCAGCAATTTTGGCCAAGAACTCATCGAAAAGGAGAACATTGCTCGATCGCACATCGCGATGGACGATCGAAGGCTGTACTTTCTCGTGCAAATACTCGAGCCCTTTGGCAGCACCGAATGCAATCTTGACTCTCTCGTTCCATGTTAGAGCTGGTCCCGGCTCAGCCCCTTGTACCCCTTTCCTCCCTAATACATTAAACACAATCAGAAGGAAGGAACAATTATTCTCTTTTTCCCATTACAGATGAATAATGAAACCGAACATGTCTATTTTACCATGTAACACATCATGTAAAGACCCCTTTGTTGCATGCTGATATACCAAGATTCTAGTATTGTCCTCCATACAATACCCTAACATCTCCACGAAATGGTCATGTTTAAGTCTCGAAACTACTGATAACTGAAAAAATTATAAATTTACGTGTCAATTGAATGCTTTCGACATCGTTTTAACATAACTGATCGAATTACAAAAAAAGGGTTTGTGACATTATTTTCACCTGTGCTCCAAAGTCAGAATCGGGTTCGGGTGAAGAACCGGTGTCGAGTTTCTTAATAGCTGCAGGCTGGCCATCACTTAAAACTCCGTAGAAAACTCGGCCATACGAACCCTCTCCGATCAACGACTCTTGCCCGAAGTTATTAGTCATCCGGTTTAACTCTTCTAATGGAATGGCTGGTATTTCAATTGGTAGAATTGTCTGAGAATCTGCCCCACTTTTAGTCATTTGGCCACCCCTTGGCTCTCCTCTTCCTCTTCCACTTGCTGTAGAAAGTAAATAAATAAACAAATCTTAAATCGAGTATTGTACAAGGAAATAGAACAGCCGGGGACAGGGGAGCAATTACCACCACCGTATTGACTAGGTGGGGCTTGATATTGGTTCGGTGGTGGACGGTCGAGTTCCTCCTCCGCTCCTCCGCAGCACGACATAGCTTAGGATGTTAAATTGTTACTTTTTCATGCAGGGACAAAAATCAAATCATTTTTCCTGCATAGAAAATTAAAATGTAACTACATCTTATGCATGCATGTATGTACAAATATTGGATTTTATCATAATCATTGATATCGAAACATCAAAATCATTCAAATTCCAACATTTACAATAGAATAAAAGCATTAGAAACATACCCTAAAAGCTACGATCGAAAAAGAAAATAAAACTCAAACGTGAAACAAATAATAAGCTATGAAAGGCTGAATTGAGAGGGTGGGAGGGGGAGGGGGATGACAGAAGAAACGAAGAAAACAGGAATATAAACAGAATCTTTATACGTAAGGGGGAAAACAAGAAAAGAGAAAGAATTCTTGCAAGGTTGTATTGTTAGGTTAATTCCCCCTTTGCTCTTGGAACAGGCACACATGTTTTTTTATTGTTTTGCGACGAACTCGGGTCTCTTTATAGTTTAACCGTTAATCTTAAAACTAACCTAATTCTACGTGGATTCACGTTATCATGTCTCTTAATTCAATTCCATTTTTTTCTTTCTATTTTTCTTATTTTCTATTTGTAGTCTGGTTTTATTCTAACTTCACAATTAAAATTAAAAAAAAAGTTTGAGTTTGAATCTCATTGTTCTTTTAAGATTATACTTGTAACGTGAGATGCATGATCTTCCCTTAAGATTATACTTGACTCAGTAGTCAATACACTGGGGTTCTGATATACGAAAATAAAACAATGAAATTTTATATTTAATAATTATTAATTTATGAATAACTTATATTGTCTTTCAGATTAATAGTAAAATATGAGCATTAATATCTCTTGAGGTATCATTTAGAATGGAATTTTTTTTGTATATTGTCAATCAAGCCATTATTTAGAGACCGAGCTGAAAGTGTCAAGTACTAAGATTGCAGTCATTGGTGCCTTCCTGGTGTCCTGGATTCATGGAACGAGCTTCTTTATTCTGAGCTCCTCGTAAAGGAAAGTAAGATGCGGCAACATCAAGGAAACGGCGAAAGAGCTTAGAGTGTTGGTTTGCTTTCACCAACTGCTGAGATTTTAAGGCTTAAATTATCGATTTCGCAGGCGATGGATCAGGGTAAAGTGGTGTCAGAGAAGAAAGAGTGGTGGAAATGAATCTGTACGTGCACGGCCATGATAATTTAAGAAGAAGATGAATCGATTTGAGTGTGATTTCAGGTTCATCTTCTTCTTAAAGATGATTGATAATTTCGAAACCCGTTAGAGAATCACACTCATCTAGGGATGGGTACGAATCCCGACGGGTTTTGAATTGGGTCAGATTTTTTAATAAAAAATTCGGGTTTAAGTCGGGTTAGTAGAATTTTTTAATAATGATTTCAGGTTGAGTTTAAGTTTAGGGTGAAAAAAATTCAATCCGATCGACTCTGGATTAATAGTATAATTTTTTTATATTTTTTAGGGAGGGATATTTGTAATAATGATCTTTCCTCATATATATTTTACATAATAAAATTATTAAAATTGATTTTTTTTATAATTAGATCACTAAAAATTTATTTTTTACAATCAAATTTTAAAATTTATTTTTTTATAATTAAGTTCTTAAAATATATAAAAATAATAATAACTCGGGTTGGGTCGGGTTTTGACGCTTAAAACTCGGGTCGATCGGATTTTTTCGACTCTAAACCCGAGTGGATCAGGTTTAGGATGGAAAAAATCTAACTCGATTCGATCCGAGGTTAATAATCTTTTTAATATATGTTTTGGGATATTTACAATAATGATCCCTCCTTATATATATTTTATGTAATTAAGTCACTAAAATTGATTTTTTTATAATTAGTCCACTAAAATTTTATTTTTTTACAAATAAATCTCTAAAATTCATTTCTTACAATTAAATCCATAATTTTTTATAAAAAAATAATAACTCGAGTCGGATCGAATTTTGAGTCGAATTGAATTTTTTCACTTTAAACTCAGATCAGATAACAGGTGAAAGGTGTTAAAATTTGGATTAAATATAAATAGACTGAAATTCGACCTTATCCGACCTATACCCATGCTCTTCGATGATGGTCGTGATGTTTGCAGAGGAACATCGGCGATAACAATGGAAGAAGGGTTATTTTGACTTTTTTCAAAAAAATCATTATGACTTTAATTTGTTTGATGGAAAAGAACTAGGGTTAAATATTTGTAATTTATGCAAATTTTAATTTTAATTTTAGAATTTGTTTCGTTTATGTAATTCATTTATGAAAAATATATTTTTTATACTTTTATGTTTGGTGACGTAAAATGTTTTGGTCAATATAACTCATTTTTAATAATAAATAATATAATTTATGTATTCAATATTAATATTAGTCTAATAATTATTAAAGATATAATTTATGTATTACATTATTTATTATTTAAATATTTTTTTATAATTCTCATTTGTCTAATAAAATTTTATTTTTTCAGATAAAAATAAGTATAATTATTTAATTTTTTTTCAAAAATTCAAAAAAAATTGCTATCGTCTTGAGCCTTATTATATCGAGCAGTAATTTAATACCAAAACATGCAGAGAGGGAAAAACATTTGGAAAAGCAGAGAGGGAAAGAGTAAAATCTAATATTAAATTTTCAGACACAAAACATTACTTTAAATATTTTATAAAAGGATATAAATTAATTAATTAATTAATTTCCCTGTGAAGAAAAACAAACCATGCAGCTCCTCAAAACAAATAAGAAATCACGGAAAAGCAATTCTTGCAAGCCAAAAACATCTACAAAAGTGTGTTTTTTCTTTAGAGAAAGGGAGTATAGATTCATGCGTTTTTACAGGTCATATGGCGGTAGATCTGTGGTCACACACGTGTTAGTAGAGGAGAAAAAGGGAGGGTATCGGGTATCCTCTAGTGTTGGCTGCCGGCGGCGGTGGCGACGCGTTCACACGAAGGACACATGGTGAGGGTGGTGGCGGGCGAGTGCATGTAAAATGGTTGAGAAATTTTCAAAGCTCTTAAGTCTTGAAGCTCCTTTTGTAACCTCTTGTTTTCTTCTGTCAGTGTTTCACAACATCGCTTTAAAGACTCACAATCTATCTCTGTCTGCTTCAGTTTTGTCCTGAAAAAGGACCAGCTTCAGGACTATATCTAAAACTTTCATATGGTAGAGGGACTAAAAGAAGAATTTGACCCAAACAAAAATACCTGGCTCGTCTATTCTGAAACCAAACTTCCACTTGTCGAGGACGAAGGTTCAATTGCTTGGCCAAGGCAAGCTTTTGCTTCTAAAACAACAGTAAAAAAATCAATAAAAATGTTTGAACTGATTAAAAATCCAGAAAACAAGGAGACATGGTTTGTTTTGTTTAGTACTTACAGGATTCAGAGTGTTGTGTTCTTTGAAACATTCTTCCAGGGAAGCAGATTGTTGTTTCGAGAGCCTGAGTTTCTTCCGAGTCGACCCGTTGGACTCATTATCATCATCATCACTCCATTTTTCACCTTCAAAGCCTTTTAGGTCTCTCTTCCTTCTGTTCCTCCCATTTCTACTACTACCGAACTCCGTTTGAAAACACGACACCGTGCTGTTCGGAGACGAAACCGCCGCTCCTTCCTCGGATTCCTCGGCAAGTGGCAACCGGTTGACGTCTAAACCTCCGCCGTCTCCATCTAACGTAACAATGCAAAAATTTTTATTAAAAAAACGCCAGATCTAAAAGTACATCATTTTTAGGGCAGATGAGAATAGACTATATACTGACGATTATGAGTGAGCCAAGGGAACCGAAGCTGAAGAGTAAGTTGAAGAGGTGGATCGGAAGGCACCCTGATTTCCTCTCCAATCTCCATGCAAAACCCTAGATCCTTGCTTCTTGATAGCTTTGGTTTTTTTTCAAGGAACGGAAATGTGTTTTGGGATTCACCCAAGCTCAAAGCTAACTCCATTTCAAGAAACCAAGTTCAAAGAAGTGTTTGAATCTGTTCTGTATTGTTCCTTGATATATATGATGAGAAGAGAAGCTATGGCTGTTGTTTACTGGCAGATGGCGTTGAACACGTCAGACCCACCATCCCCTTCCTTTGAAACACTGCTCTTTCATTTTGGCTTTGTGCGAGGAAAAAGATTGACACACAAATGTGTCACGGGGCTAGACTTTTGAACCAGCTAACCCGTGCGGCCTTAGTCGAGTCCTTAAGACAAACGACTAAGTCAGCCTGAAATCCCACTTTAGAAGATCAAACTTCCAAGGCACTCAAGAACGGAAGATCGTTCTTAGCGAAAGCTAACTATGAGAATGGCTACGAAGAATTTAAGAAAGAACAAGAAGAACACTCAAGAACACTAGAGGAGAATTAGAGTAAATGCCAGAGCTTTCTATTACTCTCTCAAAGGAGGATGGAATTGTTGGGTGATTACAAATGGTGGTGAGAGCTCTCTATTTATAGTTGAGCTCTCACTCAATCAATGGTCAGGATCGATTTACACGGATGGCCAGGATTAGCCCAGAATAATTACAAAATCGCCTATCTAAGGAAACTATATCAAATTACATCAATTCATTGGAATGTTTCCCCGGATAGCTGATCTCTACCGATATGGCAAGATTCTCCCAAATCCTTATCTGATAAGTTGTCTCTTTCCATATCTGAAATGGGCTCTCTAGCATTCTCCAAGTGCTGGGCCAAGTCTTGTGGTCTTGGCAAGCCCGATGGAACCTTATTGTCGGACTTATGCGCGACTGTCTCGGACCTCAACCTGCGGCCCGTGACATTCTCCCCCACTGAACTTAGCGACGCCCTCGTCGCTTCACTAGAACGATCCTGGGTTGGTCCACCTTAGAGGTTGCTACTCGATGCCTCGGCTTGATGCGGTTCCCCCATAAGAATAGCTTGCGTCGGCTCCTGCCTCGTTCGATCCTCTACACCATTCCTCGCATCATCTTGGTGGATTCTCGGTGTCTCGGCTTGCTCATGTCCCCCCATAAGGACTGCTCGCTTTGACTCTTCCCGCCAAGTGATGTCGCGTACTAAGACGCCTTCGGTTACATCTCATTCTTCGCTTGATTTACCTTGACTCGGACACTCTTGGTCCCGCAGTAAAGTCTTGGGTGTCACCACATTGAACACTGGACGAACTTTCAAACTCGTCAGCACATCTGTTTGGCTCCTTAGAACTCTGAAAGGTCCCTTCCAAGCTTTCTCTTCTCCGCAATACGAGTTAGGTCTAACCCGACCTACACTCCACAACGACGGTAAATCAAAATCAAGAACACTAGAATTGTGTTTGAGATGTACCTTCCTCTCGTTCATCGCATTTACTCTAAAATGGGTCAGCCCTTCTGTCTCCACGAAGCCTGGCCCCCTTTGCATTGAACTTTCTTCCTCAAAGTTCTTTGCACCATGTTGCATCGGCCCTTCTACGAAGTCCGTTGCCCTCGATCGCATCCGCCCATTTGACTTGATGTTTGGAGCTTTCTTCTTGCATCGACCCTTCTTCCTCGAAGTTCGGTGCTTCCTCTTGCGTTAGCGCTTCTTACTTGAAGTCCTTCGCTTGCTTTCCACCTTTTCCATAGGTGGTGTTTGCACAGTCGCTATGTCCCTCTTTGGCTTGGCTCCCTTCGACTCCTTTTTTATTGTAGTCTCTGAAGAAGTGTTCTTCCCATGAACACCCTCGGCAAGCTCCTTAGCAACCTTCTCGGATATGGCTAACTCTTTTAGCCTTCTATCAATGTAGGCTTCAGCATATTTCAACGGGCAATTTCGCAACTCATGTGGCCCCTTACACTGGTGGCACTTCAGTTGCTTCTTCTCCCTTGGTTTGACGACTTTTTCATTCACTATCTTACCGGGTCTCGACCTTGGTTCAGCTACTTTGGTACTCGTAGTCGCACCTTAGTTCTTACTTGGCTTGTTGGAAAACGCAATCGCTCCAAGTCGCACTACTTCCCCTTGTGGCTCGTCTGGTTCCTTGACGATGGCAGCAAGGCGATTCTTCTCGGGACAGCTCCTAATCAAATGTGGGCCATCACAGAAGTAGCACTTCAATCTTCTGCTCGCTTTCTTTTCTCGCATGGACTTAGTCTCTCCACTCCCACTATCTTTCTTTATGGGCTTGGACGTCTCGGTGCTAGTTGGCTTGTCTCCTGCAAGCTCGGTCAGCAATTAGGCCTCATCATTGGCCTTTGAAGAAACATGGGCATCTCCTTGCTCCGATGCAAGTTCAACCCTCGATCAAAGTCTCATCAAGAAAGTGTTGAGCATACCCCATTCACTCAACGTTGCCTTGCAACTGAGTAGCTCGTTCTTGAGCTCATCCACCTCGATCCGCAAAGCCTTCACTTCGGCTTCACAAGCATCACTCCCTCGAACTGTCTCCAACTCTTTGAGAACACGCTTGGTCTCGTCTTTACGTTTGTCCTCCATGGACTCCAAATGGTTTAGACGGGACTCCAAGACACCTTGAGTTTCCTTCATGCCCCACATTTCGGATCGAATGGAGTGGACTTGGACTCTCAACTGCTCGGACAAGAAATCGAAGATACCTTTACAATCACCTTTCGTCTTCTCATACGTTTCGTCGACAGCGTCTTGAAATTGACTTATGATGCTACTTTTAAAGGACTCAAGATCTTGTGTAGTAACACCGTCTCTTCGTCTCGCCATCTCGATAGCTTCTCACGAACTAGCTTGACTGCAACTGCAAGCAGGTTCAACCACAAGTCCCTTTCGACTCGCTCTGATACCACTTGTCACGGGGCTAGACTTTTGAACCAGCTAACCCGTGCGGCCTTAGTCGAGTCCTTAAGACAAACGACTAAGTCAGCCTGAAATCCCACTTTAGAAGATCAAACTTCCAAGGCACTCAAGAACGGAAGATCGTTCTTAGCGAAAGCTAACTATGAGAATGGCTACGAAGAATTTAAGAAAGAACAAGAAGAACACTCAAGAACACTCAAGAACACTAGAGGAGAATTAGAGTAAATGCCAGAGCTTTCTATTACTCTCTCAAAGGAGGATGGAATTGTTGGGTGATTACAAATGGTGGTGAGAGCTCTCTATTTATAGTTGAGCTCTCACTCAATCAATGGTCAGGATCGATTTACACGGATGGCCAGGATTAGCCCAGAATAATTACAAAATCGTCTATCTAAGGAAACTATATCAAATTACATCAATTCATTGGAATGTTTCCCCGGATAGTTGATCTCTACCGATATGGCAAGATTCTCCTAAATCCTTATCTGATAAGTTGTCTCTTTCCATATCTGAAATGGGCTCTCTAGCATTCTCCAAGTGCTGGGCCAAGTCTTGTGGTCTTGACAAGCCCGATGGAACCTTGTTGTCGGACTTATGCGCGACTGTCTCGGACCTCAACCTGCGGCCCGTGACAAATGCATGGGGATATCTGTTTAAATGTAGAGGAAAAGGGTTTATAAAAAAATCTTTGGTAATTAAAGAATCAGAATTTAAATATATTTGATTTAGCTTTATAAAAAAAAATTAATCTAAAACATTAGTCTTTTTGATATTATAGAGTATCGTTACGAGGGTGATCATTTCAATTCTTGTGGCTAGGGACGAAGTTAGGATTTAGTATTGAGAGGGGCAAGAGTCTATTAAACTTTTAAATTTAAAAATTGGGAGGGACAAAAACCTATTTAATTAACATTTAAACTAAAAGAGACTAAAAATACAATTATACCAAAAATTTTGGCAGGGACAACAGCCTCTCCCACTTACTACAAAGCTTCGTCCCTCCTTGCGGTTTCATTCGTTAATATTTAAATTTTTGATATATTTTTTTTAAAAATTAATACTTTATCTTTTTAGAGCAAATAATTATTGGTAATTGACATGATTTTTATTTATTTATTTATTTATCTTCCATGCAAATATTTATATATGGGTTTTTCTATTTATTATAAAATGTGTTTAAGTTTTAAACTCAACAAGTGTACCAAGTAGAAAAGTGAATTATATTTATTTTAAGAAATTATATTCGAGTAATATTTATCTTAAAAATTTATATTCAAACAACTTTAATTGTAAGATATGTATATTACAATTAAAAATAATTACAAACATATACTATACTATAAATTACCATCTCCATTTCTTAACTAAATTTTAGTTCGATTAGTATGATTGCTAATTTGCTATTTTAAAGGACATAGGTTTAAGTGACTTTTAAGGTCCATTATTCTGTGATGTACGAAATCATTTAAATTTGAATTAATTAGATATTATATTAAATTAAATTTTATTATTATTAAATATTATTTTGTCCCCAACCAAAGTGAAGAAAAATATTTTATCATCATCACCACAGGAGAAAATGATTTTTCATCGAATTATATTCTTCCACCCTCCATGACCAACTTTATTTAAAAAAATTTGACTAAATTTTTGTTTACTACAGACTCATCATGATGACACAAGTGAACAATAATAATAATAATAATAATAATTGAAATGTGTTGTTTTACCAAACACAATTATTTAGAATCACTCACACTGTTTGTCGTGGTGGTTTTGGAAATGATGATAGGACAATTTAATACAAGGAATTCTTGTTTTTTCGGGCATAAATTGTCTGTTTATTGATTGTGTATTTTTTATATTTTTATTTTAAATAATGAGTCTAAGATTAAATGTTTAAAATTTAAGATTAATATTACGATTAAAGTTTAAAGTTTAAAAAATTAAAGATAGAGTTTCTTTTAGGATATAAGTTTTAGAATTTAAGATTAAAAAATTAAAGTTATATTAGTAATTTTTTTAATTTTTAAAAAATAATATATGAAAGAAGAGATAATAAGAGTAAGAGATTTTTATTCTATAATCAAAGTATGACGTATTTTTTTAAACGTAAAATCTCTCTCCTACATCTGATTATATTATTAAACAATAGAAACGTTGATAATAAAATGTGTAAATCCATTATTTTCGGAAAATTCTCACAGATATTGTGAATGGATTTTTTTTCTTAAAATATTGATATCTATTGATTATTTTTTAAAATATTGATATTTTAACAATGTTTGGAAGTCGGTTATATTAGACACCGACTTTAAATAGTGTTTTCAATAATTTTGAGTGAAAATGAAGTTATTAGGCTCCGACTTTGACACCTTCGTCTTTAAATAGTGTTTGCATGGTAAGTCTTCCACGTAAAGATACTAAAATCGGAGCTTAATGACTCCGTTTTCATCCAAAATTATTAAAAATATTGTTTAAAATCGATATCTAATACAACCAATTTTTAAATACTATTGAAAGATTAATATTTAAAAAAATAATCGATGAATATTAATATTTTGAAAAAAAATATTCACAATATCTCTGATAATTTTTCATTATTTTCTGACCACATGACAAAATTAATAAGTGCAGTGGCCTATGAGTAATTTACATTTCTAATCACTAAACTTAACATCTACTTTCATTTACATCACAAACCTTCAATTTAATCAAATCACATCATTCAACTTTTATTATTAATAAACTAAATCATTTATCCTAACACAATTAAATAATTTAAAAAAAAAACATAAATTAATACTATTACTTAATATATTTTTCACATATCACTATTAAATAATGTTTAATTGACAATTTTAATAATTTTATATGAAAATTTTCTATTTTGTTTAAATAAGCTTAAAAGAAAAATAACAAAATTTTTAAAAAAAAATTTAAAATATAAATTACTAATTAAATATCATTTATCGATGATATATGAAAAATATATTAAATAAAAATATCAATTTCAATTTTTTTCATTAGAGATATTTAAAGATATTAATATAAGTGACTTAATTTATAAATAATAAAAGTTAAATGATATGATTTGATTAAATTAAAGTTTTATGATGTAAATAAAAGTCAATGTTAAATTTAATGATGTAAAATGTAAATCACTCCCTTAATTTTTTAAAAATCTACGAATCCATCATTTCACGGGGAAGAAATTGTTTCCTCTGTGCACGTGGCAACCCAGACATACTTCCAAAGGTCTTTTCATATGCTGATTAAAAAAAGCATATTCTATATATTCAATTTTTTTATCGTGCTAATTTTTTCAATACTTGTTATTATATATTAATTTTTCTCCATTATTTATTATTATGGTTTTTATTTTTTAATCAGTTACAATGATTACAGTAATATTTGTTTTAGAGTATACTCTCTACCATGCTCAACCATTGTGTTAATATTACTAGTGCTCGAACCCGTAACCTCTAGAATCAACAATCATTCATTTAACTATTAAAGAAACTAGATGACTCGTGTAATATTTATTTAGATCTATTCTTAATTTATTTTTAAATATTTATTATTAAAGATTTAATCTTAAATTTTTTAATACTTATTGTTAGAGGCGTAATTTTTTAGTTTACCTTGAGCCTTCAAAATTTCAAGATCGATCATGCCTAGTATAAAACATGTGTAGATTACTACAGAGTTAAATATATATATATATATATATAAACAGATATTATCTTATAATCATCATTAAATTATTATAAAAAACATAAAAATATTCAAATATATATTACACCACTATTTCCTTGACATTATATTATAACCCCCAAGCTATCCAAGTTTTCTTAGTGCATAATTTAAGTTTTTTGAAGTACTTCATTCCCACTCTATCTCATATCTCATTCTTTGCGTGCAATTAGCTTTTTGCTCATAACAGACAGCTGTCTACAACAAGTTTCTTTGTTTGATATTTTAGATTATTGGATTTAGAAATATATTAATAATTTATTTGATTTCGTAAAAAAAATTATTCGAATAATCTCATATTAAAATATTTTTTATCGGTGTGTTTGATTGAGAAGATGAAAAATTAAAAGGAAAATAATTTTTTCTCTCTATTGATTGATACAATGGAAAAATGAGAGAAAAAGAAAATTAAGCTTTAAAAAAATTATTTAATCTAAAATCTATTCCTATTTTTTTTATTTTTATAATTTAATTTAACATTTTTAATTCCCAAAAAATAAAGCTTTAAAAACTTTGAAAAATATCGATTTTGTTATGAATATATTTATTCACGATGGATATTCATATATTAAGTTAAAGTTTAATGGGTTTTATTATTAGGGTTTAATACCCATTGGAATTAGGGTTTCCATCTTATGCCTATAAATATAGACTTTTGGACAAAGCATTGTATACATCCCTACTTTGAGAATATAATAAAATCTCTCTCCCTTTTGTCTCTCATCTTTATTCTCCTATTTTATTTTTGTTCTTTATTTTATTCACAATACGTTATTAGCACGAGACTCTAACCAACGGAGGTGTTTGTCGTTCAAATCTTGAAGGAGTTATTGAAAAGAATTTGTTACTGGCATAAATCAAAGATAAGTTCTTCTCCCTCAATTATATTTTTATTTTTCTCTCTTGATCTTTGATTTGATTTTTAATTTATTAAAATCTTTGGTTGTTTTGTATTTGTGTAGCGATAAAGTGACTCAAATACCGCGGTTCTTGTCGACAATTCTCGAAAAAAGATTTTAACAAGATATTGGTAACTAAATCTATCCTATATTCAAATTAGTTGAAAGTTCAGTATGTTTTATTTATTTAATTTGAGATTTTTTTATCTTTATTTATAATCAATATTTGTTTATTTTATTATTATGATGAAAGTTTATGTTTTAATCATGTTCTAAGTATTACATGATATCAAAAAAAAATTAAACATTTGATAAATTAATATATTTTTGTTATGTTGATTTAATCCGAGTATATTGGCTGGACATCCCGTTCTGCGAGGCTACTGGTCTCAAAGGAGGTTCTTTTTAAAGGACCTTGTGGACTGGTTTAACAACGTCGCGTATGAGGATTAAATTTTTATTCTTTGTATAGATTGAATATATATTGGTTGATCAATTACTATTTAATAGTATGAATATTATAAAGTTTATATTTGCTTGGAATCAAAGAATTTTTATGGGAGGCATTCCATGAAGTGAATGCAAGCATGATGATTATTCCATGCGATTATTGGATTTATGACATTCCTTAAAGTGAATGCAAGCATGATGATTATTCCATGCAATTATTGGATTTATAACATTCCTTGAAGTGAATGCAAGCATGATGATTATTCCATGCGGTTATTTGATTTATGTCATTCCTTGAAGTGAATGCAAGCATGATGATTATTCCATGCAATTATTGGATTTATGACATTCCTTGAAGTGAATGCAAGCATGATGATTATTCCATGCGGTTATTTGATTTATGTCATTCCTTGAAGTGAATGCAAGCATGATGTTTATTCCATGCGATTATTGAATTTGTTTCATTCCTTGAAGTGAATGCAAACGTGATAATTCACTATATGGTTAGTGAATAAAACTCAATTATGTGCCAGAGTATCATTGATGAGGATATGTTAGAAAAAAAACATACTCCACTTTTCATGCCAACAATGTTGTCCTTCAGACACAATATCGTGAAAAAAAAAAGCTTTAAGAAATATTCTGAGTTAATTTCTTGCCTTCTTGTGGCTAAGCAAAATAATGAGTTGCTCATGAAAAAATCATGAATATCGCCCAACAGGCTCCGCTCCATTCATTGAAGCGAATGTGACATTATATAGCGGAATGAATAAAAGCCACATTAGTAATTGTGGTCATGATTGAGATCATAAAATAGACATGGATAAGATGATTATTTTGAGAATACTTATATCCATAAGAAGTGGAATTATAAAGATGACAAGAATGATAGAGATCAGATTAAAAATCTTTATGTTATCAATGTGATGGTATAAACCATTGATCTCGTACTTATCAAACGCCGAAGTATTATTGACTTTATTCATAATCATGAATGATAAATTAAAGAAAATATAATCAGATTTTCTTTGTGGCGAAAATAATGGCGTTATTGATCCAACTCAATTGGATATTAATAATTTTTCTCATAGTCCTTCAAGAGAAGAATTCGCCATTTATTTTATTTTCCTTATAACATCTAAAGGAAATAATTGATCTTTAATTATTTTGTTTTATGTTAATTTATTTTTATTTATTATATATTTATGTTAATTTATTTTACATATTATTTATTTACATTCTATGTTAATTTATCCTTTGAAGAATATTATCACTTCCGAAATGAAATCTACAATGAATTGTGGCTATTTATGCCAAGCAGACAGTGCAAGTACTCATACTATACTCAAGCATAAGAAATATTTTCCCATTTAAATACAAGGGAAAATGTGAGTACTATATCTCAAAGTACTGAAATATCAATGCTTCGGAAGAGCTTTTGAGAGTTTATCTTTGATAGATAACCGATTTGATGTAATGTGCTATATTTAATATTTTCCATTCCCCGAAGTGAATGGTACAGAGCAAATATTTTTCATTCCCCGAAATGAATGAAATAAAGCACATGTTAAAAGGTGCATAATTATGCATATTTTCCCATTTTAAATGCAAAGGAATAATATGAGTACTATATCCGGAAGTATTAATATCACAGAAAGCTCCGACTGAGCAAATATGTTATTGAGACTTTATCTCATATTTACAGTGCATTATGCTCGTTGAGCAAATATGTTATTGCCAAATGAGACTATCTCATATTTACAGTGCACTATGCTCGTTGAGAAAATATGTTATTGCCAAATGAGACTTTATCTCATATTTATAATATATTATGATCGTTAAAGTCGCAAAGAGACTTATTGAATTTTAAAGATATTTACAGAAATATATTGAGAATATTAGTCAAGGGATGCTGGCTATCTCAATATTACGAGTATAATTCAAGGCAATAAGGAAATATTGGCAAAATTACATGCACTGTCATCCATATTGTACTACATAAGAATTAGTACAAATTGAAGCTCATGCTATTGAAAACCAGATATTTATTGATAATTTTATTTGGCATGACCGGTTAGACCATCCCGGTTCAATTATGATACGAAAATTAGCTGACACTTTTATGTGGTCATTTATTGAAAAACTAAGATTTTCTTCATGGTAATTTTTCACGTGATACTTGCTATGAAAGCAATTTGATTATTCAATCATCAACAGTTAAGATAAAATGTAAATCTATTACTTTTCTGGAAATGATACAAGGTGATATATATGGGCCCATACACCTTTTCTAAAAGTCCATCTAGATATTTTATGATTTTTATCGATGCATCGACTAGATGGTTATATGTATCCTTGTCATTAACCCGCAACTTGGTGTTTGCGAGGCTACTTGCTCAGTTGATAAAATTACAAGCATATTTTCCAGATTATTTTCTAAAGACAATCAGTCTTGATAATGTTGATGACATGTAATTTTACATGTAGTATCACAAATTCGCATCAAGCCAACAAATGATCATAAGTTCTCCCCATTACAAATGGTTTTTGGTCAGAAACCAAATATTTCTCATCTTAGATTTTTTTTTGTGTGCGACATATGTTCTAATTGTTCCACCACAACGCACAAAGATGAGTTTTGTTGGGAATATATATAAGAGCTTCTGATAGGGGATTTATTTGTAACCCGATTTATTGACTATCATCTTAATGACTCAGTTTACCCAACATTAGGGGGAGAAAATAAATAGCTGAGGAAAGAAATAAGTTAGAATGAATTATCATTTTTCTTATTTTGATTCACGTACTACACAATGTGAAATATAAGTTCAAAGGATAATTCATTTAGCAAATCAATAGCCAGATGATTTTGTTGACCCTAAAAGAGTGACTAAGTCATGTATACCAACTATGAATGCTCCGATTAAACTTGATGTCATGGAAGGACAAACTCTAGTTGCTAATGAGTCTAACTTACGCTTAAAGCGTAGTAGACAAGTAAGTTCCAAAGATAAGAGATCCTCGAAAAAGAAAAGGAGCTATATTTTATGATGGTCTGATCGAGGAATCATTGATTATGAAAATCTCTAGAAGAGATTAAATGGTCTCCAACAGAGACATTGACATGACTCAGGTACCTGATAATAAAGAGATTTTAGTAGATTATGTCATGTCTGGTAATAAGTGGAACTGAAATTAAATCGACGTTGTTAATATATTTGCATGCAATATAGCACTAGAGATTTTATTTGATGATGTGGATCATGAATCATTGTCAATTGGGCAATGTAAACAAAGAAATGATTGGCCAACATGAAAGAGACAATTGAGGCGAAACTAAAATCTCTTTTGAAAAGAGAAGTATTTGGGCCTATAGCCCGTACATTGAAATGTGTAAAGCTCGTGGATATAAACGAGCCTTTGTGAGAAAGAGAAATCAAAAGGGGAAATCATGAGATATAAGCTCATTTGGTTGCACAAGGATTCTCACAAAGACATGAAATTGATTATGAGGAAAATATATTCCTCGGTGGTGGATACAACTACTTTTAGATTTTGATCAGTCTGGCAATAAATAAAATTACTCGATTTCTGCCTAATAGATGTTGTTACATCATATTTGAATGGGCCTCTTGACAGTAATATTTACATAAAACTTCCGAAAAGATTTAAATTGCCATAAGCAGTTTATTCAAGTTCTCGAGAACATTATTCAATCATATTGAATATATCTTTTTATGGCTTGAAACAATTTAGGCGTATTTGGTATGATCGCCTCATTGAATACTTATTAGCATAATGCTATATGAATTATTTCCCCGAGCATTTTTATTAAGAGGTTTAACTTTGAATTTTTATTAATTGTGTATGTCGATGATTTGAATATCGTTGAGACTCGTGAAGAGACCTCCTCAAATCCTTGTACATCTATCGACATACAGAAAAATATTGAAAGAGACTTTACATGCATAACGCATATCTATTGAACACCCTTATGGTTGTTGCTAAGTCTCTTATTGTAAACAAAGATTTTTTTTTTCGCCTCACGAAAAGGGTAATGATATTCTTGGTCTAAAGCACAATATACACATTATTTGATCTGGAAACATCGTATCTTAGCTGGTCTAGAAATATTATTTAAGTGCTATGAGATCATTACCTTTAAATAATCGTTATGCATGAGGCAAAGCCGAAATATGTGTTTGGCTAAACATATCTTAAAGATATGTGAATGTTTTTTTACAAGATAAGATGCAAGCTATCTTATACAAAGATAATACAAAATTTATATCTCAATGTGGATATATCAAATATGATAAAACGAAACATATTTCTTCAAGTTTCGTCCCTCATGATTTTCAGATGAATAGTATTCAATGAATCATTTCAAGCAATGACTTGGAAGATTTATCCACTAGTGCATGATCTACTTCAACATTTGAAGATTGTATTCAATATTGAATTATGAAGATTCAAAGATCTTATGTGATATTTTCATGAGGGGGAGTAAATACGCGTTGCACTCTTTTTCCCTTAACTGAGGTTTTGTCCCAATGGGTTTTCCTGGTAAGGTTTTTAATGAGGCAACATGTTATGTGTATCAAAGATGTGTGTACTCTTTTTCCTTCACTAAGAATTTTTTTTCCCACAGGGTTTTTATCTTAGTAGGGTTTTAACGAGGCACATTATCTTCATGGATATCCAAGGGGGAGTGTTATGAATATATTTATTCATGATGGATATCCATATATTAAGTTAAAGTTTAATGGGTTTTATTATTAGGGTTTAATACCCATTGGAATTAGGGTTTCCATCTTATGCCTATAAATATAGACTTTTGGACAAAGCATTGTATACATCCCTACTTTGAGAATATAATAAAATCTCTCTCCCTTTTGTCTCTCATCTTTATTCTCCTATTTTATTTTTGTTCTTTATTTTATTCACAACAGATTTAACAAAAAAGACATTTTGATAATTTTACAAGATTTAAACCTCAAAATATTCAAAACTTAAATATAAACTTAATATAAGTAGAAACATTGTAAAAGAAGTCCAAATCAAATTAAATTTAATCAAATTGGGATTTAAGGACTAAAATATAAATAATTCATAAGTTAGAATTTAAGTAAAAACCTCAGGTCTATTTTAGACTCATTAATTCCGATTAGACTTAATGACAAATTCATATTTGAAATAAAGTGTTAATTAAAAAAGTTTATGGGCCATTTTGAAAACATTCATAAAATACATGAGCAAATTTTTAAAAAATTGAAATAAAACCTTTCTTTATGAAATAAATATCATCATTGACATATAGATCAAGTTTCAGATTAATTTGAGCTAAAATAAGTCATTAATTACAATTATAAAATCAGTGACTGAAATGTAAAGTTTGCTATTATTAGATAATGGACTGAATTATAAAATAGAGATCAATTCCTAATTTAGAAAATTGAAGAATTAAATTAAAAATAAAATAAAATCATACAATAAAAAAAGATAAAAGTATAAGTAAATTGGATTTAATTTCATATTAAATAAATATTTTAGAGACTAAAGTGAATAAAAATATTATTATATTAATAATAAAATTATTATTAGATAGTATATATTTATATTGTTTTTAATCCCTTTGATAATGTATACATATTTTTATAACAAAGTTATTTAAATTTAATTTTTTTAAAATAAATATAATATTTTTTTAAGATCACTCGTCGGATTATATCCTTAATTTTTTTATAAATATAAAAATATAACTTAAATAATTTTTTAACGAAATTAAGTTAAATTTTAATTATCGCATATTAATAGAATCGACGACAATATAATATAGTGGTTATGATTGAGCATCAATAACCGGCATACATGATCAAATAAAATCATGAAATAAAGTTGAAAAATTATGTTGTAAGTGCAAATAATTCATAGACAAATATTAATTATATACATACAACAACATAATAATGTTTTCTTGGGTATTGTAGCCTAATAATTATGATAATTAAAGCTCAACACAAGCATCATGTGTGACAATATTATATTGATATTAATGAGCTGATTATTAATTTATGTAACATTGTAGCACTAATTAATTTAGATTTTCGGACATCGTATGCCCCACCAATATATATGAGTAAAACAAGATCATACACTTATGAAAATATATATATATATATATGTAACAACTAAGTCTTTAAAAATACAAAATTTTTAAGTTTTATTTATTAAATAAAATAAAAAAATATATCGACTTAGCATGCAATTGTAATCCCTTGTAAGGATCTTGTTGCCTGTTCTCTTCCAAGACCTAATCATTAAGCATTTTGCCATGCTTTATTTCATTATCATAATCATAATTATCACCATGCATCATCTTCATGGATGCTGAAAAAGTATGGGACAAAACACCCTAACATTACAATATTTTATCATTGTAAAAAAATGATGATCTTCGTCATCCGTTATCGTAGATTTATAATAATTTACTGTATAAATAAATTATTCTTATTTATTATTATCACTATCCCCTTCATGTTTACTAAAATGAAAGTGATAACTCAGAGTCTCTTTCGACCGTGTTGTCCGTTTGACTCTCCATGTTTGTTTCGACCGTGTTGTCCGTCTCACTCTCAATGTCTGTTCCAACAGCAATGCTTGAGAAAGAATCTCTATCGTCAGCTGCTGGTGGGAGGTGGTTGCACAGGATTGCTTCCCACCAGTGTGCTTTCAAAATATTCCTCAACCAACATCTCTGCCTCGTTCAACGCCGATGATACGTATCTTCGCAATTGCGATCGTCTTTCGAGGGCAAAAGACTAATGAATTCGGGAAGGTATAACATCGGTACCGGTTGAACTGCTAGGTATCAAGTCAACATCACCATGGGACGCTGCAGTACTTTGCTCTCTGCGAGACATCAAAATCCTGTCGATAACAGAACACGCTCGTTCTGGAGTTTCTGCGATAGGCCGAGGAGGGATCACGGTTTTCACCGTCACCTATCCCTTACAAACAGGGCATTCCTTAGCAGTTATCAACAAAACCATCTGAATTCACACACTCATTTGAAACCGATCTCAACCCTGTCTCAAGAGCAGGATCTAAATTCAAATCAAAGTTCATTGTCTCTGGTGCTTCCTCACTCGTTACAAATAATCCAAGAAAACATTTTCCGACCGAGTTAACTTAAACCCTACTTACAAATTTCATAAAAATCCTTACTTGTACCCTAATTCCCTCACAAATTCATCAAAACCAATAAAAGGGAACCCTCATTTCACCCAAATATCAAGAAACTCGGATCTAAATTTCCGACCCCGCCTATTTCTTTATTTGATACAGTAGAAAAAAAATTAAATAAACCAACATCAAGTAGCACAGAGACCATTTATATAATGTGGCTCCCAGTGGCCAATACAAACACTACTACTATTAGTTAGACTTCGCTTTCTTCATTTAACTCGAGATGTGGCTCCATAGGAAGGGAGGTGCACATTAGCACGTGAAGATGGTCCCAACCCCAACCATCCATAACCATTTCTTCCTTTGTTATTGGCGAAATCCATGTTCTTCCTTTTTCTTTGGGTCCAGTTTGTTGCATCAGAAATTCAAATGAAAGCGTGGACACCGATCGACGCCGGTAGCAAGGGATGGAACGGACACAAGATCTGATGGATAACATCGGCAATGGGAGAGAACAGGTTCATGGGAATCATATGCTCTAGAAATTATGACCGAGCCACGTCGGCTCATCCTCTGCTATGGCTTTGAGTTGCGGTGTGGGTCGTTTCGGCCAAGTCCAACTTAGTTCTAGAGGAGGCTTTGGCGTGCCAAAGGGAGATAGCTAGGGTGAGGGCTTGGTAAGCAATGTTGCCTACTCTTTCTCAATGTCTCATTTGGGTGTAACAAATTTTAATTTTAAAAACAATTTAAAAAAAAACATTATATTTATTTAAATATGTTCGAATATAACATCTTTTAATATATGATAAAAAAAACTTAAATAGTTTAGAATTAAGTGATGAAAATTTATTTAATGTAAAATGAGTAGGATATTAGTGATTATATATATATATATAAAATACAACTTGTGTCTTTCTTTAATATCTTAGCCTATGTCCAAAGGCTCATATAGACTTTTGAGACCTATCAAAGTACATAAATGGACTGTTGACTGTTCAACTTTAGAAGTATAGGTTGGGATTTAGAACATTTTTCATTAATCAAACTTAATTCAATATTATAATTAAAGATAATCTAGAACAAATGATCATACATAAAATATATTATTAAATATTATTATTTTTAAAATAAATTTTAAATATTGTTGAAAATCTCAAATGCTTATATGTAATTAATCGTATTTTAAAGTAAAATTATAGGAAATTATTTCATTAATCATTATTATTATCTCATCATGATGTTATCTAATAAAATAAAATTGCATTATCTTTGATTTTTATATAAATTTTTTTATAAATTATAATTTATAAAGTAAGATTATTATTTCACTTGCATTGTGAGTATAATAAAATCTAATTAGTATTTAAGATCAAGTTATACAATATAAAATTCTTTAAGTTTTATATATTTTTTCGATCGTTGAATGACTGAATTTGATGATTCAAATTATTAGTTGATTATGTGAATATCTTTTTGTATATGAAAAAATAAAGAGTTAATATGAATCATCTGTTTCAGTCATCCAATGATCGAAAAAACGTATAAAACTTTTTTATAATATGTAATTTAATCTTATCTCAATCAAATACATATCTAATATATAATCTCAAATTAAAATACAAGTGAATAGCTTAAATTGCGACAAAATCTTATACAAATGCAATATATTAAAAGCATCAAATTTTAAATTGATATATAAAATATATATATACATTAAAAATAGAAAAAATATTTAAAAAATAAATTTGATAAAACTAATACAAATAATTATTATTGGAATAATAAAATATTTATCTAAGAAAGTTTTTGGTTATGTGTTGAATTAATATATTTTAATTATTTTATTTATTTATAAAGTATAAAAAGAATTTATAAATAATATACATTAAATTCTAAATCTATAATAATAATTATTATTATTATTATTTTAAATATATTTTATTTAGACTTAGTTTGACATTGCTTATAAAAAATACAGTTGAAAAAATGATTTTAAAAGTGTGATAAAAAATGATTTTAGAAAATTAAATAGTGTTTGTCATTAATGTCAAAAATTGATTTTGAAAAGATAAAATGTCTATTTTAAGAGAAATTATATTATGGGACATTCTCATCACGTCATCCATGAGACTGACCAATAAAAAGCATCCATTTAATTATTTTTTTCATCTCATCATTTTTACCAAGTGAATCTTCACTTGGTAAAAATTGTTTTAAGCTTAAATTATAATAAATGTTAGTGAAGATTCACTTGGTAAAAAATGATGAGGTAAAAAAAATAATTAAACGAATGTTTTTTATTGGCCGGTCCCATAGATGACGTGATAGGAATGTCCCATAATTTAATTTCTCCTATTTTAAACATGATGTTATAAGGTATCGCTGAACTTAAATTATTATAAAAATTTAAATTTTTATAAAATTTAATTTAAAAATATAAACTATATTTTAGATTATATACGAACATAACAATTATAAATTAATAATAAATTTAAAATAAATTAAAAAATAATTTTATTCTCAATATAAATATTAAAATAAATTATAAATAAAATAATTTTATTTTTAATATAAATGTTATAAAATATATATTATTTTATAATTATATATGTATAAATATTATTTTAATAATATATTATAAATTGTAAATAAATAATTTTATTTTTAAACTATTTTGTCCAACTTAAAAGCCATAAATTCTAGTTTTGGGGTTTGAGTGGAAAAGTTGGGTTGAAAAACAATAAAAAAAACAATCAAAATCTAATAAAAACACTTAAAAAAATGCAAAAAAGGAAAAATTATTAGGTGAACCTTGTTCATCATGTCATTTGTGATCCCAATTAATCAGAATCATTCATTTTAAATTTTTTTAAGTAAATCATCACCTCTTTCTTACACGTAAATAATGGATAAGCCGTTATTAAATAATTATTTAAAGATGAACGATATTAATTATTTCGACTATGTATGATATGGTGAATAAGTTCCACCTAATAATCTCTCCAAAATCAGGCCCTTACTTGACTGGATCTTTGGCTCCTGCAGATGTAAGTCCTGACTCCTGTCGTGGTGCAATCCATGTTGTGGGCAATGGGCATTGGGTGCATTGGTTGCGGTAGTTGTTGATGGATAGGAATTTTATGGCTTAATGTTGATTTCTTTGGTATCTTTGATTTTTTTTTATTTCTTCATCGTGGACAATTTTTTTTGAGGTTTTTAATAAGATATATGATTATAATCTTTTATTTTTAATAATTATAAATATTAAAATATTTTTTATTTTATACGGTCTTATGTTATATCTTTTATTTTAAATTAGTCTTTAAATTTTAAAATATTCTAATTTGATCCTTAAATTATAATTTTTTATTTTGAATCGTTCCTTAAACTTTTAAATATTCAATTTTTATCTTAAAACTATAATTCTCATCTTAAATTAATCTTAACTTTTTTAAAATTTTAATTTTATCCTTAAATTATCATTTATATAACCTCATATTATTATAATTCATATAATACACATAAATTACTCTTTCAATGACATTAGTTGTATCATTTATATCATTAAATTTGTTTTTTACTCTTATTTTAATCATTAAAATTAAAAAAAATAATTTCATAATTGAACTTTATACGTTAAATTTTTCTATTCAAATTACTGACATGGCATTTTAAATATTTTTCTCCCTTGTTTGGAAAAATTATTATCATCCATAGTCTTAAGTAATCTGGACCGTTTATCTTAATTTTTCTAAGTAAATCATCTCTTTCTTGCATGTACTTAATGGGTAGACAGTTATTAGGTGGTTATTTAAAGATTAACGATTCAGATTACTTAAACCATGAAGGACGTGATGAACAAGATTCACCTAATAATCTCTGGTTTGTTTGACACTTCTCAACTTTTCTAATTTCCACTTATTTTTTCTTCATTTTTAATTACTTTTCTTATCTTCTTCTTCTTCAAAGGACCCAATCGCCATTGTTGAAGCCAAATCCAATCTCATCTTCTGCAATACCAGTAACTCCTCATTCTTAATTCCCAAAAGAAACATTAAACCCATCGATTTAATTTTCGTTTGCATCTCCATTGTCATGAATCAGCCCAGCTCGACCAACGACCTCATAAGAAGAAATCTCCATTGTTCTATAAAAGCTACAGAAAAAACTGGATTCCTGAAAAGCTTAGGAACTGAGTTCCCATAGAATACCTGAACATATCAGCTCCAATGTACATTACAGTAAAGAGATCGTTGTTTAAGCTCGGTTGATTCCATGATAATGGAGATGAAAATGAAAATTAAATCCATGGGTTTTTATATTTCTTTGTGTGAATTAAGAGTGAGGTTTTAGTTGTATTGCAGAAGATGAGATTGGTCTCAACAATGGTGATTGGGTCCTTTAAAGAAGAAGAAGAGAAAAAAAATTAAAAAGAAAAAGAAAAATAGGTGCAAATTAGAAAAATTGAAAAGTCAAATAAGTTGAGAAAAACTGGGTTTATCGGATATATAAAATGTTTGGAGTTTTTATTCGAAAATATATAATCTTTAAAATTTATTTTAGAATTTTCGTTAAAAGTTACAGTACAAGTTAAAAAACGTCATCTACAAATGATGATTAGGAGAAAAACGACACCAGCATGTGACGTTCTTCATTTTTTAAATATTTTTTTCATAAATTTTAAAGAAAACACCGTATATATAAAATTTAAAATATAACCAAAAATCTCATATATTCTAAAATTTAAAATTAAATTATTTTTATTTTTAAAAATTTAAATTAAAATGTCATGTCATCGCTATTAATAATTTAATAAAGGAGTGATAAAAAATTTTAATATATAAAATTTAATTAATAAATTAATTTTTTAAAATTTAATAATCAAAATAGAATTAAAAATATAATTTAGAAATAATTTATGTATTTTACCCTAAATATAATTACAGAGTAAGAGTAGAGTGAGTGGGACCCACTACTGTCATCGAAAAAGTATAAACGATAAAACGACCCACTCCCAGCATTTTTGTATTCTCTCTCAATGCCACCCTGGCATCCCCTTCCCTTTCACCTTCTCCGGATTCCTTCACCGCCTACCTTCTAAACCAGTCATTCTCACGTGCTCCTCACGTGCACTTCCTCCTCAGTCCTTTCCCTGACTGAAATGCAACAAATAAAAAGTTGGATAATTAAAAACTAGATAAATAATATATTACTGGTTTGTTATTAAAAAAAATATTATTTAATTAATTAATTTCTTGGTCTGGATGATTTTATAGTAGTTGTTGTAGTATTTGGGTTTTGCACTTTCTTTTCTTTCCTTCTCTGGGGAAAAAAATTCAATTTTTTCCCTGCTTTCTCTGGATATTTTCTTTTCCTTTGGACTTTTCTTCAAAATTTTCCTGAAAGAAAACTATATGAAGTTCATCGATTATGAGGATCAGAAAAAGACCGGTTCAACAAGCTTTCTCTTCGATTTCACCGCTGTCATCAGATCCCAGCTTCAACGGGTCTCCGGTGGTGCAACACCCGCAACGGCGGCAGTCTCCTCCACCGTCTGATCATCCAATCCACCCGATCCAACGACAGAAACCGACCCAGGACCGTGATTCATCTACTACTTTCCCTGAAACAACAACACATAGACAAGAGCTGAAGAAGAAAGAAGATGATTCGGTTAGTTCAATGATTCTAAGATGACTTGGTCATTTCCATATCATAGATTTAAGGCTGTTAAAAAGAGTGCACTAATGTTTGATGTAATAAAAATAACATATTGTCTGAATTTTTTTTCTCACTTGGATTCATTTGCACCATGAAAGCTTCAGATATTAGGTGAAAAAAACATAAATTTACCCAAGAGAGATCCTTTGATTTTTTAACTTCTTCTTGTAGGTTTTGAAGCAAGGAGGAGAGGAGGAAAGGGGAGAAAATGAGGAGAAGAAGAGTAATTATACTACCAGGTAAGAAAGCCAGCCAATGTTCTTTTTCTTACTTCATGAACTCTTGTAGTAAAAAACTAAAAAGGTTAAAAAAAAGGTTTTTTAACCAGCATTAATAAAAGAAAATGGAAAATACAGTAGAATTAAATATAATACTCAGTGGAAATACTGTTTTTATTAGGTTATTTTTTTTATATCTATTTCCCATCCAATCTAATCTCAGTCTTAAGTCTTTAACTCTCTTTCTTTTTAGTTAACTAATAGAGCATATATTTCTATGTGGTGCACATTGGCATGGTCCCCATTTTAACCAATATCTGGGTATGGGTTTGCTTGGTTTTTTTATTTTCTCTAGGAAGAAAAGTGTTCATCGTGAAGAACTAGGAACTGGGTCTCTATCCCATCAAGGTATGAAATCAAATCATATGCTGCAAGAAATCAAATTATAGTCTTGATTATTGAAGGGTGTTGTTGTTTTTATTGCACTGAATAAAGCTGAGGGGAGGTTGTCTGAAGGAGAGCAGGCGTTTCCATTGAAGAAAAAAAGACAAATGCAGAAAGATAACGATGATAATACTGATAAAACTGGCAAAAAGATGAGAGGTCGGAACGGCGTGTTAGTGGAAGGTTCGAGGTGCAGTCGAGTTAACGGAAGGGGATGGCGGTGTTGCCAGCAAACACTCGTTGGTTACTCCCTCTGTGAGCATCATTTGGGGAAAGGGAGGCTGAGGAGTATCATCAGCGCCGGTGTTAAAAGCCGATCGAATGATGACCATGCAGTGAAGAAGGAACAACGAGGAAGTGATCAGAAGCCGTTGATGAAGCTCGGGTCGGTTAAAGCTCGATCGATAAGCAGTCTTCTAGGCCGAAACGACACTGTACTTTCAGTTTCTGAGGATGAATAAATTATATTCTGTGATTTTCAGACATTGGTTTGTTTTCAGTGTTTTGATTGTATGGATTCAGTGGAAAATACGTGTACGTGGGGAGTGTACCCCATGAGACCTAAGCTTGCGTAATCACTGTTTATCGTTTGAATAAAGGAATTAGTGCATGAAAGTTCAGTCATGATCATGGCTTACGGTCTGGTCGAACCGATATATATATATATTGATATAGATAGGAGTTCTATTTAAAAATCTATATAAAACCATAGTCTCCCTCATTCTTTCTTGCATTGTTTTTCTTCTAACTTTTTATATATTTTTTTTCATCTCTAACATCAATACTAGTCTCATCGTATTTTCGATCGCATTGCGTATATCGCGGTTGTGGATATGACAGTTGCTATCGTGGTCGTTGCAGAAGTCGCGGTCATGATTTTTTTTTAAAACTTGTACAACTTATTATAAGAGTTTTTTAAAATAACCGTACAATAATAATAAATAACGATATAATAATGGCAGCCGTTATTGACCGTTATCCGTTAAATAACGACCATTATTAATTGTTATTGGTGTAAATTTAAATCTCACCGTTATTTTTATGAATAACGGTTTCGGGTAGTAGCGTTACTGTTACATAACGGCCATTATAACGGTAACAGACTAATTTTTGAATCCTTGCTTGTATTTATGTCTTAATACAAACTATTAAGTTTGGAATTTAGGATTAAAATTTATAGTTATAATTTATGATTAGATTTAGAGTATTAAAAGAGTGTATTTTTTAAGGATTTAAAAATTAGAATTTAGAGTATAACTTGAGATTTGATTTTTTTTAGTGTTGAGTGTAAAAATAGAGACTAAAAACAATAAAAGTTTTTTTTAGTGCTCTATTTGGTGTCTATGTGCATTTTTAAAATTAAAAAAAATATATGATTTGTGATTATAAATAGAGATTTATATTTAGGATTTAAGATTTATGACGTATATTTAATTTTTAAGGTTTAAGATTTAAGAAAATAATCATTATTTTTTTTGTTTATAGTTGATAGTAAGCTTTTTTTCTTTCTCTTAATATAATTTTATATTAATTTATTTCGAGTGATATCATTTTTTTTTACTTAATTGATTTTTTTTATCAATATAGTGAATTTTTTTTGTTTATTTTTCTTCATGATTAAATTTAACGTCAATTATCAAGATGGTGTTCATTGTTTATCTTATTTATTTACTTTTATTTTGACACTTTAATTTAATATTAATTGACGTTTGTAATCACTAAAAATATTAAGCGATTGATTTATGATAATATTAATTTATCATCATGCTATTCATGTTGACGATGTTTATGCCTCATTATCAATAATAGTGTTTGTTTATATCTATTATTTATTTGAGTTATTTAATTAAATTTTTATTTTTTATATGTATTTGATCATATTTTAATTTTAAGTGACTTGTTTGTATACTATATAGTTTTAGAAGAAATATCTTAATTAATCTCTTATTATTTTGTAGACTATCCTTATAATTTTATGGTATTTTCTTTTTGTTCAATAAAATTAGATACTATTATTTGTGAAATAATAATATTTTTATTAGGTGTTTGATATTATAATTTGATTTGAATTTTCTTCGGCCAATATTATATTCGATTTTATCATTAAAATTTATTTTGTATATATGAATATTGCATATCATACTTATTCGTTAAAATTTAAAAATTATTATAAGAATAATTTAATAAAAAATATATTTAGAGTATTACATTCCACTAAACAAATATTTAAGATTTATTCCATAAGAGATATGTGTTATGGGGTTATACTTTCTTCTTAAAAAACATGTCTGATAAAATATGTAACATCACCGTTTATATATCTTAAGACCTTTTTTTTTTCCGATATAAAATTAATGCTCATTGCCCATTTTTAGGCGTAACATTCTCCTCAACTCAACATCGTGACGCCCTCATCCACGAGTTTTCTCTCTCGTGATTGATCTCTTATCATGGTTGTTCAACTTGCCTACCCCTCTCATGAGCGTTCGATGTGAAATCGAGCTGTCAAAGTATCATTTTGATATCACTTGTTATGGGATCATTACTCTCTTCCTAAAATATATGTTTGATAGGATGTACAACGTCACCGTTTATATATCCCAATACCTTCCTTTTTCTTTTTGATGTAAGATTAATGCTACTTATCTCTTTTAAGACGTGATATACGTATATTATTAAAATATTAAAAATATTTATATGTGAACACATATCATCTTATAATCACCTTTATATTATTAAAAAAATATTTTTACAAAAATTTCTAAAAATTACCTTAAATTTTACTAACCAAATTTATCTTATTTTATTTATCAAAACTTAAATATAGTTTGAAGTTAGTAATTAAGTAAATGAACAAATTAAAATATATATTTTTGTAAAACTATTATAAGGGAGAGTTTATATTATGGGCTTGGCTTGCCAGATTATCTGTGATCTCTAATCAATAAAATTATTCATTCCACTATTAATTATCCATGTCATTAATCTAATTTTCAAAAAATAAATTTTTTAAATGACATAGAAAAAATAAATAAAGATTCATTGATTAAAAAAATGACATAAAAAATAATAGTTAAGTGATTATAATTGTATAAGACCATGACTGACGTGATAAATCAGACCCATGATATAATTTCTCGACATATTGAGAGTGAATTTTCCATAAATAAAGGTAAACAATGATTATTTATTTTTTAATTTTTAAATATACATAAAAAATATTTGACTTTATCATAACCTTATAAAATATTCTTTTAAATATATGGAAGTAAATTAAATAATTTAGAAACGAAAATAAATAAACATAAACCCCATTCATTCGATAAATTTACATTTTTTTCAGTCAACACTAAACAGAAATGGAGCCAGCTGTTTCCGCGATGGCCGTGGGGGAAATAGGGACCGTAGATGACTGTAGAAAACTGGGAATCGGACGGCCATAGATCTATCGAGATCGTATTTCATGTGAATTTTCAAAATCTCATTCTTTAAAACAAAGATCGCGGGTACCTTAACCGCATTATTCTGCGAAGCTCAACAGTCCGTTAAAACTGCAACAGAATGTGAGAATCGCTTTATAATTCCACAGGATTTCGATCATCAGATCTTCAATATCAGGATCTCTTTAATGTAAATTTCCTGGAATTTTTACCTAATTTTACGTTTAATTATTGATGATTCTGGCATTTTGCTGCGTTCATGTGTTTCTTTCTTTAAAATGAAACCGAGTTTTTAGATTTCAATCTAACATTTGCATATTGAGTTTCTCAATTTGAAGTTCATTTCCTATTGTTCTCAATTTGCTTATGCGTTTATTGATTTTTGTATTTGTTTTCGTATGAAACAGACGATAGAAAATGGCAGATGGTGAAGATATTCAGCCACTTGTTTGTGACAATGGGACTGGAATGGTGAAGGTAAACATTCATCAGATCTCCGTTTGTCTGTGTTAGTTATCATTTATCAATACTACTTCTTTAGATTTGATTTAGTTTTCTTTATTCTGATATCTTTTTGTTTGTTTTGATTATTATCGAGAATTGATTTTATTGATATGTGATTTAGAGCATTGTTGATCGAATTTTAAACTTTTTCAGGCCGGATTTGCTGGAGATGATGCTCCAAGAGCTGTGTTCCCCAGCATAGTCGGTCGCCCTCGGCATACCGGTGTGATGGTCGGCATGGGCCAAAAAGATGCTTATGTTGGAGATGAAGCTCAATCCAAAAGAGGTATTTTGACATTGAAGTACCCAATTGAGCATGGTATTGTTAACAATTGGGATGATATGGAGAAAATCTGGCATCATACCTTCTATAACGAGCTCCGAGTTGCCCCTGAGGAACACCCAATTCTCCTCACGGAAGCCCCTCTTAACCCCAAGGCTAATCGTGAGAAAATGACTCAAATTATGTTCGAAACATTCAATGCTCCCGCGATGTATGTCGCTATCCAGGCCGTTCTTTCCCTGTACGCCAGCGGTCGTACAACAGGTTAGCACATTCTACTGTTAACTATCTACTTCTTCCTTGTTCAAGCTTATGTTGGTATGATTATAGTCCTAAGAAGGTTAATTGAAATCTAATGGACTGTGTACACGAGAGATTGATATTAGTAAGCTATTGGAGTTCAATTTGTGTGTGCCAAATTCAAGTATCTTGATATCTGATTCAAGTAGCTCACATATCTAATTAAACTTTTCTATTTATAATACACATTTTGATATTAATTTGCATTTCTACCGAATACACACAATGAAATAGTTGAATTTTATCTCAACTCTCAAGGCAAGCGTAACTTAGAAAGTAGTATTTGATAGAGCTCAAACTTCTCATTATTCGAGTTGGACTTGGCCGGATTACAGTCCTAGTGCCGACTTCTTCGGTCATATCGCAGATTGCTTACATTGATGTCAGGGTCTTGAATTTCCAGTTTAGATGAACACAAATGGAACGTCTCTTGCAAGTAGTAGCCCTTTATTACCCGTGTTATAAATCTTATCTTTCACTTTACTTTTGGACCTAACATGCAAAGTTTAATGTATAGGTATTGTTTTGGACTCTGGAGATGGTGTGAGCCACACAGTTCCTATCTACGAAGGATATGCTCTCCCACATGCCATCCTGCGTCTCGACCTAGCTGGTCGTGATCTCACTGATGCCCTCATGAAAATCTTAACAGAACGTGGCTATTCTTTCACAACGACTGCTGAACGGGAAATCGTGAGGGACATAAAGGAGAAGCTAGCTTACATTGCTCTCGACTTTGAACAAGAGCTCGAGACAGCAAAAACCAGTTCCTCTGTGGAGAAAAACTACGAGCTACCAGATGGACAGGTTATTACCATTGGGGCTGAACGGTTCCGCTGTCCCGAAGTCCTCTTCCAACCATCCATGATTGGGATGGAAGCTGCCGGCATTCATGAAACCACATACAACTCAATCATGAAGTGTGACGTGGATATCCGAAAGGATCTCTATGGAAATATTGTCCTCAGTGGTGGCACCACTATGTTCCCTGGAATTGCCGACAGGATGAGCAAGGAAATCACAGCATTAGCTCCAAGCAGTATGAAGATTAAAGTGGTTGCACCACCGGAGAGGAAGTATAGCGTCTGGATTGGAGGCTCCATTCTGGCATCTCTCAGTACTTTCCAGCAGGTATATCCGATTACAATTTGTCATGTTTGTTACAAAAACATATGATAGAACATTGCTGATCGTCTAATGATCGACACGAACATGATAATCGAAATATACAAAAATTTAAGGGGAATTATTATATTCGTGTTACATGTATCCAAGTAACATTGGACATTTTTTTTTGCAGATGTGGATTGCAAAGGCCGAGTATGATGAATCTGGACCATCAATTGTCCACAGGAAATGCTTCTAGTTATGCATAAAGCAACACAAATCTAAAGTGCACATTCTCGTATGAAGGGAATGCTAATAAACCAAGTGGGTTGCTGTTTTATCATTTCACTTTTTCCCCTTTCGATTGCTTTTGCCCCCACTGTTGATGTTTAAAGAACTGTTACTTTTAAGCTTTTCAGTCGGGCTATTAGGATCAAATAATTATGGATTATTTGTTCGAATCATTTTAGATTCGAATCATTTCCATATTCATATTGTTATTTTTTTATGATCAAATCGGATTGAATTGTTCAGATTTGAATTAAATAGAATGATTTTTTTAAGTTTGAATAAAAATCTATAGATCTAGTGTTGACAAACCCCATTTCTTGCTCTTGAACAAACCTCTTTGTACCCCCAAAGGCTCGTGGTATTAAAGACGACATCAACTGTAATATCAAGGTTGAAAAACAACCTAGTCCGTTTTATAAACTTTATTAAGATCACTGTATAATAGATTTTCTTCGGGTTTAATTCATCATTTTAGTTTTTTTTAACATTTAGTGTATGATATGTATAGGGATGGCAATAGGGCGGGTGGGTTTTTGGCGGCTTTGATCTCGACTCGATTTAATAATTTTTAAACCCGATTCTGACCCGACCCGAATTAAAATATTAATTTATTTGTCCCGCCCTGTCTTGATATATTACTTCTTAAACCCGATCCCGATTAGATCCGAAAAATTAAAAAAAAAAAGTTAGATTCGATCAATCCTTCATCACAATCATAGATTATAGTTTTTAAGTAACTTTAAATCTATGTAAAAAATAAAATACAATTTAAATTATTCACATTTTGAATTACATATTTAAAAGAAAAAAAAACTTGAATAATCGACTGACAGAATCAAATATATTAAAACTTGAACAACATTTAATAATTTTTTATCATAAAAATAAACCTCAAAAAGTATAAAAATTACTTAAGTCCCATAGAATGTTTATATATAATGATATTTTTTTTATAAATATAATAAAATACATAAAAATAAAAATAAATATCGAGACGGGGTGGGGAATTTCAAGCTAATACCCGATCCGACCCAACTTAATAATTTTTAAGCTCTATCCCGATCTTCAAATTTTAAAGTGAAAAACCCGATCAAATCAAGTCGGGACATACCAGATTGGGAACAAATATTTTTGTCATTCCTAGATATGTATACTACCCAAATCTCTCTTCATCCTTAAATAAAATGGTATTAGACATATAAGCATGTATTTTATTTATTTTATATATTATATTAAAAATAATGTCAATCGAATTATATTGTACTAAATTGACAATAAAGTTTTTTTTTTTTTATAAATTAAACTTTTATTCATCCAAAGTAACCGTCCACATCCATTAACTTTACAAACCAATCAAAGGAAAACACAAAATTAAATTTACATTATACCCCAATTAATGGTTATATCCCTATCAAAAGATAAAATATAAACCAATATCATGTTTAATTTGCTCAAAAACAGAATCGGCTGAACGTGATTGTTTCCTATGTAAACGGTTGTTCCTCTCTTTCCAGACATGATAGCTTAATCCACGCCAAGCTAAACGCACAATCAAGTTTAGACCAATAACCGATCTAGCGAAAAAAAATAATATCGAAGTTAAAATACCTGAATTCCATTCGTTTTATATTTAGAGTGCGTGGATTATCAAAGATTATAAATTATGTATGAACGTATATTAATTTATAATTACTTTCAAACTATTAAAAGACAATAATTACTTGACACCAATGTTTAATGCTGCAAATTATAAACAATATCATTTATCGATAACCAGAGACAAATTCAAGACTTTAAGTTAAAAGAATAAATTTATATTTTTTAAAAAATAATAAATTTATTAAATTTTATAAAGTGAAAATAAATTTTTAACAACATATACATTGGCAATTTCTAAAAATTTATAAAATATATAAATTTTAAATTTATAAGGACGAGGTCTCTCTAACTAGGGGTGATAGGTTCGGTTCGGAAACATGCATATTTGGGTCAATTCGGCTTGAAGCTCGTCGAGCTCGAAATTTTAGGTTCGAGCTCGTCTCGAAAATAATATTACTGGACTCGGCTCGGGCTCAAAGCTCGTCAGGCTCAACTCGGCTCGGTTTGACTCGAAATGGACAATTTTCTATATTATTATGTTTTATTATTTATCATTTATTTATTATTTATTTGTAATTTATTTTTAATTTTTTATTTGTAGTTATGTTTTAGTTGATAATATTTAATTTAATTTATTTTTAGTGGAGTTATTCTCAATTTTTTTGCTAAACAAATTATTTTTAATGTATATATATATTTATATATAATTATTTTGAGCTTGTTCATGAGCTTTTCGAGCCGAACTTAGGTAAACTCGGTTCGACTAGATCTCGAGCCCGAATCAAATTCACTCAAATCAAACTTTAATCGAGCTTTGACCGACTTAAACTCGATTAACTCGCAAGCCAAGAGAAGGAAAAGTTACGTGTAACGAGATTAATTATCAGACGTGTTTTTAGAAGTCTATAAATAAAATAAAATTATTTATAATAAATATTAAAAATTAAATTTTAAGAATAGATTCATGATGACAAGTAGTCATATTAGAAAAAAATAATCAGAAATCTAATAATAAATAATAAATCTATTGCATTATTGTATTAACATGAGTTAGTGAAGACCAACGATTGAGTGATCAAAACAATAACGATATAAATAATAACCATAAAAAATAAAATTAAATATTTTAAAATTAATAATTAAAATAGATAATCTAAATAAAAAAATTCAATAAAATTTACCATTAAAAAAACTTCAAACATTAAAATGAAGTACCAAAAAGGCAGGTAGACAAGACTTTGGGAAAATAAATAAACTATATTTTTCGCCATAAATAAAAAATAAAATACGTGGTAACCGGTCATATAAAACTACCGACAAAACATCATTTTAGAATATTTCTTTGAATTTATTTTATTTATTTATTTATTATTGTTTTCATTTTCAAGAACCAATCAGTTAAAAGTAAACTGACGAAGTCCATTATAATTAGGGAGATAATGAGTCTGTCCGGTATGTAAGTTATTTTAATTCGTTTCGGTTAAAGTCTGATTTGAGTGAGTTAATTCGGATTTGAATTCGATTTAAGATTTTAATTCTTAACTAGCTGAATCGAGTATTTAAACTCGATTCGAAAGTTCATAAACAAGCTCGAAATAATTATATTATATATATGCTACATATATATTAAAAATAAATTTTTAGCAAAAGAAAAATATTAAAATAAAATATAAAAAATCCACTAAAAATAAATTGGATATTTTTCTCTTTCTCTATATCGAATTTTGTTTTGATGCTGGTTAAGAAAAGAGTTTTTAACAATGTTCTATCTTTTATAAAAAAATATAATAAAATTATATATTTTGAGTCGAACCGAGCCTGAGCCAAATTCAATAATATTATTTTCGAGCCGAGCATAAATCTAAAATTCTGAACTTTTCAAACCTCGAGCCCGAACCGAACTCAATAACATTATTTTCGAATCTAACCAAACTCGGCTCGAACGTTTATCACCCCTAACTACGATTATCTTTGAAATCATTTAAAATTACAGTGTGCAATTTGTCATCCCTGCACTGCACAAAATCTATGTCAGGATTCTTCAAGCAGAGTCTCTGCAAATCTTCTGAGTAAACGAAGCTGATAGTTTTTCAAAATTTCCACACAATATTGACCTCAAAATGTCACATCAGTACCTTCTTATTTTTTTATTAAATATTTATTTATAGGTTCAAAATTAATTAGATGACTATATTTAATTAATTATATTATAATAATTTAAAATTATAAAAATATTAAAACACCAAATATTTATATTTGTTTTGGTATAAAGTATATGATTTGGGAGGCCACAGAAAATATATAGGGGTGTTTAGTAAGAGGGTAACCGTAATATTTTTAATTCGAATATTATATTTTTAAGGTTTAAATTTAAAATTATTATTATATTTTTAAGCCCAAATTATAACAGAATAATAAACCACAAGTCTAATATTTTTATTCAAGTCAACATTTGATACTCGAGGTGAATTTAAAAGAAAATATAAGTTAGTAAAAATGAATAATAAATGAAATTGTTAAATAGTGTGAAGAAAATACAAATTAGTAATTTGTCTGGAAACAAATACAAACAAATTAAGATTATTTAATTATAACATAATTAATTGTATCATTTGATATCTTATTTTATAAATCAACGCTATTAAATCATTAAATTATTTAATATTTTTATTTTAAACTTATTTTATACAATTAAACTCTTTGAAGAATTTATTTATCATATTAAAAATAAAAAATCTAACTACCAATAAATTATTTATATCTAAATAAATTAAAAACTAATTAAAAGTTGTTTATCAAACATCTCATTATCTTTTATAATGTATTTTTTTGCTTCCCTTCCCAAAAGGTAAAGGAAAGTCAGTTGACATATTCCATGACTCTCCTTGCTGGCATGGGGTCAAGTTCAGTGTCAGGTCTATAACTTTTACTACCTTTAATTTATGCTGGGTTAATTGCAGTATAAGTCCTCAGATTATAGATATAATTATGATTCAATCCTAAATTTGAACACTGAAGCAGCATTCTTCCTTTTGGGAGGGTTGGTCTCATGTGAGTGAGACATGAGTCTTCTCATTTCCCATTTTCATGACCCACAGTAAGCAAACATAAACCCCATGAACGAGCAGTAGGCAGAGCTCATGGAAACGGGTTCGGGATCAATGACAGACTCAGGTGGTTCTTCAACCAACTCGTCCACCGAGTCACTCAATGGCTTGAAATTTGGTCAAAAGATCTACTTCGAGAACACATCAGCAGCTGCTGTTGGTGCATCAACAATCAATCAGGGTTCCGGGTCGGGTAAGAAGGGCAGGAGTGGAATGGTGCAAAGTGGTCAGGCTCCAAGGTGTCAAGTGGAAGGATGCAGAGTGGATCTGAGTGATGCAAAAGCATACTATTCAAGGCATAAAGTTTGTGGTATGCACTCGAAGGCACCCAAAGCCATCGTTGCTGGTATTGAGCAAAGGTTTTGTCAGCAGTGTAGCAGGTCAGCATCATCTTTCTCCTTTTCCAGACATTTTGTCAGTAGTAACACTTCATTGAAGAGCTTGTGATGGTCTTAAATGGCTGCTGTTTAATCCAAGTATCTTGTTTCTTAGCTTTAAACTCATATAAAGTGGATTCAGATTGTGGGTTCTTAATGCTTCTATTTGTTTTGCTTGATGCTGTTAGCTCTGTGTTTGGATTTGCTAAACGGAGTCTATTCTAGTTATGGGGTATGAGCATAGTACTAAATTGCAGTTGCGGGTCGTGGATGTTGTGGCGGACACCTTCAAAACCCTTACAATGCGGTCGTTGCATTGTGGCCTCAATTTAATACTAAGAAGCTTATATGAGTGCAAGTTCTTTCTAAATCTAGTTTGATGTCTGTGGGTTGTGAATTCTGCAGTATGCCGGCTAATTTTCCTGGTTGCGAATTTTGCATGTGCTGATGAACGATTTTAGGTGACAGCAGCTTAGACAATGCTTGAGTTCCTTGAATGCTAACCGGACATGTAATTGCTTCTTAGGATTTATGTTTTTCTTGCTTTCCTGTGTTTCAAAAGGAAGAATCATCCTTTGTTGTATGCCCATCTGTTTCTTGTTCTTTGTTGGGTTTGATTTCCTATGTGGTAGTGTCTATTCAGATTTCACCAGCTTCCTGAATTTGACCAAGGGAAGCGGAGTTGCCGTAGGCGGCTAGCGGGTCACAATGAGCGGAGGAGGAAACCACCACTGGGATCATTATTACCCTCTCCTTATGGACGGCTTTCTTCATCTATTATTGGTCAGATTGTTGTCCCCTGTTATTTTCAAAATTCTTCTTTGTTAGGTCTATTGCAAGGGAATGACTTGGAGTTTCTACTTTCTACTATGTGTGTGATACTTGATGGTGTCCCCATTTCATGCTTTTTATGACAGAAAGTGGCAATAGAGGTGGAAGCTTTATCATGGATTTCTCGGTTTACCCGAGGCTTTCCAGAAGGGATGTGTGGCCGACACCGAGACCATCGGAACAAGTATCTGCAAATCAACACACAAGTATAGGATGGTTTCCACATCCATGTCAAAACAACTCAGAGAATCCTCCTCCCAACCTTTTCCTGCAGGGGACTCCAGCTGGGACTGGTGTTTTGAGTTCTGGGATTCCCCCGGGAGAATGCTTAACAGGAGTTTTTGACTCGAACTGTGCTCTCTCTCTTCTGTCAAATCAACCATGGGGCTCCAGAAACCAGGCACTGACTCCTGGGGTAAACCACATGATAAACACTGAGATCTCTTCAGTGTCTCAACCAGCAATGCCTCATGGTGTGGTTATGAACCCTTATTCAAATGCCTCTTGGGGTTTCAAAGGCGACGACTCTGGTAATAGCTATCACGACATACTGCCTCATCTCGGTTTGACCCAGTTCTCAGAACCTATTAACAGTCAGTTTTCCGGTGGGCTTCAGCTGTCTCACCAAAGCAGGAGGCAATACATGGAACTCAAGCCATCGGACAACATCTCCATGCAGCATATTCACCGCACTCTCTAAGGTTGCTGTGATTCCCGTTCCCATGATTGTTGGTCCATTCCTATGCCTAAACTTATGCGTACTTTTCCAGTGTTTTCAGCTTCGGATTTCCGCTCTGTGGGTGCATATGTTGGTCGGGTTTGGTGCCTAAACTTTATTTGCTAAGCACTTTTCAGTGTTCTCAGCATTTAATTTCCCCTGTTATTTGTGTACGTGTAAGGTTAAATTAAAACATGCTAAATACTTAGGAAGGTGTTAGCCTATCCTCTACTGCAAGCTAATGGATGTTTCAGTGACTGTTTCTATCTGGTAATCCAATGGATGTTTCATTTTCAGATACAAAGGTTTGACTGAATAATTATTTTAGTTCATGTATTTTTTTAAAACAATTTAACTTTCAATATTTTATTTTAGAAATAAAAATTACAAAGCTGACAAATCCAGTCTGGTTTTTACGTCAGGACCAAATTTAAGAGCTAAAAAACACAAATGAGAAGAAAACGTTAAATTTCAGAATTCAAATCCACAAGGATGGACCAAGCAGACTTAGGTGAACAAAACAAAAACAATAAATTATTTCTTATCTTTTCATCAATAAACGAATACTACATTGAGATTAGCCAATCCATAGATTTTTTGTGCTGTTCTCAATTACAAAAGGTGATTCTCAGCAGCCTGAGGAACCGGCAAAGGGTTGAAACCGAAAGATATAAAGAAAGCTGTAAACTATTCTATGACTCGTCCGAAACATGCGGCGTGACTGTGATGTATCAGTCACCTTGTAGGCAGTACAGTTGACGGATATTTCCCGAAGCTGCCATATTATATCAGCAACAAACCAATGTAAACAACTATAACCATGAATATGCTTGAACAATAACGAAAACCGACACATGGAAATGTGAAGATGAACTTAACAAAAGAAAAGATGGAAATGATGGACTTACCATACAACCAGTCTCTGAAGTACACATGAAGCGCACTTGATAACTCTCTTTTCCGATTTTCTTCAAGAGGAGCTTCTCTCAATATTTGCTTTATCTCACTTAAATTATTTTGCTGTTGATGACATCGGGAAGAAGGCAAATTTTCAGTTAATTTTAAACTAAAAGATTGAAAATATCAAGCAGTAATTGTAAATAAACAACATTGATTCTGTATTGTAAGCAAAAACCGACTCAAACTATAAAGTCAAAAAGTTTGCCATGCCATCCTCAGTTAGGCTTAGTGAATTTACATTTCTCTGTTGAGATGTCAAGTATGCATCAGGTAAGGGGAAAGGGTTGTCCTTCGTCGATCCAGTAGATGCACCTTCAAACCAGTTTGGAATCTGTGTTTTAACAAATGTTTATGTCATGCTCGAAATAATTCAAATAAATAAATAAATGCATATGCACATGCACATGCACAAATACCCCAAGCTAAGCTATGAAATACATCAAAGCTTACCAGGAAATTTGTCAACTGATCAGGATCTAGGCGTGTAGTTGACTCGGCTTGAGCATCAGAAACACCTGCAGGATGAGACAATGAATCGTGTGGATCAACCGCTCCAACTGCCAAAGCTTCATCCCATCTATTGATAGTTGACACAACACCAACTTCAGTCATGTGCTCTTCCAATTGGGAATAGTACGTATTATATGGAGCCACCTGACAAAATTTAAGAAAAGAATTTCAAAATGGTCAGTATCCCCAATTATTGAATCTCATACTGGTGATAACACCCCAAAACCAACTCAAAATATGTAAGGTGTTAATATGATAATTAAGTGGTTATTATATTATTGTATTATGTATGTATGCTGAATCTAGTTGTATATTTATTTATGGTCCGCTTTAACTAAGTTGCTTTGATTGAATCAATCCAACTTTTTGACACGAGTCTTCAATTATTGAACTGTAGTCGCATTTGACTCGTTTGATTTAACCTGTTTTCGACTTGTTTGAATCGTTTGAGCTAAACTTATTTGAGTATTAATTATTCATATTAGTGTTTTTGACTTAGTTTGGTGGCATAGTGGTTTTAATATTAATGTAGAATTCTTCTTGTAGGTTCCAATACAACTATACCCACTGCTAGATCTGATTGTGGGAGATGTCTCTGCGATGTTAGAGCTATTAGCCGCTTGAGGTATGTTTCTTATTGTGCTACATATTTTTCTGTGTTGGTGTTATATTCTTTGCGTGATTATTATATGCATTATGGCTTGCATGATTGACATCACATGCATATGATTTCAGAATATGTTTTTACTATGATTTATGGAACTGTGTTGTGAAATATTGATTTTTAATCATCATATCATTGTATGAGCATGGGTTGAGATTGTATGAAGGAAGTTTACAAATATTACCCTTTCAAACAGCTGATACACTTAAGAACGACTGTTGTAGTGAGGGGTTCTAAGGAACTTTCCTCTTCTCTTAGCAGTTGTAGTTGGGTGCATTGCATTGTGCTCGTCATACTTGTGCTATGGTTTTAAAGGTTTTAAGAAAATAATATTATGTTTTACAATTATGGTTTTCTTGCACTTTAGTGTGTACACTAAGCTCTTTAACTTACTCCCTCGTAGTTTTCTTTTTTAGATATTCTTGTACTTTAGGCGATTCGCTACTGAGAGGATCACAAGTGTTTTTCTCTACCTTATTATTTAGTACGGATTTACTATGTTTTCTAGAATATTTCAGTATTATTATCATTTTGGGATTTTAATGTAATTCATATTTGGAATTTATGGGATTATGGATTTTTTTTCAACATGCATTAATTAATTTTATTTTGATTATATTATTATTTTTTTAGTTATTATTGCAACACTTTGGTTTTGATGAAGTATTAAGCATTTAATTATTTTACGATTATTTTAATATATCGTCAACTGAATTGGTTTCTTGAGGGTAAAGTTTTTAATTGTGACTTTCTAAATTTGACATTTTCTTCTCAGCCACATTTAGGGGTTACATAAGGGGCCCATATCTAGCAACTGGAGTTTGGAGAAAGAAACAAAGAAAGCCTTCTTAGGGTGCTCTGCTCTACTGATCTAGAAGGGTTCTTATTCTGTTTTGCAGCATAATTAGATTTAGATAAGCTAAAATCAACTCTTTGAGAAATATACTATCTATGCTATTATAGTGATAAGCTAATGGCAACAATATGCATTAAGATGCCCAGAAGAAAAGTCCAAACCACTCACCACTACAAGTTAACAGATAGAATGGTTAAGACAAACAATAGCCGACCGATGAAGATACTATAAAGAAATCAAGTGCTAAATGCAAAGCTCAATTAAGTGTTCAAAAACCTCAGTTTAGAAAAATGTGTGAAGAATCACAAAAGTTTTAGCTACAAAGTGTTTTTTCTTACTTGTCAGTTGAGGTTACTAAGAACGAGCACATTGTTACAATAACCTTATAACATTCTCAGTGAGATGTAAGGCACTACATGCATGTACCTCGTGTGCCCCCTATCGAGCATATGGATCACAGACAAATATAATTTCTTTCCCCAATCAATTAAGACTAGTTGGGCATTACTCAGAATTATTTACATTACTTTCCACAAAACTCAAGAGCGATTAAATTAAATTATAGTTGAAATGTAAAATGGTTGGTTTAGTTCACACACCTGTAGCTTGTGGTTATCCCCAAGAACAAGGGGACGTTGGTTCACTCCCAAAAAGAATACACACTCACGACAATTGGCAATGCAGACTCGTTTCGCTGCTATAATTACATGAACGCGTTCACAGTGTTCAACTCTTACAGCCTGCAATGTCCAAAGAAGTCACATAGATTCGTGGATGAGTATATCATACTTGAATTGGAAATAGACTGACAGTTAAGTTGTGTACATATCAGATTGACTGTTTTACAAGGGGGTACAGTGCGTAAAAATAAAATATGAAAAGAGAGGAGGTGGGGAGAGCACATAAAGAGTTCCCATAGAAGCAGAATCATTGCAAACAGTATAGCATATTATACAAACCATAACTAGAACCAGCATCGAAATTTGATACACGACTTCATACAAAGCTGACATAGGCATATATCAAGTATGGGCGAGAAAATATCTATTATTGATCTAACAATCTTAACAATATAAACTGAGTGCGTGCATGGCTATATTTCAGATTATACTTCGGAACTTGGGCAACGACAGAAATTCAGGAAACGGAGCAGGGATGATCAAAGGCTATTCTTCTAGAAGTTCAGACACTTTAGCTACATATTTGTTCAAATTAAAAACAGACCAATCAACATTAGATGACAGATTTTCAAAAATAGAAAATCGATGTCTTTACATTACACCTAGAGACATTCCAACCGTGAACAATTCAATGATTAGACGTTCTAGACAGATCGAAGGAAGGATAGACAAGACCCCAATCCTAAAAGTAAAAAACATAAGGAATCTAACTGTAAGATGCATGATCACTTTTCGATTGTCTTTGGCAACAAAGAAACAATTTGGTAACTTCTTTAATAGTGATTGACATTTAACAGTCAGTAGAACAGTGACTAAGAATATTAAAGAAGAAACAGCAAAACAAATTTATTTCCAGGTTTCAATTCAAAAGACCAAAGATATGTTCTCTGCAATTTGAGCACGAATACTGTATTAACAAAGGAAAACAAATTTGTATCCAAATTACAGTAGCAGGAATGTTCCACTGGTTCAAAACTTAATGCAAAACAAATAGCTAACATCACAAAAGGCAATGATACCTTGCCAACAGCTCCAAGAACAATAGTAGCATCCGAGCATCCATAAATGACGGCATATCTCAAAGGAGCTAAAATGTAAATAGTTGAATCATGACAATTAATAACCTGAAATTATTAAATCATGTAAAGTTAGAGGTGTTTTATGCCACAACATAAATAAATATCAAACAATCACCGAAACTTTAATAAAAGTTGGAATAATTGGTTCAAAAGAAAATTATTGGAACCTTGAATTTTGAGGAAAGATGTGTGTTAATTGGTTTATGCCAACAATTTTTTGGTTTTACCAAAGTACATGGTAAATACCCCAAGAAAATTGCCAGGTTTCATGAAACCCCAATGCAAACATAAACTAAAACTAACCTTCACAGAAGAATTGTTAATATCAGATGCCTGCTTTACATAAGATGATTTAGAGACACCCTCAATGAAACATGGACTCCTAACACTATGTGAGGCTTTGGCTGAACGTGGACTGGCATCAGCCATAGTAACATCCTGGTCAGAGCCACTAGAAGGACCATTTTCTTTTGCAGAAGCTTTTTCAGTAACATGTTCCAAAGAAGAAGCTATAGTTTGCAGAAGCCAATCATGAACTTGTGATACTGGAACAGGTACGGCAGGCATGTCTGGATCTGAATTAGCAAAAAAGGGAGCAGCTTGGCTTAAAGGGACCCCTTCAGATCCCTTATCATCACATTGAATCAGGAAACCAAGGTGCTCAAACCCTTCCATAGTTAAAACCTGAAGGAACAGTAGTTACATGAGCAAACCAAATCATAGAAGTTAATTACAAGCACAAAAAAGAATTGGAAACCTAGTAGAGATACATGACAATGAGAAAGATGGATCAAGAATACATAGTAAGAAAGTTATGAAAGCCAGTCTGATAACAAGGAAGAATTAAGAGAATACAACAAAGCAAAACAGTATAAAATGATAGGGCATAAGGAAAGCCATGTATGTTGCGCAATGGGAACAGGAAGATTCATAAAAGCTCCAATCTGTATTCTGAACATTTTAAAGGGAAGTAACCCATGTTAAAGTCAGTGGCTTGTTACTGAAAATCTGACAGAGTTGTTTTAATCTCTTTTGGCCAAAACTGCTTGCATTCTTATTTCAGTCATGCAAATGAGGCATCACCTTTCCTTGCTCATAACAACAGGTTTAGCACTAAAACAAACCATTTTTAGTGCAAACCATTCCTAATGCATGGAAACCAATGAAGCACTATGAGGATCTGATTGTTTCATGACAAATGGAAGAGTTATTCTACCTATTGTCTATCGCAAAGTAATCGGTAAAACAATTCAGGCAATGCCCTCAAAGACTAGAAGATAGACCACATGAGGATATTCTATAAACAGACAGATTTACATCCCATCTCAAAACTATTCCACATGATTGTTTGGCTCTACTAAGTGCAACCACTTAAATTATTCTACTGTGCTTTCACCTTTTATCCTTAAAACACAGTTACTGCATGGTGGACAGACAAAATTGCATTCCAGATATAAACTACAAAGACATCAATAATTAGAATGCAAGAAAAGATCATTGTGAAAAAAAATTGCAACCCTGACTTATATTTCAACTGTTTCAGTTTTGATTGTATTGAGAAATACAAAACAAAACCCACAAAACTAAAAAGAACACTCCAAACTACATATAGCAAAAAGCAGTACTACAAACCGTAGACTCTTCGCCTTCCCCCTCCACAGGCTCTGAAAGAAGAGAGAGAATGTTAGCCAAGTGCTTTTGTAGATAGGAGAGCTGGTGGGCCTCTTCATCAGCCGATGATGGCATAAATCTACGGCTGTTGCTGCGGACAAGCTACAATGAGAATAACCACCAAAATTAGTGTGTAATTAACTGTAAAGTTAAAGTCTGCAACCATTAACTTTGAATAGCAAATAGATCTATGCTTCTTACAAATGATAAGAGAATGGTGAGACACATAGCTGGATATAGTGATTAGCAAATGCTCCCACTATCTCAGATGCTAATAACAATCTCCCCAGTCACAGGGCCAACTAAATTAATCATATTTTACAGCAATCTTAAAGCAGTATAGAGAGGGGGGGAGGAGGATAAAAACACTAACAACCAAACTAAACAATTCAAAACTTTTCCTCTCAATTTCTATTCATTACATTTTTGCACAGACAACACCCATCCCAACTTCTTAGGCTTAAAAAATGCAACAATACATTCTTTAGAACTAAATGCAACAATACCTCGTATGTAGAACTAAAAAAAGAAACAAATAGCACAACCAAACACAACGAGCACTATAATTTTACTTATGCTACCTTTTAGTTATTACTTTTGAACACCCCCTTCTAATGGTCTATTTGGCTGCCATTTGAGGCTTACACTTATTTTCTTCTATTTGTTTTTCACCTCCTAAAATGCTATTAAAAACAAAAAGTCAATAATTTAAAGCAACTTAATATTTGTTAAAAATGAGTTAAGCTAAAATACAACACCAATGCTGATATGCTTTTCTACATAACGTATACCCCACGCATTTTATTGTAAAAACAATTATATTTTAAATTGTAAATTGCTAAAATGTCGTTTGTTTCTTTATATGCATTTTTAATAACTAACAAAAACTACAACCAAATGGAATTTGAAAATTCACACAAAAAATAAAGCAAAGTCCTATTTTATCAAAATAAATAAATAAAATGTAAAATATAGTCAAACATAATTGTTGAGCATAAACTATAATCATGCAATGTTGGCATCAAAAAGTTAAACTAATACTTAAAAAATATTGTTGCCTTCAGTATATTAAAAGACTTTTTGCATCCTATTTGCACCCAAAACACAAATAATCTACACCAGACATAGCGTCAATTATCCAAAAGATTCAAGACATCTTCCAGGTTGCCTAAATATGGAATCAGGATTAGCTCTTTCCCAAATGCTAACCAAGAGTCAAATTTTCGCGAATTTTCCAAAATGGCCATGAATCTACCACATTGTATAAAATAAGATTGATATTAAATCAATAACTACATAACTTTCAACAATTACATATCCAATTAAAAAAAACACATTTCACCCTATAAACCGGAAATGGCGAAGGGTCAAATTCCTTACCTGCAAAGGCGAAAGGGCCGACAAATAACCATCAAAAGCGGACGTGGAAGGCCAGACATCCGCAACCGCGGCGGGGTCCTTGTGCGAGCGAGGCAAAATCCTCTTATACGATTGAATGTACAGAAACAGGATCAGATCGCGCAAATCGACACCAACGGAGTCGACATCATCCGGACGGGCAGCCACGAGCGGGTCGGTTTCAGAGTGAAGAACCGACGCGAGAGTTTCGATGACTAGACGGGCATGGTCCGATGAGATCTGGAGTAACTCGGCAACGGCCGCCGAGTCGACTCGTTGAGTGGAGGAGGATGCAAGCTTTTGCTTTAGAGAGGTTAGCGCTTCAACCGGGTCGTTGAATACGAGCTTCTGGATTGGTAGGAGACCGTGGTCGAAAGGCTCGCGACGCGGGTGTATTACAGTGGCTGGTATTGGATTCGGATTCGGATCTGGGTCGCCCGGTGACGTTGATGGCACGATGGGGTCGGCCATCGTTTTGAGATAAGCTTTTTTTTAAGTGGAATGAAAATGGAGGTTTTTTTTTTGGAAGATTTTCGGGGAAAGCAGGGTGTTGAAGAAGGGGAAGAGAGAGTAATTGAGTGAGGTCGGGTATATAATAAAACTGATTACGTGGCTGATTTTAATGGGATGTAATTTAAAATTAAATTTGAACCAAATAATAATTTTAGTTTTGTTTTTTTGACAAATGCTACTGAATTTTTATTAAATCCATAAAAATTATAATTATATCGCCTTCAAGAAGTAAAAAAATTAGATTAAACAATCCAAACATTTTACAACCAAAAAACTCAGAAAATAAAATTCTTGTGGAATTAAGCATACCAATAAAATTCAGAAGCTTCTTGAATCTCCTTGTCTCTGTTTAAACGAGACGCATAAAGAAGGAAGAAGGAGTTGTAGACGATCCAAACTGTCATGTAATAAGCATTGCTATCCAAGACTGATATCATCGGCAAACAAACATCAAACGAAATGGGGATATAACTTTTTGAAAGACTTCCGATAAAAATATAAATCAGAAACTAGCGCCGATTGAATCAAACCATAAGAGCAAATAAATCAAACCATCGACAAATAACAATCGATCGCTAGGGTATGCTGCAACGTACCACAAGAGCAGATGAATCAAACCACAAAACAAAAATATGTCACAAAGACAGAAGAAAAACGTCTCACAATGACAGAAAAAAACGTGCTATAAAAGCAGAGATTCTTATTAAAATTAAAAATAAAAACAATAGATTTATAGATCCGGTGGTCGACAACTAATACTAGGATCACTGGCGGATGCACCCTTTAAATAGGGTGGGCACGGGCCCACCCTGAACTTTTTAAAGTTCATATATTTACCCTTAATATTTTTAATTTTTATGAATTGGCCCTTAAGTTTTTGTAATATTTAAGCTTTGTGCCCACCCTGAGATTTCTAAATTTCATGTGTCCACTCTCAAATGAATTTTTGGATCCGCCACTGACTAGAATTGATTATCGACCATCGATCAAAGAGATAGATCAAAGTGAAGAACGATTAAAAAAAGAATTTTGAAGAAAAGAGAGAACGGTTAGGATTTAATTTTGAAAAAATGAGAGAATTTTCGTTTTTTTTTTTAACTTTTTCATTTTAATTTGAAATTGTCGAATAATAATAGATAGATTTATTAATATTATGATACTTTATTAATAAAATAATAGTTTAATAAAACAATATAAGTATTTATTGAATTTTTTAATTGAAATTAATTTAAAAGAATATATAAATTTTAGAAATAAAAACTATTATTATATTATATCATATCATTATTTTCATTAAATCAACCATTAAACTTAACCTCGCATATTAAAATAGAAAAAGCATGATATCATGTATGTTTTCATTAAAAATAATTATAATATATAATTAAAATAAAAAAATATAAAAATAAATAAAATACTAAACAGATAAGTAAATAGTACTTATCGAACGAATTGATCGTGAGTTAAAAAAATAATTATAAACAATAATTACATAGAACATATTAATCTTTTAAAATTCTAGACAAAAAATTAAAAAAAAAATGAAAAAAGTAAAGTGACGTTTGTTGTCATTGTCTTTCTTATGCATTTAGAAAGAAAGTACTACGTTTATGTTACCTTTGAAAGGTCAAGAAACTCTGATTATATTTAAACACAATGTTTTCCAACAAAGTGACTGTAGTTTAGTGGTAAGAATTTCACGTTGTGGCCGTGGAGACCTGGGCTCGAATCCCAGCAGCCACATCATTTTTATTTTCATGCTTACTACTTTACCGGAATTTTTTTTGGGCCATGGCATGTTTTTATTCATAATTGGGCCATAATTTCCGATTGGATCCTATTTATTCTCCATAAAAACCCTAATCGCTTCCCTTCAAATATAGTGTCAGACGCCTTACCCAAGAGCGGCATCAGAGGAGAAAGGGTTTAGAGAAGAATGGCGGCCAAAAGGAAGACTCCCGTCAAGTCCCGAAACCCAGATCTCATTCGAGGTGTAGGAAAGTATTCCAGGTCTAAGATGTATCACAAGCGTGGCCTTTGGGCAATCAAGGCCAAGCACGGGGGCGTTTTTCCCCGCCATGACCCCCAGCCTAAGGCACCCGCCGCCGCTGAGAAGCCGACCAAGTTTTACCCAGCTGATGATGTTAAGAAGCCTCTTCTCAATAAGCGCAAGCCTAAACCCACCAAGCTCAGGTTCTTACATGAAATGATTTATTCATTTGTAGATCTCTCCGAAATCTGCTTGTTTCTGATTGATGGGTTTTCCACATTTGTTTTATTTGTTTAGAGCAAGCATTACTCCTGGGACGGTGTTGATTTTGTTGGCTGGTAGATTTATGGGGAAGAGAGTTGTATTTTTGAAGCAACTTCCTTCTGGGCTTCTTTTGGTCACTGGTAATTTGTTCTTTTTACTCACTTTTTTCATTAATATACATAAATACATGGGCATATGTTTCGTTTCTTAGATGAATGTATTTTGGAAATTGTATTGATGAAACCAAACTGGTGGCTGTGGCTGTAATTCTAAATTTCTAGGGTTGTTTGATTGGTTAATTGAACTTCAATAAAATGTTAATGGTTGACTGTAATGGATTTGTTGTAAAATTGATTAACCTAATTGAATTAACTTGGTTGGTTAATTTGGTTTTAACTGTAAAATGAAACACTCACCACCTAAGACAGTCGCAAATAATAGTTAAGTATTGAACTATGAAATTTAATTGATTACTTTAGTATGGGTTGTGGCTGTTAGACCTGATATTTCCTTGTTTTTTCTCTTGCAAAGTGCTTTGGTTTTGATTTTGTTAATCGTGTATATGCATACATGTCGAATTCTGTCATTATACAATCCATTTAAGCTAGTGTTTTCTCGGGTTTTCTTGGGTGCTATTTGTTTGTGTTTATAGGGAGGCTTGCTTGTTGTTACTCATTTTTTTATAAACTAATGATTCTTTTTATTGGAATTTTGTGCTTTGCTTATATTTGGAACTTGCTTTCACTTTAGGACCATTCAAGATCAATGGTGTTCCTCTAAGGCGGGTGAACCAATCCTATGTCATTGCAACTTCTACCAAGGTTGACATCTCCGGAGTTAATGTAGAGAAATTCGATGACAAGTACTTTGCCAAGGAAGTTGAGAAGAAGAAAAAGAAGAACGAGGGGGAGTTTTTTGAAGCTGAAAAAGAGGTTAGTTATATTGCATTTAGTGTATGTAATTCAAGCTTTGTCCTAAATAAGCAAATCTAATCCGAGATGCTTTAATTTTCCACAAAATATTATATAGGATAAGAAGAAGCTGCCGGAAGACAAGAAAGAAGACCAGAAAGCTGTCGATGCCTCTTTAATAAAGTCCATTGAGGGAGTTCCCGATTTGAAAGCCTACCTTGCTGCAAGATTTTCCTTGAAGTCTGGCATGAAGCCTCATGAACTTGTCTTCTAGAAATAACATTTGCATTTAGCTAAGCTGTTTTAGTTTGGTGTTCTTTTGGTTGAGTATTTAGTGTTCGTATGGTAATATCGGTGTTATACGATCTATATACCGGAACCATTTCTTGTTTTTTTTTCGATACCCTCTTTTTATTTGCAAGATCTTAAATTCCCATTTGTGTTTTGTGCTAGTCTGGTTGGAGCTTGTTTTTATTTTCTTTTATGAAAACCTTTTTTTGAATTTATATATTTGGAATTTTGCACTGCCTATCTGAGCTAACATTTGATTATAGGCAACGTTGAGTTAATTTTTTTCTCAGATTTCCTCGTTACTGATACTCCAATCTCAAGAGTTTCTGAACTGAAATTAATAATCTTTACCTATGTATCTTGATGTATTTTTTTTCATAAGATTTACACAACAAATAAATCCTAAATTAACAAGTCAAAAAAGCTTTGCAAAATTATATCAAAGCATGGTTTAGAGAAAAGGAAAAAGAAAGGTATGTTAATAGAATTATGATCCACCACAGCAGCCGCCTTGATTTTGGTTTTGCTCCTGATTGGGAACAATAATCCGGGTTCCCTTAAGAAGACTGGCACTGCCATTGGCCCCTGACTCATTATTAATAGCAAGTGTTTTCTTGCTGACTATTCGGTATATCTCAGTTAGAATTGTCAAAAATGCAGTTTCGACATTTGTCGATTCTAGAGCTGATGTCTCCATGAAGAACAGGTTCTCTCTTTGAGCAAACTCTTGTGAATCTTCCCTTGGAACTGCTCTTAAGTTCCCCAAGTCACACTTGTTGCCAATGAGCATTACAACGATATTCTTATCCGCATGTCCCCTCAATTCCTCTAGCCACCTCGCCATGTTATCGAACGATTGACGTTTGGTCATATCGTACACTAACATCGCTCCTACAGCTCCTCGATAGTATGCACTAGTCACTGCCCTATACCTGATAGGAGAACAAATAAAATGATCACTTTCAGCATACTGCAACAGCATGAAGGAAACAAAATGCACTGTGATTACAATGTCAAGGACAGAATCAACATCCCATTGTTGCTGCAATAGGATATGGTCAGTGTTTAAAGCAAAGTAATTGTCATCAATAACCATTTCTTCTTTTCGGCTAAAGCATGCACAAATAAGATGTTCATGATCTGACTGGATGACATGTACATGATCAGTAATGGCCCTTTAGCATGCATGCTGCATAAAGTAATCAATGAGGATTATGTTATAGCTGCTGCAATCTCATTCTGGAAGTCGGAAAACTTCTAGATATTTTGAGATAAGAATTCACTTATCCGTCCACATTTATGTAGACATGAATCTATTGCTAAAACTCATTGATCTTCTTGAACTACTCTAAAATTCTTATAGCTCGAACTAAATATGTTGTCTAATGTGGCAGTAATCTGTCGATAACTCTATATTATCAGGCACTTACATTTTTCATTATCTCCCATCAACTGTTTGTTACTTTCAGCACAAATCCAGTCCAAGAATTAAGAATAAAGAAGTTCCAAACAATGAGATATTATGTCGGAAAATACTCGAGCCTAGCAAACTAATACACCGGCAGAAAATGAGTCTGTATCTTAAACAACAATGACACCAGTATTGAAGGACCAAGAATTATCCACTGCATACCATCAAAAACCATTCCTAGATGTATTAGCCGAGCAGCTCAACTGCTAGTGCCATGACATTACCTTCCACTCTGAACAGCCTTTTAGTGAGAAATCGAAAAAGAAACAACATAAATATCTGCCTAGCGTCAACCGAACTAGAAAATTTCAACCCACCAAATCCATAGTAGTCTTTAAGCAACCAATGCAGCAGCATCTCCAGAATTCAACCATAAGCCAAACAATTATGGTGTTTACATATCAGCATTGAAAATCGAAAAAATATATGATTATTTTCTTATCAAATTCTTGTTTCTCTCATGTCATTTTAGCCTCATTTCCAATGTAAGTCATTTGCCTATTACAAATATCACTCTATAATTTTCATTTTCTCAAATCTAAAATTTATGCAGATCAACTAATTGAAAATTTCAGGCATATACAAGCAAAATTTAACCTTTCTTGGCCAGCAGTATCCCAAATTTGCGCTTTAACAGTTTTGTCATCAATCTCGAGGGTTTTAGTCTGGAATTCAACGCCAATTGTGGCTTTCGAATCCATACTGAATTGGTTCCGGGAGAAACGCGCTAGTAACTGAGATTTCCCAACCGCTGAATCCCCAATCAAAACCACTTTGAATACATAATCAATCTTTTGATTGAAATCCCCACCGCGGATGCTTGACATTATTACCACCACCCAATAAAAAATTTCCCACCTTCAAATCGATCCACCTCTCAGAATCCAGAAATTAATCCGATCATAAAGAATTACAATAATCCAATCATATAAAACATAGGTGATTACGATTAATCATGTTCGTCTGGTGGAATATACACGAGGAAAAAGTAAGCTACGTATGACATGATCATATATCAAAGCGAAACATTTGGTATGAACGATGGTGAATGGGAAATTAGGGTTAGGGTTAGGGCTGGAGGAAGAAGAAAAAACAGAGAATTTTGGGATTTTTTTTTTGTTAAGACGTGAAAACACCAACGGTCAGTGCGGGACCCATTAACGGTTTTTGCTTATTGCTGCTTTAAAAGAAAAAGTTTGGGTGTATTGCATGCATACCAATATTTTGGTGTAGCTTCCTTTTTTGTCTTTTAAAATATATTTTAAGTTTAATAAGTTCTCTTTATATATTTAGAATTTAAAACATTTAATAAGATTTAATCTTGTTAGTTTTTTAATTAAAAAAAACTAAGAAAATCAAATTTTAGATACCCAAAGATTATATAAATTAAATATATTTTAAACGTTTATTTTATCGTACGAAGTAATACAACAATTTAAAGTGAGGAATCAAACATAAAAGATAAACATGTCATTTCCCGTCTGTCCTATACACGAATAATCTTGTCTTAATAGTCAAGGAAACAGTTATTTTTAAAGGTAATAAATTTGAGCATCAGTATTATAATATGATAATTGAGAGATCAATATTTAATAATTAAAAATATATTCTAAAATAATTATTACTGTAATCATTTTAAAATTTCCTTTTATATTATATTCATCACTTCTTCGAAAAGCAACTATTAATCCATATATAATATACACTTTCTTGTCTGTCGTACAAAAATAGAGTAAAATCAGAAAATTTGATTAGGGAGAAATTATATTATGGGTAAGTTTCATTACGTGTCTATGGGGCTAACCAATAAAAATCATTCATATCATTATTTTGTTTATGTCATATTTTTTTTTAAAGTGATTCTTCACTCGGAAAAACTGTTTTCAAAATGAATTAACAATAAATATGAGTGAAGATTCACTTTGAAAAATATATGACATAAAAAAAATATGATATGGATGATTTTTATTGGTTGATCCGAGACGTGATGGGACTTACCAATGATATAATTTCTCCTGATTAAGGTATGGCTTCTGGATATTCAGGCACTTGCAGTTGGCACGATTGTCGCTCAGAGTCTGCACAAGGAGATTTGCAGTTCCTAAGATGAAACAACAATAAGAACTAAAAAAATAATGTTTTGCCCTTTTGGTCTAATTATAGTTTTAGTCGCTCCATTACATTGAAACTATAATTAGATCGGCTTTTCCCTTGTACCTTGAACTGTTTTTGAAGATCTTTTATGTACTCTACTGCCAAATCCAACATGTCAGCGGTGTTCGTTTGCTGAGAAAAAGAAACCTCAAAATCAGTCACTTCGTAAATATACGACATTTTATGATTGGGAAAAAAAAAACAGACCTTGTCCATGTTTGGAACAAGCTCTTGTAGCTTTCTCATTCTTTCACTGATCCGGGTTCTTCTCACCTGAAATGAATCAATGTTCCCTTATAATCCGATGATATTCGAGTTCAAGAAATTTCAAGTCGGGTATTTCAGATTATTACCCTTTCGGCAATGCTTCGAGGGTGCGTAGCACAACCACGCTTGGCTCTCATCTTGCAAGGGAACGATTCTTGAAAGTGAATAAAATTTTCCATGCCTACAGCCATCTCATTTGATATGTGTGCCAGACTCGAATGTTGAGACAATGCACGAACGCAGCTTCCGACATCGCGATTCTAGTCATTAAACAATCAATCAAAAATTCGATTATCCCGTCTCGAAATCCGATTTTTTGAACATGCAACGTTATATTATACCTGATTGTTGGAAAATAACTTCCAATGATGATCATCCAGTGTCCTTTTCAAGACAGAAAAATTCTCCCTGATATTGGCGGAATCATTCCTAGAACCATGATGGAATCGAGCTTCATCGCCACTGGTATCGACCCCGATGCTTTCGTTTCGGATTTCTGAAATCCGGGACAACATGCTCAGAGGGGAAGAAGATTGTCTTGACGAGAAGCTAATCTGATTCTTCAACCTGTTTGGAGATGTGCTTGGTTCTCCATTAATCCCACAGTAATTCCCTGTGCTTTTCATGTTTCCATAGCCTGTAATAAGACCCAGGATCGTTAACAGTTCAAAATTTGCAACAACAACAACAAAAGCTTACCATAATATAGCAGATTTAAGACCATAAATGAGGATGAAAAAGAAAAAAAAGTACCATTAAGAACAGATGAGTCGGAACTGAGTCCTGGAAGCGAGTTGATTTGCCACGTTATACTAGAACTAACTGGTTTCCCTTCATTGCGATGGCCCATTCCCAATAACTCAAACGAGCTATCCACGTAACTCGGTTGCGAGTTCCCATAGTTAATAATAGCCGGTTCTTCCCCAGTTTTCTCCTCACTCGGTTCCCTGAAAATGGATTTCAATCTTCCCGAGTTGAAAAAACCTCCAGTATTTCTGATATTAGATTTTGAAAGAAGAGAACTTGTATCTGAACGAAAACGTAATAACCCAGAATTGTGTTGATGGTTCTGATGTGTGGTTGAATCCATTGAATCCAACACAACTGTTCCTCTGTTTTGCTCTGTTTTACTTGTTTTTTCTGATGTGTTCTGCTTTGGACTTTGTAGAAGACGAACCATTATATGCAGCTCAACCCGAGACCGAGTTAACGAAGAGGAGAATTCTGAAGGAATCTTAGCATCAAAATTTCATGGAAGATATCACATTCCAGCTTGATTTGTAAGCAGAGTGAGATGAGATATTGAAGAAGGAACTGAAAGAAACAGCTTTTTCTTTTGTAAGAAGTCAAAATCCAATCTCCGAGAACAATAAGTTGACTAGTGACGGAAGAAAAATGCAGAATATAGACAAAAATGAAGGCGTCAATGAAAAGGAAGGAAACAGGTTCTGGACGAGCACAATAGAAGCTATCGTATAGGATTTTTAAAAAAAGAGTGTTAAATTTTAATAAATTAAATTTATTAGATGATGTTAATCTCGAAATTTATTAAAAAAATAAAAAAAAGTTATTAAGAAAGATGAATTATAATTGTTAAAACATTATAATTATTTCTTAAATATGACGATTAATTATAAAATCTTATTGATTATTAATATTACTATAACTTCAGTAGAACTAATGAGGTTTTGGACAGTCGTAATAGAAACGATCGTACAGGGATCCTTAGAAAGGACATTTTCTTCTAAGGGTTAAAATTTTATAACTAGTATAGGTCATGAATAAATATTTTTAAAGACCATACTTTAATAAATTACATAAAATTTTCAAAATCTTTAAACCGTCCTTGAAAAAAGAATAACTCTGTAAAAATATATACTATGAAAATATTTTAATTTTTTAAATTCATTTTCATACTTTCCTCGCAAATATAGAATTACGTGTGTTATTTGTATGAATTATTTTAATTTATTAATTAAAAAATAATTATTATTTTTGAATAAAATGCAGTATGGGTTAGCATCGGTAGTAGTGTTGCTCTGTGAAACAGACCCCACGGGGATAAGGTGGAAGCCACATGACACTGGGAAGTTATTGGTTCCTCCTTAACTGTTTTACGTCACCCGTGACTGCATGCACCCTCATTTATGCCGCATCTGATTCCGCCCCACACTCCTTTTTACGTCACCTGTTTCCACTTTATTCTTCTGATGATTCTTACATCACATCAACAAATACCACGACAAGCGCCGTCTTTACAAAATTTCAGTTTCCATCATCCACCTCCATTTTATATTTAATTTACCAAACTGCCATTTCTATATCATATAAGTTTATGATGCTACTCCGTACCACAAAATATATCAATCCTTAAAAGTTGTCTTAGCTTAGCTGGTTAAGTATATGGCACATGGCCATTTATCACGGGTTTAAATCCGGGTAGGATTACTAAATAAAACTCAAACATTTATATAAAAAAAATTACTCATATAATTATTATTATAATTGAAAAATAAAATGAACAATTATTAAATATATATCAATTGTCCACTTAATTTTAAATAGAAAAAGTTAGTCTAATAAATATGATGTAGAATAATTAAAATAATTCTTTTATCTTTTAAAAATTGATTAATTAATTTATTAGTTTATTTAAATAATATTTTTATAGTTGTCATAAGTTTTTTAAGCGGTGATAATAATTAATTTTAAAATTAATTTTTGATTATCGTGTTTATTATTTTTTGATCTTTTATATTTAATAAGAGTTTTTACACACGTTTTTATTGACTTTTACAGTTTGTTTCGTATGTAGTTTAGTATGATTTCAACGTACTTTAGTAATAGTATAGTGCTCGTATAAAGACTCTCTTGATGTTAGTTTTCTAATTTGATTATATCTGCAGTTATAGAAAAAATAACCTATGCTTATTTGATGGTTTATTAGCCGATATAATAGAATTATGAAACATAACATTTTTTTAACTTTTGTATGAGATTTTTGGTGGACTGTCCTTTTTATCTTTTCTTTGTTAAATTTGCAGTACCAAGAGGTTAGTGGAATAAAGTTTACCTTGAGTGTCTGCATTGTTTCAACAACATTTGGCCTGATGACAATAGTAACGGAACCAAGATTTAGAGTTGAGGGGGACAAAATATAAATGTTTAGAAGTGAGGGAATAAATTCATAAAAACAATTTTAAAAAAAATTAATAAGAAAACAAAAGTGGAAAAAAATTCTTCAGGAGGTGGGGGGCGATTGCCCCTCCCCACTCCTTAATGGCTCCGTCATTGGATGGCAGGGTTATTAATAGTATTATAGGGGTGTTTATTGAGCTAATTAAACAAGGAGAAGCAGATATTGATCTCTCTTTATTACAGGTACTTGGAAGTACCAGATAGCAATTAAAACTCCACATGAAAAATATATAAAATATAAGAAAATTTTAAAATTTTTAGTTATAATAGAGGTTGTAGCTCGAGATACTAAAAGAGTCGTAAATATTGAGATTCAAACTTTAGAATTTTTTAAATATGATTGTATGAATTAATTAAACTAATTTAAAATACAATCAACTTCATGGTATACACGGGCATTTATAATAACAAAAAAAAAATGATTTGAGGCTTAAGCGGTAAATAAATACTTAAAATATTTTTTTCAGATAAATCTTTAAACTATTTTTTAGATTAAATAGATATTTAACGTTTTTAATGTTACTTAAATATTGATTATGATTTAATTGGATTAAACCAACATATTTAATAAGAAAACAATTAATAAAGAAAAAAAGGAGAAAAGACAATTTTAGAGAGAAATAAGTTACTTATTTTTTAAGCTTAGGATCAAGTTATTTTTAGAGTTAAAATATTAGAGGTATATAACTTATTCAAAATTTTAAAGAGAATCGAAAATAAATATTGATTATTATATAAAAAAATTTAGAAGAGAATTATAATATATAATAAAGTTTAGAGGATTATTATTACTATTATTATTATTAATAAAGAATACATTAAAGTATATATTATTACTATGTATTATATACATATTAAAATAGGCATAAAGATAATTTTCACCCTTAACGTTTATAATTTTTGTCATTTTGGCCCTTATTCTTTTTTTTTTGGATAAATTTAGCCCTTGACTTATGTCTTTTTAACAAATAACTCATTTTTTAACTACCATATAATTGAACCGTTAAAAATTTAATAATAATAACATGTCATATATACGTGATAATATATTTTAAATGACATAGAACCTAACCTATTAAATATATACATATATATAATATAATTTTATTCCATTATAAAATATAAACAATTAAAATTTAAATAAAATATTAAAAATTAATTAAATCCAAAACAAAAATTTACTAAATATTCTCAACCCTAACTAAACTAAAATATCTTTATAAAACCCTAAAACTCCGATTTAGATTAAAACTAAAATACCTAAATTCTAAACTAAAATAATAAAAATCCAATTGATTATTATCAAAATTCCTTATCTTTGATTCACCAGTAACAAACTATACAAAACTTTTTCTTTTCAGATTATGTTCATACCTTTTTAGATAAAATTTTAATTTTACTATAGTTAAGGTTGAGAATGTTTAGTAACTTTTTTTTAGATTTAATTAATTTTTAATAAATAAAAAAATAATTTTTAATATTTTATTTGAATTTTAATTGTTTTATATTTTTAGATTGGAATAAAACTATATTCCACGTGTATGTATTAGATATACTAGATGTTAAGTCATTTAAAATATATTATTATATATAATTATATATATATATTATGTCATCATTATTAAATTTTTAACTGTTCAGTTATCATGATAGTTAAAAAATAAGTTATTTGTTAAAAAGACATAGGTCAATGGTTAAATTTATCCCAAAAAAAGAATAAAGGCCAAAATGATAAAAATTATAAACGTTAAGGATGAAAATTATCTTTATGCCATTAAAATATAAATATTAAAGTTTATCGATTATTTGTATCAAACTCAAACTTAATAAATAATATGAATTCAAAATCAGAATTAACCCGATCTGAAATGAACCCAACTTAAAATTTACCCGACCTTTTGATTTTGATCTGAACCGTTTGAATCTGACTTGAAAAGAACCCAACTTAAAATGGACCTAAACTAAAATAAACCCGACCTGAAACTAACTCGTACCTGACTCAAAACGAATCAAAACATCAAATTAATCTAAAATGACCTATATCTAATCTTACCCAACAAGATGTTTTAAAGATTAAAACTGACATACCTACCGACAAAACTGTAATTAATTACTCTATGTATTTTACCTACAATTTTATCGGAAGTAAAACTCATGGACCCGTCCCTCACCTGCAGGACTTGTGGGGTTTATAATTATCGATATCATTCTTCCTTCCTTCACTCCCATCCTTCGTTTCTCTAAACAAACTTCTCAGGATCTGATGAAACAAAGATGTCAGACAACAAAAACAAGCTGCTACTCAACACGGTCGCAGTCAGCTTAGGCTGCAACACCTGCAAGAAATTCAACATCTCCAGTTTCTTCAAATCCAAACACAAAACCAAATCCCATTCTCGTTCATATAAAACAACCCCTTCTTCCATGTCTGAATTCCAAACCCCCGTCTCATTTTCTCCGACCTCGGACACTACCAGTCAGTACTGGGACATGGACATCGAAACAGACAAGGAAACCAAGTGTTCGACGGCGAAGGTTAGAGGGTTTGGCCGTGTCGGAGGGGAGAGTTTGGCGGTGGAGAAAGAGTCCGATGACCCTTACTTGGATTTCAGGTACTCGATGTTGCAGATGATATTGGAGAAGGAGATATATTCGAAAGATGATTTGAAGGAGCTTCTTAACTGTTTCTTGAAGCTGAATTCACCTTATTACCATGGGATCATTGTTGGAGCTTTCACTGAAATCTGGAATGGGCTGTTCTCCGTCAAGCACGGTGGAGATTCCTCGAGACTATACAGCTGGGTTCGTTAATTTCATACATTATCCGTTAATTTAACTAATATATTTCGTTAAAAACGAATTTTGTAGATACTATCTTCCTCTCACTTTATTTATTTTAATTTTTTTAGTTAATTTTTTTAAATTTTGACTCATTATAACATAAAATCTATTATTAATAAAAAAATATATAAAAATATGTTTTAAAAATCTTTAATCAAATAATTTAAAAATATATTTTTTATAAAATTTAATAAATTAAAATATTATGGTTAAAATTTTAAGATATTAACTTTTAAAAAACCAATACCGAACATTATAAGTAGGAATTAAATAATGACACATTACGAAAAAGATAGTATTAGTTAATTGCATCATATCCTCAAATTATAATATTTATTTTAAATTTTCTTTAATTTTTTAAGTGTTTTTAATTATATCTTAAAATTATCATTCTTATTTTAAATGTGTCCCTAAAACTATGATGCTTATTTTAAATTAGTCCCAAAGCTTTTTAAATGTTTCAATTGCATCATCAAATTATTGTTTATTACATAATACGTATAAATTTTTCATGACAATTAACAATTTTATGATGGTTTTATTAACATATGATTAGTATATACTGATAATTTAGGAATAAAATTAAAATATTTAAAAAATTTGATGATCAATTTAGAATAAGAATCATAGTTTAATATTGGATATAAAATGTTTAAAGTTTGAAGACTAGTTTAGACTAAAAACCATAATTTGAGAATAAAATTAAAATATTTTAAAATTTAAAACTAATTTAAAATAAAAAGTGATAATTTAGAGATATGCAATTAATTAATTGATATAGTATATAAAAAAATTCTTTTCTTTTCTTTTCATCAGGCATTAAATGCAAATGTTTCTTTAAATAAAAAATACTCCATTAATTAACAGTGTAGAACTGTATATGCTGTAATTAACAGATAATATTATCATCGAATCAAATGATATATTAGACTAATTGTAGAATTTATTAATTTGGTGAATCATTTAATTTCAATTTAAAAAATAATAATCAATAATTAAAATTAATTAATTTTATAAGTAACGTAATAAAAATATCCAAAATATAAATTTTCTTTATCTTAGTCTGCATATTATTTTTTTTTTGAAAGGTAGAATTAGTCTGCATATTACGCTGTCTTAGTGGGGGACATTTCTTACCTTTGATGAGGTGGACCAACATAATTGATCTTCCTTTACCTGAAATTATTATTATTATTATTATTGAAATAAAATTAGAAAGACAATAAATGTTTTTTTTTATTTTTCATCAAATATTTATTGTATTCTACGTTATTTGATGTTTGCATATTTTATTGTATGTGATTAATTCAATCATCTCATTAGATAAATCGAACCAACAATATAAAATCTCATCTAATTAACTATTAAACATCGATTTAATTTTATACGTAAAATATAGAATTCAAATTTATTTCATCTCTCTCTTAATCCAAACCCTAATCTCAAACATCACATTTCTTTGTAAAATAAGATGAGGATCACAAGTTGAAAACAAGCCAAAACCTTAGTATTTGAAAATGTGGTTTAATGATAAAAAAAATATCAAAGGAAGAAGACAGGCTGGGCATCTTTATCAAGCCAAACTCTGAACAATTTCCCACCACAGCGGGACCATTAAACTTATAATACAAATTTAAAAAATAAAAAATAAATATTAAAACATAATAATATAATATTAATATTGAATTAATTGAGCCGTCAGATACCTATTAGGTCGATTTTGAACACGCCTACTTGTTTGCCTACAAAAGCACACAACGTCTAAATTGAAAAGCTAAAGAAAAAGATGTTAACTAACATGGGTTTTGGACAAGATATATCTTGTATTAAAAAAGACAAGAAAAAGAGAGACAAACAGACCCTGTAATAGATTCTCTATCCTTTTTGTACTTAGATTTGAATGGATTAAGGCAATTGCTTGCAATCTAGTGATTTACTTCGTCTCCATTTGTTGATGTTCCAACTTCATCTCCATATGGGGTACAACTCATTTACTTTATAGGATGTGTATTTATGAATAATTTTCATCTAGGGTTTTGTATTCATTATTCTTTTAAATATCATTTAGCAAGAACTCGACAAGTGATACTGGTGAAAAAGTAGATAGTGTTCATCTTAAAAGACATGAATTTAATCGTTTTGTCTATAAAATATTTGTACATTTAGTTTTAAGTTGTATTGGCCATCTTTTGCAATGTAATAGTAAGAAAAATAAAAGAAAACATGAAGATTGGGTGTTGGGTCATAAGTGGATAACAGTGTGTCTTTCAATTATCATGACAAAATTTGTCAACATTTACAATATATGTGGTGGTTGTGAAAAGGAACAGACAAAACATAATGTTTGAACAGTGAATTAACTACTGACTGGTTACATTCTGATTTGGAGGATCAATACCCAAGACTTGTTAAAGGCAAAGGTTTTCTTGTGACAACAAAGGAAATGATGGGCAGATTAGGGTCAAATCAAATGAATTAACTAAGTCACTATAAGGACAACTGAAACCCATTGTTTTCAGTCTTTGTTTCTCAAAGAGGAAACACCTACTTGTCATTGTCCTGAAAGGCTTAGATTCATAATGTTTTTCTTTGATAGATATTTGATTGAAGGGTTTGTACTAAATCTTCCTTTTTAATGGATTGCTAGATTCCAATTAATCTTAAGCCTACGTTGAAGGCTTAAAGACCCTTGCAAGGGTGTCAACTAACAAGGATTGAGGCCCATTAATTTAGGGCTCAATTAAAAGATGGAATTTAAACTCTTCTAATAGATGTTATTTTTAGAAGTGGATGTATGAATTAAGAATGTTTTAGGTACAATTATCCATGTTTTATCTATTGATTGAATAATATATTTTGAATATTACATGATTCAGTACGAAATGACTTATTCGTATTGTCCAAATTTGGACCTTAAATATTGATATTGTTCGAGAAACTTAATGTCTCGTCTCATTAATGTTTTATTATTATATTCTAGACTTGGCCAATGATTAGAGTATCTCCTCATCTCCGTCCCTCATTCAACTTTCACCTCTCCCCTATTTCCCCAATCTACCTCCCTCCTTCCATCCTCTTTGGCCAGCCATCCGATGCCGGCTTCGCTGTTGTTGCCTCTGTCCTTGTCGCTCTCTCTAGAGTTTTCTGGCATGAGAAGACCTTATTAACAATAATAACTAACGGGATTAAGATTCCCAATGGTCAGTTTAGAGCTTTCCTCACTGGTTGCCATTGTTTATAAGGATGGTGATTTGGCTAAAATACTAAAACAAGAGCCTTGAAGGTAATCAAAGAGATCATTATCTTTGATTTGTACTTGAATAACACGAAAGATCATCTAGGGGATAATTAAATGCAGAGGCTCATTATGCACAAAGTACAGCATAAAAGCTTATTTGAATGTAGATACAAGATTAAGGGCTTATTTTTTGCAGAAGAATTACAAATTCGTAGCATGGGAAGTGTGGAAATGAAATGATAGAACTGAAACTATTAGTATTACTAATATTGATGATTGATCAATAACCCAGAATTTGTGTACAAACACCTAACTAGAAGCAAATGTCATGAGGACTTATCAACAGAGAATGCATTAAAATTTCATGAAGATTCAACTTCTAAACCATATAAAACATTAGCATAATTCTCAACATTCCCTTCCCTAAAGTACCTTCTTTTGACCTCCAACCACGCGTCCAGAGTAAGCAGGCTATCGGAACCGGCCTGATGGCTCTTCCCAATGGCCCGGTACACTGACAGAGCGTTAGATGCTCGGTCGAGCCCCCCGTACAAGCCAGCACAGAATCTCATCAAGTGTTTGACGTCGTAGACTCTCTCTCCGAAGAGCAAGCGCACGAGGTTCAAGAACTTGGTGAGTTGGAACGGTAACAACTCGCCCGTTAAGCACTTCACCAGGTATCCGAAATCGTACGCGCAGTGGAAAGTCACCCACGTAACTTCGTTGTTCAAAACGAGTCCTGATGACATCATCAGTTCCGCGAACCGGACCGAGTGGATCCCAAATTCCCGGTTTTTTTCAAAATCTATGCCTTGGCGACGGAGAAGTTCGACGGAATCGTGAGCGTGGGCATCGTTCGCGATATCGAAGTCTCTGAAATTGAATTCCCAGATAAACTGGTTTTCCGTGCCGAGATCTGGTAAATTTCCGTTGATGTCTGAGAGAGTTAAGCCGAGTTGAATCATCTTCAACAAATCGACATTTGCTTTGAGGCTCTTATAATGCACCGTGACGTCAGCCGGCCGTACGTACTGGGCGCCGGTAGCGTCGGGGGAATTAGGCCTGACAACAACGCCGGGAAACTCTGTGTCCATTGAGATGATCGGATAATCGTCGATGAGAGATCTGATTAACTCGAATTCAAACTCCAAATTGCGAGACCAAACGGATCGGATCACGACCGACTTCCTTAGTGGTGATTTACCTGTCATTTTCTTCGATCTTTTTCAACGAAATCCCTCTTTTATTTTCTTGGACATAAAATTTGATTTAAATTTTTTTTTTGTTTTTTGGATTTAGGGTTTCGATTTGGGGGAAAAGATCGAAAGAAAACGGACGCGAGGAGAAAGGTATTTGTAGACAGTACGGAGACGGTTTACTCATTTTTCAATATCTTTAATTTTAATTAATGATTAATTAATTAATAGATTATTATTATTATTTGATATATTAGCAATTAAATATTCTCTCCCGACATTAATTCATCATTATATATTTTTAATCATATATTATATAAAAATGTTTCCACATTTTTAATTATTTTAACACTATAATTAAATAATATATTAATTTATTAACAATTGATTAATTTAAATGATAAGATTTTATTTCTTAAATAAAAGCAAATATTTAAATTTTATTGTTATAAATAAAAAAATTAAATTTAAAATATTATTCTCAAACAAAATTCAGATTAATTAATTAAAAAAATAAAGATTAAAAATTAAAAAATGTTAATTTATTATTACAATTTGCATTATCATGTTAATTTACGAAACATTTAAAATTATGATTATGATTATAGATATTTAACACGTTTTATATATTTATTTTACCATTTTAATTGATTTTCTTTTTATTTTTTCTCTATATAGATTACTCTGATATTCTTTAATTAATTTCAGTTTATTTTTCTTTCAAATCTTGATTATTCTTTCCTCTTATAATTTTAAAATATAATTAAATATTTTTTACGATGGATGTTTAAAATATTTTTTATTAAAATAAATATTTAATATTTTATTTTATTGTAGATCTATTAATTATTGTACAAAAATATATATGATATAGTTATTGTTTGTTTACTTATTTTTTAAAAGTATTCTATTTTTTTTTCATAAAATCCAAATTTTTTATTCCAAAACCCATCCATTATCACAGCTTAATCAATCACAGTCACCAACTGTTTATATGATTAGATCCCTATTGATTATATCACTTTTTTTTCATTAAAAATTAATGAATGACATGTCAATCGAACGTTGAAAGCTTTTAATTAAACGATAAATGATGATCGAATAAATGACGTACAACATTATAAATCTTACGAAAAAAATGAGACTCATGATAGTAAAGATAGAGGACAACAATATATTTCAGAGTTGCGAGAAATTTAAAAAATATATATGTTTTTCAATTTAAGAAATTTAAATGTTTAAAATAAAAAATAGTTTATAAATTTGGATAATGTTGTTTTAAGATTTTTATATTATTTGATAAAACTTCAAAGTATTATTTCATAATTTTTCTAAATGATTATTTAAAAAAAACTAATAAGTTTTTTTTTTAGTTTTTTAAGTTATTCTCATTATTTAAGATATAAAATATTATTTTATATAATAAAAAAATCAGTTATTTTTTAAGTTGTTCTCATTATTTATTAAACCGAGTTCGAACTTAAACAAAGAAAAGATTATAAATATTCTTAATCACTAAGTCAATTAATAAATCTCTCGAATCAATTTGATTTTAATAATCATAATTTTAATCTCATAAAGCTTAATCTGTTGTGAATAAAGTAAAGAATAAAAACAAAATAGATGAATAAAAATAAAAGACAAAAAAAAACTTGTATTATATTCTCAAAGTAAGATTATATATAATGTTTTCTTTAAAAATCTATATTTATGGACATAAAATAAAATTTTTAATTTCAATAGATATTAGACTGTAATAATAAAATATATTAGAATATTATTTAATATTTAAATATTCATCATAAATAAAGATATTAATAACATAATCTTTCAATTATTTAAGTCTGACTTTTTTAATTTATTCAGATGGCCTGTTCAACCCTAACGTGAGAGGCATATTGCCAAATTATTGTTGGGTCGTAATTTTTTTTTCCAATTTGTTGGGTTGTTAATTAAAAGCTAATATAAAATTTTAAATTGAAACATTCAAAATATTTTTATTAATCATGGAAACATATAATTTAAAATTCGAATTAACAAATTAAATTAAAGCCTAAAATTCTACTCAACGTGGACACAAAAACTTTTTGGCAGCCGCCACCGACACTACACTTCAATACACTTTTTTCTTTTACTTTAAAACAAAAAGGATAATTTATATTTTTTATAAATATATATTTATTAATGTATTTTAAAAAATTATATAAATATAAATATATTTCTTTCAAATTTATTTGCATTGGGTTTAAGTTAAAGTTGTCTGAATTATATTTTTGTTTGATGGTTATAAGTATTGGTGTTAATATGTTTTGTTGTGCAGCTTGTGCTATTAAGTTTTTTTATATTTTAAATATATATATATACTTATATTTTAATATCAACTTTTCTTAAATAAAAAATCTATTACATACGTATGATAAATATTTATGTGCATACATTTTACTATTATCAAATATTATAAATTGGTTCATTGACTAACTTTTTTGATACAAAGTGGTCCCGTTAAAAATTTGATGAGAACTGATGTGGACGTTAACATGATGACTTAAATTATAGAGATCGAAGTTACCACATGATTATTCAAGTCAGCATGTTAATGTTAACATCAGTTTCTCGTCAAATTTTTAACAGAACATGACCACTTTGTATCAAAAAAGTTAATCAATGGATCAATTTGTAACATTTAATAATTAAAGGATGTAAAAAATAATTAAGGTATAGTCAAGGGACCATTTATGTAACAAAACTTGAATGGTTAATAAATAATAAGGATAGTTTTAAGACGAGACACTCATATAGTACAACTAAAATGAGAGGATCCTACATAAATTCTTATAATTTGTAAGAATTTAGATTATAGCATAAAAACATATATAAATTATTACTTAAGACAAAATCTACTCAAATATATATCATTTGTAATAATCAAAAGTTTTTTTTTTAACATTTGACACACTGATTAATTAAATCTCATTAATCAAACAGCTGCCTTTCAACAGAGTTTTGGCAAGAGAGGGTAAAAAATGAAGCCTTAGACAAGTAATTAGAGAAGGGTTTTTTTTTTCAGGCATTCTCCAGTTTGTCTTAAAGCAAGGATCAAACAAACATTACAAACTACATATTGCATTACCAGAAGTGCAGTTAGATCCAGGATAATATCTAATAAGATCTTGAGAGCTAGAAGTAGGTACCCTCGGGTGGTTGAACCAACTTTCGGTTATGCGGAGCAGCCATCTCCTTTTTCAGTTGTGATAGAATATCCTCCATTGTATACTCTCTCTGCCAATTTGCAAGAAGTCCAAACTTCTTCGGTTCCACCTGTTTCCGATTGATACCATCAAATGCTTAGGTCATTATGTTTCCCCTCATCATAAATTAACCAATAAATGGAAATGAAATGAAATAAACCAATCATAGCATGGAAGACGAATGTAATGTTATTTGTATACCACTCCGGTTTCATGGTTAACACAAGTCATGTTGATCCTTGAATGGAAACGGACGCTTGGTGGCTTCTCGGGATAATCTTTATCACAGAACAGCTTCAGTTGATAGATTCGACCTTCGTGTACAGTCTGAGAATAGGAAAAAGAATCAACATGCAGAAAGAAAGAATCAGAAAAACACATGCAAAACGAGAGTTTTGAAAATCACCCATATAAAAACCATCGTTCACTTCAAAAGCAAGGAGTAGGGTAATCCCAAAGACACCAAGACACCAAAATGCCAATTATTTGTGAAAACTGAAAATGGTTATAACAAAAAGTAAGAAAGAAACTGAGAACAAGCTTTAAGCTCTGTTTTCGTGAAAAGCTGTGTTCAATATCCGGTGCTTTGTCTATGATTGTTTGCATAGATACTAAGTTTCATCTGAAGGAAAAACATCAAAGTATGAAGGTAGACTTAAAAATATGCAATTACATTATGAGGACCGATAATGGTGCCAGTCCAAGACCGCATGTAAATATCATCTCCATCATCCATTCCATAGCTGACAGTACCATCTCCAATACCTTTTTCTCCACGTTCAAGCTCCTCCAGCAATCTGAAGTTCCGAGGCACTGTAAAAAGAATGTATAAAACTCAATGCGCATGACTAGTTATGCTGATAACACAATAAGTCATAGCATTGGGCTTAATGCCAATAGCATTTCAGTCTCAGAAGCAAGTTTCTGAAAAGTAGTCGATTATGCAAGCATGATTAACTGTTACATCCCTACGCATAATCATATTACAAGTTACAACTTCCATACAGATGAGACAGTTCCCAAATCCCAATACATCATGCATGCCAGATTATATCAGCACAGCTTGCACCGGTTTCGTTTAATTCAAACTATACTTATTCTAAAATAAGTAGAAAAATCCCTAGAGATTCATTGGTAATGACATTTGATGATAAAGATATTTATGGTGCCATATTAATAAGCAAAAAAGCACAATTATTGCCTTTTCAACATACAATAATTCCACATATAGCCATTATTTGTTCAAATAAGATACAGATTACAACTCCAACAAGCGTAAAGCAGCAATATCTCCATACAACTAAAGAAATTCTTAATCATCAAGCCTATCTATTGTAGTTTTAAGAGAGAACAAAGTTCCAATACACAAAAAATGCACATTTCCATGTACTTTTATTCAAGTTTTTTCTTGTAAAAACATAATCAAACACTATTAGAACATAAACGATCGAATACTCATATAAGATCTTCAGGTAGCAGCATAATTCATAAGGATTTTCACAAAAAGACATGGTGAGTAAACACACATAATACTCAGAATGAACTACACATACTTTAAATTGTTAGATAAATATCCAAGCTAAGAAAAAAAGATTAAAACTTTACACTGAATATAACAGCAATGAAACCAATTCAAAATCAAAGCAAATATAAAAAAATAAAAAAAATAAAAGCCACCCTAAACTTGAAACGAACTAATAACCCCATAAACAATGGCAAAACAAAGGGAACCCCTTAACTTTCTTATCTTAATCCACATAAATTGTCCAAACCCATAAATAATAACTGATTAGATTTGCAAGAAACGATAAAGTAACAAAATCAACAAAAAAAAAACAATAATGGAAACGAAGAAAGATCAATAAAAACGCAAGATCGAGACAATAAATATAGGGGCGCATAAAATTATAAAGAGAAATAAGAATAAGCGTGAAAGGGGAGCGAAGTGGCTAACCTACGACACTCGATCCTCCTGAGCCAAGCGTCATGGGTGATTCACTGGAGCTTTTTTTAATAAGTTTTTAGAGATCTGTTCGGTAAGGGAGGAACAGACGAAGATATTGAAGTCAAGACCGGAGGATCTGGAGAAACAAAGGCGATGGAAAGCTTAACCAAAAGCCATGGGATGGGAAGAATTAATGGGTCATTTTATCAATTATATTTCAATTGACGTGATAAATAAAATAAAATAAAATTAGATGTAATAGAATTGAGATTGAAATTTCTCAAAGTTATTGCGAGAATTTTTTTATCTCAGAATTGGATAAATTATTTCCTAAAATAATATAGATTTTATTGTGTATATAAAGTCAGATTTATATAAATTCATTTTTAAACAGTGATTAACATATAATTTTTAAATATTTTTGATATTTTAAAATAATAAATTTAAGATTTAAAGTTTAGGGTTAAAGGTTATGATTAGTGTCAGAGTTTAAAAAATTTAGTATAGGATGTAGAGTTTAAGATACGAAATATAATTTATAATTTAATTTTAAATTTTTTTAAAGATAAGATATTTTTGTTCCTTGGATATATGCTTCACAATAAAGCTTCGTCAGGTTACCGTTACTTAATCCATTAAAATTAGAATTTTTGTGAAGCATTTATTTTTTAAAGAGATGTTTAATATTTTAGAATTTTTTATTTTGCTAAAAAAATAATTAATCATCGTTTTATTTGGGATTGACTTTTTTAAAAAAAAATTAAAGAATTAAAATTTTAATTTCCCTAAAAACTCTCTTTTTTTTATCAAAATAACCTTAAATTCCTAATCCTTTACCCCTGTGAACTTGCTATCGCCGTCGTTGCTGTAACAGTGGAGTGACCAAAAGTAGATAATGGCATTGGCAGTAGGAAAGTGGCATTCAGGAAATGAATATGCAAATTCATGGCTCTCAACCGTCGCAATTAATATTGCATTTTGCATGTTTTAATGGTCAAATAATTACTCTTTTTTATCAATGCTCGAACTACCCAATTCAGATGATTGGATAATGTTTTGCATGTTGTCTGAAACACAACAATTGTATGAAAATTTGGGCAGTTGCACTGCTAAAGAAGGGAAACAACCTCAAAAACAGACCAAAACAGGGACACTACTCTGCGTTCTAGGATTTGGAACCCTGATGTCTGTTCTATAACAAGTTCATTGAAAAAAGAGAGAAAAACCCTAAGGTCTATACGTCCCAATGGACCAACATGAACGGATTCCAATTCTAACTCTTCCTCGTCTTAACGTTGTTGTTGGTGGGGGCAGTATCATGGAGGAAATCAAGCAAAACGGTGCTCTTGCATTTGGGGCATTTCGGGTCAGACTCCGATAGCATCACGTACATTAGGCACCTCGGGCAACCTACAAGAGCCATCGGTGACGATGTCGTATCAGGGCTGCTTAAATATCCGACGGCATCAGTCATGTTGATGTCGTGGGATGACACACATGAACTCGGAGAAGATGTCGGCGACACTGTCGCCGCTCGGCTCGGTGATTCCAGTCTTGGATTAAGCCTCGGTGGTGATATGTTCAGCTTCTGACCATTTCTTCGGCTCATCTTTCGTGTGTAATTCAATTAACCGGAAAAAAACAGAATAACTCAGTTCAATGTATATACACACACAAAAGATACATAATTGAAAAAAAGATATCAGATGTTTACCTTGACCTTGAAGGTAGAGGAAACTTAGACTGGTGTGGGATTTGTAGGAGAAAACAAGTGTATATTGTCACGGTCCGTGTATCGTAGCAACGCGGGACCGGGTGAGATGCTTTCTGGTTGTGCTTAACTCTTGGGAGCGGGGTAGCATTAAGGGTGTAGTACGTGCCGAGCAGCCGTCCTATCTTCGGATGGGCGTGCTGATCGCACACCACACTGGTCGGGAGTTGTCCTCGCTTCCCTGATGAGCCCATGGGAGGGCGAAACCAGTAAGCATTGAGATGGTTAAGGCTGAACCTCGGGTGTGTGAGAGGCCTGAGGTGCCGCACGGGATGGTTGTCCCTGCGTCAAAACTCTAACCCCGTGACAATATATACAAGAGAAGAAATTTAGGGTTGTTAGACCTTAATTAAATGGAATTGAAGAATTGGTAGAAATTTTAGCCACATTTGTATATAACATTCAAAGCTTTTATGGTTAAAATCCCAAAACTTTTAATTTTCTTGAAAACCAAACATAAAATAAGAAATTAATTTCAAACAACCAAAAAATTTAATAGCAACCAATGGAATGAAAGACTAGCAGGTAAAGCAAATTTAAACACACCAATAGAACTCAGAATACCCAAAATGAATCACATAGGGATAAATATTTTATCCAACATTGTCGAGTTTTCACTCAATTCGACCCAATCAGATTAAACGTTTGATGAAAAATCGAATTCTGATTAGATTAAGTTTGAGTTCGGATTTAAAATGTAAAAACAAATATTGTTCATTTTGATTCAGGAAGTTTGAAAAATAGATTATTTAAATTTAATTACAGGATATAAATATTATTAACAAATAAAAAATTCATTATAGTAAAATGGGTTGTCAGTTTGGTTTGCTATCATAAATACTCCATTATTAAATATATTTTTTAATCTATTCTCAGTTAATTCCCCTGTGAACTATGAATTGTCAACATAAATATTTGTAGATGTTGAAGTTCTAAAAATAATAATGAATCACCGAATTAATAAAGTTACTCAGTTAATGCATTTAATTTCGTGAAGGACTTTCAATTTTTTTATATATTTTTTGTGGAATTTTTTGAGTGGAAATTCGAACCGTACAAGTAAATGCAGTTTTTTTTTTTTTTTTAATTTAAAGTTTTTAATAAATGTTTACCTTTTTTTTAATGTTTAATCGTAGCTTTTTTCTACAGGTAAAAAAATATGAAATGTCTAAATATCATCTTTTAATTATGTTTGTCTATGTGGTATTAGTAGACCTGATAAATTCGATCTGAGATTTAATTAATTTATCAGATTGGAGATTTGAAATTAACCCAAATACGATAATCTAAATTGGATTTGAAACCCGAAATAAAACAGAATTAAATTGGAATTAACTCAAATTTTAGTTGAACTGAAATAAATCCGAAATAATTTTAATCGAACCAATAGACCTGAACAAAGACAATAAAAAATATAAAAAATAGAGAAGATGAGATATAAACTACCGTGCAACTCACAAAAAAATAAAATAGATTGATTTTATAAAGCCATATATAGCATGTAAAAGACTAACCCAACCTAAAAATCAATCTATCAATCATTTATCCGAATTAAAATCAACCAACATAATATGACCCGAATCACTATAAACCTAAACCTAAATCTAAATCAAATGATATCAAATATGAAATGATTAATTTAAATCGAATAACCTTTTTATCACCTCTAGATATAGGTAGATGTATTCTTTTATTCAATACCAGCATGTATATAGGTGCAATTTTATCTATTGTTTCGAATGTATCACACTTTTGGATAATTTTGGGATATAAAATTTTTTTAAATTAATATTTGTGATATAAGATATTTAAAGAAATATTAGAAATATAATCCAAAATGAACAGTACCACGCCACCGATTGATGACGTGGTTAAATTTCTCTGCCCTTTTTGCTGCAAGCTTTGCAGCAAATGAAAACAAAATTAAACCTCGCTAGCTTGTGCTGGCGTTCTATGGCCAAAAAACAATTGACCTCGTCACCTTTTGGTGGCGTGGTCTCCTTTCACTATTTATTTTGATTTATATCCTTAATATTTTTTTAAATATCTTATATCTTAAATATTAATTTAAGAAATTTCTATATCTCAAAATTACTTTACACTTTTGAAATATTAATATTATATTAATAAATTATTTTTATAATCTTATTGAGCTTAAATTCTAGATTAGCTAATGAGGAGACTAATTTTGACACATAAATCATATTTTAACATGTGTACATCTTAATTTATGGCTAACTTGATTTAATTAAAAAAATGAGGGAAAAAACTTTAGGGAAAGGAAAGAGATGTTTTTTTTATCGGTTTTAAAATTTATAACTTAAATGAATACGAGGGAATAAAAATAAATAATTTACTTAATTGACTAAATATATTTATCTTTAAAACCATACAAGTTTTTTTTTTTAAATCAACTACAATAATCGCTTAAACATTGTATTGGTATTACTGATAATGACATTCAAACCCTTAACCTTTAAGAATAACAATCGTCCCCTTAAGCACTGAGACGAGATCATTTGTGCCGAAACCATACAAGTTAACTAAACTGGTTATACATTATAATCTAAATTAGATACTAAAATACATATACATAATTGATATGACAAAATTTTAAAATCTTAAAAGTAATTTAATTAGTAAGGACATAAGACTATGTAAGGACGGAGCTAGGATTTAATATTGGGAGAGACAAGAGTCTATTAAACCTTTAAATTTAAAAATTAAGATGGACAAAAACCTTATTTAATTAACATTTAAACTAAAAGGGACTAAAAATATAATTATACCAAAAATTTTGGAAGGAGCTACACCCTCTCCCAGACTTCCTGTTCCCTACACAGCTCCACTCCTGAGACTATGTCTAAATTTAAGAACATATTATTAAATTTAATATAGTAAATCAAATAATATCCATACAGTAAAATCTTACAGACATGAAAGCATAGAAAATAATCAGAGTACCAGTTACGGTTTACAATTTATATGCAGCGGCAGTAAATTCATTTTTAAAAAAATCAGAAAAAAAATAATTAAAATGTTATTTTTGTGGAATGAACTTTCATTCGATGTCGGGAAAAAATTTAAATATGATTTTAAAAAAAATCATCTTTTGATCGAAGTCAACCTAAATAGTCAACCATCAAAGTTAATCTAAATAGTCAACATTGAAAGTCAATCCAAAAGCTTAACAACCAAAGTCAACTCCTATGAGGTGAAATCCAAGTCAAACTTGGGTATGGATCTCGTTGCCGGTTCAATTACAAGTTTTGTTTTGTTTCACTAAACTAGTTCCGTTTGGGGTCAAGATTGTAGGTTATGGTTCGGCCTCACTTTGATTTGGGTCAGCCAAACTGGGCTCTCAGTTCACTACTAACCAACTCAAGCTTCGTTTACGGTTTAGGGTTTAGGGTAAACCGACAATGACGCATCAACCCTCAAATGTTCTCAAACAGATCCAACGCCATTTTCTCACAAACGATTGGCCATTATCTCGGTATCCCTTTGGTCAAAAAAAAACTTAACAACTAGTGATGGAAGGGTTAGCAGGAAGGATTATGTAAAGGATAAGAAGTTAGCCAAGTGTTTATCTTTTGTTGGGAGACTACAAAAAGTGTTAAAAGAAAATTAAGATTTATATGATATTTAAAAAAAAAATCAAATGAGACAATTAAAGGAGTTCAAGTAAATTGAGATCGAGTCTATCACCTAAAACGTGAGAGTGGGTTTAGAGTAAAAAATATTTTCATTCAGAATCTTACTTGTATGATAAGGTGTTTTGATCTCTGTTTATCCAAACTGCATATGTGGGTACTTAGATTTAAATATATGTCTTAAAAAGAAAATCAATTTAGAAAGATGTAGTGAAAAAAAAAACTCTAATTAAGTTTAAAAGAAAATTCTCAAATTAAGGGAGAATTACTAGATTGTTAAAACCCCGTTTAGTGGTTTTAAGGTAAGAGAAACATAAAAGGTCTTTCGGTACAAGAATATAAGAGTTTCATGGTATACAATTATTTGGTATGATCCGTTAATCCCTCAAATATCTATTCTAGTCTGACTTACAATCCAAAAACAGTTATCAACTAGAATTGATATAGAATGGACAGTTTGGTGTGTTATGCGTTTTGTGTAACTATAATCTAGAGAATAGAGATCATTTATTTATTGATTGTCCTTGCCCTTGATATCTTTGGATGAAAATTACGATAGCTTGTCAAATGAATAATCTTTAAAAGATTAATCAAGTATGATAAAATGCATACTAATATAATACAATAAGAGAAAAAAATTTTGGTTGTTGTCACTCAATTAATATAGTGTTATTACCTTTATTTTATTTGACAAGAAGGCAATAGTAGAGTGTACGAAAATAAATCAAGGTAGACAGATGTCATTATTTCTTTGATAAAGATAAGTGTTCGATTAAAGTTATTTAAAGAAAATTTATACTTGATTTTTCAAATCTTACTATTAACTGAAAATATATATAAATAGTTTTATTTAGTTGTATAACTGATATTTTTATTGTTTGTACAATTTATTTTTAAATGAATAAATTTTCTATTTATCTAAAAAACTTAAAACTAATACCATTAAAAAAAAAGGAACAGTAAAACAATTATCGAGAACAAACTAATGTTATAGCAAAGATATACAATAAAAATGATGTTGGGCTTATCGTGTAACACATCAAAATTGATCTAATTAAAATTTATTTTTAATAAATAAAAATAATTTTAACAAAATACATGTATAATAAATATCGATATAGTTTTTCTCGTATCTATATCAAATAGCTTGTACAGGTATAATCGTACACAATACTTGCCCCATTCATACTATTGAAGTAAATAATATTTTGTTACCATCGCAACGACTCAACACATTTTTTGGCATTATTTTTTTTGGTATAATTAAATTATTTAAAAACGAGTTTTTTAATCGAGATATTTTATTTTATTAAAATAATAATTTTAATATATAAAAATATAAAAATAAATTTATAAATCGATTAAATATGAAGAAAGATGTACAATCCATAATGTCCAAAAGTTAGTATCTAACTTGATTACAAGTTATTTTAGTATTAAAATTTACAAGTTTGTGTAAAATTTAAATTATTATTTATTTATTTATATATGTGAATTTATTTTAACAGTCCCACTACTCGAAAAGTAAATGAAAATCACTGCTAACACTTGTGGTGTTAAACCAGTTTACCCCATTTAGTGAAACATCGTATTATAATTTTGGGTGTTTAAAAATATTTTATTCGATCAGATCGATTTAATTCGATTATTCATTGATCTAATTTAAAATTTTGAATATCTTAATTATTTTTTTTTATTTTTGAATTAAACTTTTGGATCAGATATGGGTTATAATATTTCAAATTTCGAATTTTTCAAAAATTTGAAAATTAATATTTTATAAATAGTAAATCTTGCAATATTTAACAATTTGATGTTTGTTATATTCAAGTATTAAAAAAATGAAATTTTATAAATTTGAATCTTGTTATATTTAGCAATTTATTATTAGTTATATTTGAAATTCTAAAATTTTTATAAATAAGATCTTCAAATTCGAAAAAAATAATTAAATCAATAATATTTTTGGATAATCAGATATTTAACTATTCATTCTAAATATATGATATCCAAATATCTAGTTATCTAATTTTTCGGATAAGATACCAATCACTATATCGTCAATCTAAAAATCGAGTATCCAAAAAATTAAATTCGATCTAATCTAATATCAGACAATAAACATCCCTAATTACAATATATCTATTAAATATAAATCAAACATGACATAAAAAGCATTAAAGAATATATTTATTTAAATTAAAATTTAATCTTTTCACAGACTATTCTAATCTAATTATTATTAACCTAACTAAAAAATTAAACAATCTAAATAAATTTTACCTAAAATTCAACTTTAAATAATAAATATTAAAAATTTAAACTCTTATTAATAAATATTAAAAGAATTAAAATTAAAAAAAAATCTATACTAATAGATCTGTCCACCTCCTGTTCATTCCTCTGCGATGCCTGGGGACTTGATTTCATGGTCCATGAAAATCAGAATAAAGAAATAGAGTAGGAGACGTGGTGGCTTATACAACCACTACCACTGATTGTAAATGAGATTGGGTGTATGTGATTATGTCACAGATTCTAATACAAATTATTATATAAATTTTATTAATTTTATATATTAACAGTTTATTTTTAATAAAATTATATTAATTTATTAATCTCAATTAATAAAAAATTTATTTATAATTTTCATAATTAAAAGACTAAAAAATAAAACTTAATTTAAAAATCATTTATCTTTTTGAGTGATGTATGCAACATATTATTTAGAAAATATTTAAACCTCATCATAAAACACAAATTCCCATGACATTTTTATATACTTTATAAGTAAACAAATACAGTTTGTATACAGGCACTTGAATTTTATTCATACAATATTTTTAGAATTATTATTTTTGGGAAAATATAATATTTATTAGTAATTAATAATATCAGTAATAACAAATAGACCGATATTTATTAGTAATTAATCATATCAGTAATAACAAATATAATATTTATTAGTAATAATAAATACGGTCAAAATGATCATATTAAATATACCGATATCAGTTACAGTGTTACGGTAGTATCTGTTCTAGAGTATACTCTCAACTTTTAGACATTGATCGTTCAAACACTGTGTTGACATTACTGATTCTCGAACCCGTGATCTCTAGGAATAACAACTGTTCTCTTAACCACTGAAGCTAGATGATTTGATTCAAAAAATTATAACAGAAATTAAAACCCATTAAGTCAAAGTATGTGTGACTTTAACGGGATTAACCATATTGTCTCAGTAGTTAAAAGAACGATTATTATTTTTGAAAGTCATAAGTTTAAGCATTAATAATATCAACTAAATAATTAAACGATTAATATTTAATGATTAAAATATACTTTAAAATAAATTCTACTAAAACACTGAAAATACTTATATTACCTTATCTCAATTAATTTTAAATTTTAATATAAAAATATAATATTTTTATTTAAATAAAAAAACTTTTATGTCTGACCCTACTTGCATACCCTTGAACCGCCTTTCTCCTATTTACCTGGTTCTGCATATCCTGTCCTGTTTTAATATCTAACTAAAATTATAAAATACAAGGGAAACGAGAGGAGAAGATTGAGACACGAAACAGGGAAACATATTTCCCATCTGTCTGTCACTGTTGGTTCATGGGAAAGGAAACGGATCTTTTCAGCTCCAGACATGGCGAAGCTCGAAAAACCAGGACAAACAGCAATAAACCTAACAGCCATGTTCAGATATATATATAAGATAAGATCCGAAAACATAACATAAAATTTTATAAATTTTTAAATCGTTAAATAAATGAAACGGATAATTAAGATTAACAATATAATATATAAAAATTATCACTTAACATAAAGTAAAAAATTAGTTTTAATTAACTGTTTTATTTTATCTGACGATCTAAAAGATATATAAACATGGATGGATCTAGAGATATTAGGATACGATTGAAATTTTAAATTCTTTTATATTTTATATATTTTCTTTATATTTTTTATTGATAATTTAATTCTACACCTAAATTTTTATAGTCTTATACCCCTATATATTTAATATAATTTCTTGTACTCAACATCTTTTATATAAAATTTTAGATCCGTTATTATATATAAAACTTAAAAGCGTTAATTAGTCTATCCGTCAAATTTCCCCTGTTTGAAATGACATCGTATATAGTGTGATGGATCCAAATAATTAATTGGTGTGGTTTTGATCTCTATTTTAAATTCTTTTAATTTTTTTAATTAATTAATAATGATAATAGTAATATTTGATCTTTATCATCTAACATTGATCGTTCAATTACTCTACTGGTATTATTAATGTTCGAATTCGTGATTTCTAAAAACAATAACCATTTTTTAATCACTTGAACTAGAAGGATCATACTTCTGAATTTATTTTCTTAAGTTTAAAAGTTAACTGATAAATTTATATTTTTAAAGTTTATACGATTTGACCCTTTTAAATATTTGATCTTACTTTTATCTATTATTATTATTATTAGAGTCGGGTAATAAAAAACTGTATGCCACATGTGCTCCCTGATTACCATAGATCTTCTTGATCGTCTGTTGCTTGGTCGACTGTGAAACCCTCGTTTTCCATGTTGTGCGTCAGGTTGGTTGCCCCCAACACCTTTGATTTGCTTGACAAGGGATTGTTTAGGAACATGGGGATTGTCTATAAAAATTACCACACAATCATACCCCACTTAGTATATGTTTAGCAGGTGATTGAAAGATTTTTAGGGTCCTGTATAATTTATTAAATATGATTTTTAGAAATAAATTTTTATAACCTTCGTTAATTATAAAATTGTAGTCCTTAGAAGTAAATGTCATTTTTAGGGTTATTGTGTGATCGTTTCTATTGTGTCTGTCCAAAACCTCATTAGTTCTATAGAAGTAATAATAATAAAAATAATCAATAAGATTATATAATCAATTGTCGCATTTAAAAAATAATTATAACGTTTTAATAATTATAATTTTATAATTCATTTTTCTTAATAGTATTTTTAAAATTTTTTAATGAATTTCGAGATTAACATATGTAGTATATCAAAAGTTTGGGTCACTTTTTTAGGGATAATGTACGGTCGCTCCTATTGCGCTTGTCCAGAACCCTAGTGATGTTTAGTGGATAATTTTATGTAATGCTAAGGAATTATATGATATCATATAGTAAAATTTTAAGTGAGAAAAAATAATGACTAGATAATATATTTATATCTATCTATATATATATAACTACGTACATGAATAAAATTATATAATTTTATCTTTAAATTATAATTTTATTTTAAATAGGTTATCTAAATTTTTGAATATTTTATTTTTATCTATTAATCTTAGTCTAAATTGATCTCTAATTTTTTTTAAAGTATTTTAATATCTTTCTTAAATTATTATTTATATTACATCATATTATTATATACTACATATATGTTTATGATGATTAATAATTTTTATAATAATTTTATTAATATTTTTTGAATTTCTAAAAATTTCCATTATTAATCGAGTAACATAATATTTTTAACAATATTATTATTATTATTTGAGTAGTACCTACAAACCAGAAGAGAGAAAAAAAATATTCTTGTTGAATATTAAACTCAAGACTTAGTGAGAAAGGAAAGAGAAATTCTAAAAGACGTCATTGCAAGATTTAACACTCCTAATGAAATTTAATAATACCAAAAATCAATATATTAAACTTGAAAAATTATAAAAAATACATTAAGTTTGTTTTATAAAAAAGAAATATATAAATTAAAAAATTATTAAAAGAGTTCGATTTATAATATCTTTTATAATTAAAAATAATAATAAATAAATATTTAAAAATTATATTAAATTAATTAAATATTATAAATAATATAACAAGTGGAATTTATCTAATAATTTTTTCCCTAAATTACCCTGGTAACCGGTGAAGTTCTAAGCTAAGCAATGTAACCGTAACATTATTTTAATATTCCTTATCCTATAACTGTCCAGTAAAAAAGAGTGAAACAAAACAAAGAAACAATCATCAAATCACACTTTATAATGATTGAATAACCTCCTCTTCCTCTTCCTCCTCCTCCTCCTCCATCTTCTTCTTGTTTATCTTCCATTGCCATATCTTTTAGCTGCCTCAAGTAGTTTCAAAATCAAAACAAATTCTCTCGGTTATTCTCTACACACAGTACTAAATAATCCACTCTCTCGAAGCAAGAAAGGACTCTTCATTCTTCAATGGAACCAACACAAAGTTCCCTATGCTCCTCTCATTTCTATCATGAAAACCCTCCACAAAACCCAGTTTTCGACGAAGAAAGGGAGCCGATGTTCGAGAAACCCTTAACGCCGAGCGACGTAGGGAAGCTGAACCGGCTTGTCATCCCCAAACAGCACGCAGAGAAGTTCTTCCCACTCGGAGGCGGTGACTCGGGTGGGTTGCTAATGAGTTTCGAGGACGAGTCAGGCAAGCGTTGGAGTTTCCGTTACTCGTATTGGAACAGTAGCCAAAGCTACGTGTTAACCAAAGGATGGAGCCGATACGTCAAGGAGAAGAAACTCGATGCTGGTGACATTGTTTTGTTTCAACGACACCGTCTGGATTTGGGTAGGTTGTTTATAGGGTGGAGGAGACGCGGTGCTACAGCGGAGGATGGAAGCAGCGCCGGTGGCGATGAGCGGTGGGGTACTTGGAGATTATATCAGGGCCATCCTTATCTTGGGCACATTCAAAGCCTTGGGGCTAATGCGCCATACCAATCCGACTGTCTTCATGCAGGTATATTATATACATTTTTGTCACATCGTTGGCTCTTATCTTCTTTTTTTTTTCATGAATAAATTGATTTTTGTTTTATAATTTTTGGAATACTGTAAAATTGGAATTTATTCACACATTGAAGTGCGTGATGGACACATTCCAACTATGTAGGAGCAATGTATTATTCATTTATTTTATATTTATTATATTGGTTGATGTGTGTAGATTTATATAGTAAATAAATACATAAGATACAAATTTTATTACGAATGCATTTAAAAATAATAATTATTTCATATACAAATATATGTATAAATTTTATTGTTATAATTTTAGTTTTAAGGATTTTGTTTAGAGTCTAATATTTTAAAAATTTAAAGTATAAATTTTAAATTTAAGGGTGCAGTTAAAATTTATATCTTAGGGCTCAAATTTAAGGTTTATAGGTTAAACCTAAATTTTTGGTCATATTACTCTAACCTTTATACTCTAAATTTTATCCATAAACCTTAAACGAGATTTTTAAATTATAAAATTAAGATACTTATGAATTTTTTTTATTTTTACCGTAGATAGATAAGATATTTTTTTCCAGGAAGAATGAATTTGTTTTACTATTATTTATTATATATAGAATTTGAGTTAAATTTTCTATTATGTTGACGATTGATTATTAATGACATGGGGGCATGTGTTATATAAAATACAGGATCCGTAATTCAAAATCAAAGAACAGGTGGGAACCCAAAGAGGCTGCTACGGCTGTTCGGGGTGGACGTGGAGTGCCAGCTCGATGTCTCCGAACCATCAACGCCGGAAAGCTCGACGGTGATGAGTCAGGGTCTGGGTCAGACCACCCACCTGTTTTACTCTCCGTCCTGAACTTGATTGGACGGCAACTGGGTAAGCACATTCTAGGATATTTCATCACTGATTCACTGTTAACCACTTAAAACTTTGATTGAACTATTAATTAATTAATTAATTAATTAAAGAATGATTAGTAAAGTATTGAGTTTGGGGTTGTTTGCTTTGCTGCTGCATCTAATGAGACAGAATAACAAAAAAAAAAAACATAATTAGTGAGGTCGACCAGATACCACGTGGTCAAAAATATTGTTGCAAATTGCTGTCTGTGCGTTGAAATGTATGTAGATTTGGCATGATTGAGAATCAGTGCAAATAATTGAATGTCAACAGGGTAGGCGGTGTGGTCAGATCAGTTAGGCACATAATTCTAAATCTGCTGCGACAGGGATGATTACAATGCTATTTTGTAGGATATTTGTTTATATTAGTTTTTTTTTTTTTTTATGATTGTTACAGGATAAAGATGAGAAAAATCATGGGAGGATAAACATGAAGATGAACGTTTGACTTACTGGAGTACCCCACTAGGAAGATCAAAAATGAAAACTATTTATATTTTCTTAATTGTATTTTTCTCGAAGGAGAAAAAAGTTGCAAGAACACTAGAAGTAGGCAAGTTTCCAAGGCAGCATGAGAGGCCACATGGCATGGGGAAAGAGGAAGAGAGCGAGGGAAGTGATTCAAGTCATTGCATGTTTATGAAAAATAGTGGAAAATATGTAAACAAAGTGGCCCCTTGCATTATCAAATAATATTCGAATAATATAATATAATATAAATATACATGATTCAATCAGAATATGTGTATAGTTAAGAATAAGTAAAAATCTTCTGCCTCTTTTTCACATCTCTTTAAATGCTTCTTATTGAAATTTTTTAAAAATTAAATTATAAATCCTATCCTTTATTTTTTATATCTTAAACTTTACACCCTACCCTAAATTCCCTAAAACCTAACCACAACCACAACCCCTGACCTTGAACCTTAAGCCTTTCACCCTAAAACCTCTGATTTAAAACAGAGGAATAGAAAAAAAGCAGACGATTTCTACCTGCTAAGAACATCAATATCTTAACGAATAAGAATTTCATACCTCCTAATCATGTCTTATATCATGTCCCTAATAAAATTCTAAAAATTGAATTCTAAACTATACACTTTATCCATAATTTTTTAAACCCTAATCATTAATTTTAAACCCTAAACCTTACCTTCACTAATTTAAAATGGAACACAAAAAGAGACCAAATAAAGAAGCAACGATTTGCATCCTATCTTAACCCACCTAAATCCACAAGCTGGTAGGATCTAAGCTATAGGCCACTTGTGCTTAACCATTGAATCAAAACATTTAATACATGTTCTTAATCATGTACTAATGTAAACAACTCAAAGCAAGCTGACGGATTAGTAATTTTAAGACACGATTAAAACCATTAACCCTAACAGTGGTACTAATCATCAATTTTAACATGCATAGACAAAGCTTTGGACAACCTAAAGCACCTAAATGAGGCTCATACCTCACTTCCAGTGTTTCGAATAATAGCTACAGGGTTCTAGCTTACACGCATGTTTTCGAAAGACCTTCCAGGTAAACTAGAGATACATACAGGTAAGAGGGATTTGGTGACGAGATACATATATCTATGCATTTCTTATATGACTAATCAGATAAAGTGTCAACTGCTTAGGACAATGAGGATTCAGAAGAGAAAGTTACCTATTGAACACCACTAGAAATAGCCTCTGAAGTTTTTGTCTCTGTAAGCTGGAGGAACACCGGATATTGTTATTGTTGTGGCATCAGGGCAGTGGCCAATCAAGAGATAGAACAGGAGAAATATGTATCTCTGCCTCTACTATCAGCTCGGGAAGCAATCTAGCTTGCAGCTTGGAGTAGGGAATACACAGCAGACTGAAAAATGCATGAGATTTTCAGGCTAAAATGATACTAATGATGAAAGCATACATACTTTATGCATCAAATTAAACATATTAATAAAAGCTCAAAGAGTGAACCAAGACAAACCAGATAAGAGAGTGTTTTCACCCATGAATTCCTATCTACACCAATCCAGGCTGTTGAAAACCAAGACAATTTTGATAGTGAGCCTTGTTCTTTGATTGATAGCTCAAAAACCCTAGCTTGGTCCTTATGTCATTTACATCTGTACTGGTACTGGTTTGCAAATTCCCATTGACAGTGGCACCATCTACAGATGATGCAAGAGGAAAACGGAGTACTCTCCATGGCATGAGATGTTGCAAATTGTGAAGGAAACGACGAGAAAGCTTTTAGCTGCTTGGATTGCGATAAATAGTGCAGGCAAAATGGTGGGAAAAACTGAGAAGGGAGTAATTTGTTGAACAATAAACACGTTAATTTCATTACACAAGTGTGGTTTCCTCACAACACAATAGAATCTCTTACAACCAAATAATGATGATTTTAAGAACTATAAACACACTTAAGAAGAAAGAAAACATAGGACACTTTAAGATACAGAGTAATCACTAAAGTATAAATCATTCAGTGCCTTTTGAGAGCAAAACCAGAGAGTAGAATCAACACCATGAAGACAACAACAGTCACGAAGGATGCCACAACAGCTCCGCTCACATTCTGGCAAAAATCACCAAACTGGTTGCAGATGGCTAGCCAGTTCGTGTTGGGATTTCCATTGTGCGCCAAGTAGACGATGGCTGCCGCAGCACCGCCAGCAGCTGTGGTCAGAGTCAGTGCCACCTGACATATCCACCGGAAAAAACATTAACAATTTTCTCTTTTCAGAGATTGGATTAAATTTAAAGATATTGAGGAGTTGCTTACAATGTCTAAAATGAATAATAAGAGTCTGGGAGCAACTGCATAAGGGCGAACGATGGTTACTATGGAGAAAGGGAGAGAAAGGACGAGATAGCCGCCGACCAGTGCCATTGCTATGACGAAGAACCTGTATATTCATGTATATATTTCTTCGTATAAATAGATAGATAGACAAATAGATATGTGTGTTTATGTTATATATAAATGTTACGTACATGAATGTGGTGAAATCGTCATAACCAGCTTCGAACTGGAAGAACTGGGTGAAGAAAGGGAGAGTTTGGTCGCTGGTTCCCATGGTGGCAGCCGACGCAAGAGCAGCAGTTATGGCTCCTAGTCTGAGAAGGAAATCGGCAATGCCTAATCCCTTGTTGAACCCTCTCTTTTGCTCCCTCTGAGACCCGATGAGAGGCGCTTTGCCTTTTGCAACAGCGCTTGACTCTGGGACATCAATGGCTGCATGATCACTGCTCATCATTTTTGCTTCTTTTTAAGTGGATAGAACTTAGCTGCTACCTGAAAGTGTTGTCTGAGAAAATGCTTCGTTTGTGATGAACAATAGGCTCGAGGGATGGAGGTTTTATAGAGGTTCAAATCATAGTGAAGCATGCAATAATATAATATTACTAACAGAAATTAAAAAAAAAAATCCTGAATTTCTTTTGTTATTGGAGCAGGGAACTCTTATTCCTTTGACCTGCTAATAAATTGATTTTTGGGGGTGGGTTTGATAACTTTTTGAATATTTGGTAAATTAATTAGGGATTATGGATTAGGAGAATTAAGAACAATATCTTTGACTTTAACTACTTTAATCTGCCATCCTATATATAGCTTATGGATTAGTAGACTTCTCCGTTCCAAAACTTCAGACCAAATACCAACTCATTAAAGAATGTTCTTCTCTTAACCAATCAACACCCAAGTGGATTGGGTCAAATGGTGTTGCCTTTTAAACTTGCTCCTCTGCTCAACCAAGAAAGGATTAGTTGAGTGAGTGAGTGAGTGGTGGTTAAGATTTGAGGTATGGCCAGGTGCCCAATGACGAAGCTCGGACACACAATTTATTTAGAGAATCTGAAATAGATCAGTTGCTCAGATCGTGCGGCCTTTAATCCTAGGGTTCAAGCCCTCCTTATATTGTTTTCAGAATATTTAATTAGTTTTATTTTGAAAACTAGACAACGAAGACAGTTTGGCCGAGTGGTCTAAGGCGCCAGATTTAGGCTCTGGTCCGAAAGGGCGTGGGTTCAAATCCCACAGCTGTCATATAGCTTTTTTAGCTGTGATCCCCCTATTTTTCTAGCTGTTTTAGCTTTGTTCTATTAGTATTTATTCAAATACCGAAATTCGGTATCAGACTGTTTAAGCTTTAGTTATTAATAATAACCTATGCGCCTTGATAGTCATCTCCCTTCTCAGAGTTGTTTCTATGAAGAGTATTTTTTAATACTTTATAACTTAATTCATGAAGTTTACCTAGATGGGATGAAGGTGAAAGCTGATAGGGATGAGGCTTCCCATGCTTGCAGCACAGGTTGTTTATCATTGTTTTGTGGCCAAAATAGGTATCTCCAATTAGTTGGATGGTCATTGGAGTAGTTTACCCTAAAAAATAATTCACAAATTATTAATTTTTTAAAGTTATTTAAATTTTTATTTAAAATTTGATCTTTTTGAAGTGGAGTTATGCATACCCCTGCAGATGGATATCTATTGTGCATGGAATCTGATGTGCTTCAATTGAATCATAGATTTTTCTCTAAATCAGTTCACTACAAACATCTGAAATAGATTACTAAGAAGTAAGAAATAAAGCAGATGGTAATACACGTCATCACAGAAGCGAATCAAAGACAAGAAATTTGTTGATCTAACATGAGATGTTGCAGATAACAAATCTCAAGGCTTGCTCACCAGGCTCGGATGATATTTAGCTGCTCCACTTGCTTTGGCTGTCAGGACACTAAAAATGCAGCACGGAATATAGCCACTTGTAGCAGTTCAACATGAAACCTTCCTGAACGACGATTTATGGGAGGAGGGTGAGAAAGTGTCTGTTGTGGTCATCGGACTGCAAATGACCGTTTTCAAGCAACATAGAAGACCAATATACCTGCATGTATAGATTTATCTCATGGCTCATTCACACCCTAATTTTAAAAGCAAAGCATATATTTCTATCATGATGCAAGGATTGACAAAGATTTAACAGGAAACCACACCATTATATATCTCAGTACATAAATTCATTCAGAACGCAAAATCCTTTCGTAAGGAATTCAACGAGTTATATGATTCATAGACGAGTTTAAAAGCATAATCTTTTTTTTATCTGTGGCATGTCAGTCAAGTTCTTAAAGGAAACATTACACCATAGAAACACATTTGATGATCCAAAATGCAAGCACCTCAAAGGTGATTGCATAATCCCTCAAATCACAGCAGAATAGTATATGCGAGCGCCTCAAATGTGATTGAACAAACAAGCATGAAAAGGGTTAGGAATGTCTTACAAGCAAAAGATATATGAAACACATTCAATGATCTAAAATGCATCAACCGGACATATCATTGGAAATAGTGTATGATTAACAGAGGATTGCACATAGAACTCAAGTGCTTACCTAAAAGCGTGAGGGTGAATACTATTGTCAGTATCATTTGTATGGACTGCCGATTAAGTTTACAAAGATTGGAAATTCTAACAAATCTGGCATCACATGCTCCAAGCCTCCTTAGACGGCGCATGACCTTTATAAGAAACTCATGCAATCCCTGGTGACCACGGTCCCCAAATGCCGAACTTAGCCCAACATGTGAACCCTGTGAAAGAGACTCAGATCATAAAATGAGGTTATTGGCCAATAGAACACGACTCTCTGCTATAGAGGAAATGATGAGTTATTGTAAATTGCAAAATTAAGCAAATAACCATTTTTATAAATTAAATGAATAAATGTGCAAAGCCACACAGCAATAGTTCAAGATTTGATTCTTCTTTATAAATTCTACAACATTAGCAATTATGAACTCAAATTTTTATGCTAGTACAGATTCCAGGGCTAACTGCTTCATTGGCATATCTTCTAATGATTAATGCTACGAAGAATAGAAGCATTAGGATGGGTACCGAAACATACCCGAGCAGCAAGAGAAGCATCGATGTACAAGGGGGAATGCCCTTCTTCACCATCTTTCAATCGCTTCGTATAATTACTAGGAACCCTATTCCCATATGCAGTGCATATATTATTGAAGAAACCAAAGAGATTAGTTCTGCTGGAAAACCCACTCAACTTATTCTCATGGAAGGAACTCTTAGCTTTGCTTTCACCGGCTTCTAAATCCTAACTTCCATCTTCAGCATTCCCATTACAAGTGTTTGCTGGATCTATTCCCAATTTAATAGAATAATGAGAATTCACCTTCCTTACGTTATGCTCCTTCACAGAATCACAACAATGGCTACTATATGCAACACCGTTCATATTTACCTCCTTGATTTCTCCACATCCATTTGGAACAATTCCTGCATTTATCGAGCAAGATGCTTTGACCGGATCAAGAAATCTTTTCAAAATGTCAGTATCATCCGAATCGAATGGAATATCAAGTTCATTGTGATCCCCACCAGAAAGAAATAATGCCAGACCTTCTCTATCTTGCTCAGTCAACTTTCCAAACTTACAAGTGTTTTTCATGGGGTTCCCCATTTCCATTTCCTCCAATCTCTTCTCAGCATTATTTATGTGTTCTCTAATGGCTATAATAAACTGTTTATGTCTGGAAATGACATGCTCCTTAAAGTGAGACTGATCCATCCTAGCTGACGAGTTAACTGCTCGTTCAAAATCTTCCAACTAATTAAAGCAAACAATGAAGTACACTAATAAGCGAACCTGAAACACAAAATTTAGCTAAATGGATATAAAACTCGAGAGTAAATATGAATCAATACCTGCCATTTTGCTGTTTCGAGTATGGTAGCAAGATCACGCATATGATATCCAATCGAAGTAAGCAGCTTAGGGTCAGGATGATCCCCTTGAACAAGGCTTTTTTCATGCAAAAGAAGTTGGAAAATCGATTCCATCCTGAAAATACCAAACCAAATAGCCATTAGTTTTGAACTTCCATAAGAATAAAAAGCACAATAAATGACTCCATACTAATTCAATAACAGAAAACTAGGCCAATTTAAAAGCAAAAAATAAAAATAAAGTCTTTTAAAGTAGCTTTATTACAATTCAGAAGAAGCAATTAAGGCAATGTTTATAAGAAAATCAAACCAAACCAACATCCATCTAGCTTCCAAGGTCCAATCATACCAAAAGGACAAAAGAATAGACAAAACCTAGACTTTGTTTATTTTATAGATACTTGTAGGGAAGTTAAAAAGGAAACCAAGCATTAAAACCAAATTCAACATTAAAAAAAAAAAAAAAAAGTTTTACAAACTGAAAATCAGTACAAATTGAAATTCTCCATTTTATAAGGGAAAAACCTGTCAGCTGAATCTTGAACAACTTCGGCTGCTGAGAATAAAGGGTCGGATTCCCATTGGAGCAAGCTTGACTCCATTTCTGTATATAATCATACAAAGGGAAAGAAGCGTAATACGAGTTTTTTTCAAAAAATAAAAAATCGCTTCCCAACGAAAAGGGAATAAAAAAAAAAACAAATTTTGAAACAATGATCAACGAAATAAATGAAGGGAAAACGAATATAGGAAAGGTAATTCCTTTGCACTAAAAAATTTAATGAATTGGAAAGTGGAATGGAACTACAAGTGATTGTTTCTTTCTGTTGTTGCAGTAAATTGGGGGATTTGTTGGGGTTTTAGGGTTCCAGAAGGAAACAATCGATGAAAAAAATAGCCCTTTCTCTTCTAAGATTAAATATCATATAATCGGGAATAAATATAAACAATTTAATAATTTAAAAATTATTAATTTAAACATATATTAATATCAGATAATTAATCATTCCTTTATTTTTGTAGCTTTATTTTATTAGACGTTGATAATGTTTCTACTTGATAATGATCATTTATATTTATATTAATAATTCGTGATTATGTAATTTGATACACTGCTGAAGGATTTCTGTAACAGATTTTTTTAAAAAATAAAATTATCTCTTAATTATTTGTTTACCAAAAAGGTTTATAAACGGTTTACACAGTAAATTAATATAAAAAATTCTTATTAACGAGCATGTTTGAAATTTGAAAAACAATTATAATTTTTTTTATTTTCTTAAAGAAAATAATAATTTGTATTCATATCACATGTTTCACCTAATTTTTATGGATAGTGTAATATTTTAATACTGAAAGTTACCATTTCTTGATTTCTAAGCAAAATTAGAGGTTTAAGCGAGCAACCGAAAGGAAAGTTACTCACCATTTGAGAATTTTGGATCCTGTTATTTTTTTAGAATCCGGATTATATTCGAAATGAAAGATTATAAAAGAATTACATCATAAATATTAAAATTTTAATGTGTATATATAGAAATAATAAAATTTTAAAAATGTGAAATATATTGAAGTATTAAAACTATCACTCTCGAAATATTTAATAAAGCAACAATACTACTTTGATCAGAGTATTCTAAGAGAAAAGTAATTTTTTTCGTTAATTGATTTTGACATATCAATAAAATCGTAACAAAGATTCAAAATATTTATAGACTACAGATTTTATTGCTAGCAACCAGGGACGGAGTCAGGATTTCGGGTTAAGGGGGCAAAACATAAATGTTTAGAAGTAGGGGGCAAATTCATAAAAAAATAATTTAAAAAAAATTAAATAGGGGGACAAAAATGAAAAAAAAATCTTCGGAATGGGAAGGGACGCCATACAGCTCTGTCACTGCTAGCAACGCTCAATTGATATTTATCACGTTAAATTGTTATTAAATAGAGAACACTATTACAAATATAAATTAAAATTATCATAAAAATATATGTATAAACTATCATAAAAACAGACGGAAAACTGAAAAAACAAATATGATATAAAACTAACAATATATAAAACAAGAAAATCTTACAAATAGTATTCATTGGCGAAGATAAATTTTTACTTATATTATAAATATTTATTTATGATAAATATTTATATATTAAAGACGATTTTAATGTATTTTATTATTAAAATTTAACATCTATTAATATTAGAAATTTTATTTTATGTTTATAAATATAAAATTTATATAAAAAAAAAATTGAACACAATTATACTTAAAAATATAATATTAAAACTGGGATGTTGGATGAATACAGATTTATAGACCTAATCCAATATCAACGGTTCAACTTCAACAGTTAAGATACAACAGAGATCTTTGCAAAATAGATGAAAATGCCTGCAATGTCGGGACGTGAGGTCCGTTAATAGCTTTTTCATAATTCTATTAACTTTATTTCTTCAGTTAGCATCAAAGCTGGAATAGCTCAGTTGGTTAGAGCATGTGGCTGTTAACCACAAGGTCGGAGGTTCAAGCCCTCCTTCTAGAGCTAAACATCCTTTATAGTTTCACTTTTTCTTTTACAACGACGTCGTTACCCACATGACTTCCCCACTCGCTTCCTTGACTCACTGGGTGACTGGGTTCTTGTTTAGGTAAACTTCATTGAAGGTCCCTTTTATTTGAGTTGTATTTTATTTTAGTTATCTATTTCAAAAAAATATTATTTTTGTCACTTCTATTTTTGATCTGTTATATTCGTATCACTATATTGTTAACACTAGTTAGTTTGATGATAATGTATGTTAATTAAAAAGGTTATTTTTTTAATTTGACCCTTAATCACTCTCGATCTCAGTTTTTATCCCACAATATCACTACTCTAATTACCTTCTTCGGTGGATGATCATGCATGGTTTTAGAACAGAAGAATTATAACTCGATTATGCTTGATTTTAGAACATAAATATGTTTTATTTATTTATTTAGCTAACAGTGATTACTATCTGTTCTAGATGATAATCTCAACCATTTAACATTAATCACTTAATCACTTTGCTGCAATTATTGGTGAACTTTAAGAATATTAACCGTTTTGTTAACCATTTAAATTAAAAGGCTCATAACAATAGAAGCATGTTTTCCCTTGAATCGAAACACACATTTCATTTACATAATCAATGCTCCAAGGTTTATTTACATAACTTTGCGATTATAAGAAAATTATAAGAAAAAAAAATTCAAGTGATAATAAAAACAAAAATGACAAATTTAGAATATAAAGGATAACATTATCTAAAAATATATATGAATGATGACATTGCAGATAATTCAAGAAAAATTTAAAAAATATTCAAAATAACTAATTTAATATGTATATTATATTTTTTAAGTAAATTTTTATATATTTTTTTAATTAAGATTATAAATTTTACTTACCAAGGTCATTTTCGACATTTAGTCTCCACACAATCAAAACCCTAGCTATAAAATAGTTTTAACTGACTCCGCCGCATCTCTTCTAAAGCTAAACTTGTCGTCTGCAGAAGCGCTACCAGAACTCTCGTGCATTTCGCCTGAAAACATGGTAAGTCTCGTTTTTTCTTTTATCTTTTCTTTCAACATCAAGCTAAATCTTGTTTGGTTGGTGAGAAAAACTAAACTTTAGGTTTTGGGTATAAAGAATAGAAATTTAAAAGTTAAGTTTTACATACGAACTGTAAATTGAATAACACTGAAGCTAAATAAACCTGGAAATTTGCAAAGCATTGGAAAGGGAAGCTTCTTATTGGAATCATATACTAATTAGATTAGATTTAACGTTGTATTTGTTGCCGATGGTGTTTATTTAGATTCGTAGGATCATTTTGTACTAGTGTTTTTGTTAGTTCAAGGCAGATTTAGGTGATAGTTCCGTTGATTTGAGGTATTTTTCAGTCTAGGAGAAAGGTTAGGGAGCCCAAGGAGGAGAATACTACCCTTGGACCTGCTGTCCGAGAAGGCGAGCATGTTTTCGGAGTGGCTCACATTTTTGCTTCCTTTAACGACACATTTATTGTAAGTGATAACATTCTCAGTTTCTCTGTTGTACATTGATTTTGTCTCCTGGTTGTCCATTCCATTTTAAATGGTGTTATTGAATTGAAATTGCAGCATGTGACAGATTTGTCTGGAAGGGAAACAATGGTTCGCATCACTGGTAGGGTTTGTGTTCTTCTTTTGGAAATGGTTCTTCTGCTAACTTGGTTTTCGTCGTCTACGTAGTGGAGGATATTTTAAGCTATAGTAATTAATAATATGTTAATCAAACATTGCTGTGTGCGTTAATATTCATTCACCTGCTCAGAGTTGTTTCTATGAAGAGTATTTTATAACATAATCCCTGAATTTTACCTAGGTGGGATGAAGGTGAAAGCTGACAGGGATGAGTCTTCCCCTTATGCAGCCATGCTTGCAGCACAAGATGTTTCTCAACGCTGCAAGGTTGCTATTGCTTACCTGTTTGAATTTTGTTCTACTTAGCATCATGCCTTGAACTTATTTTTGTTCGTCAACGTTGTCTGTAGGAGTTGGGTATTACAGCCCTTCACATAAAGCTTCGAGCCACTGGAGGTAACAAGACCAAGACACCTGGTCCTGGTGCACAGTCAGCCCTTAGAGCCCTCGCTCGTTCAGGCATGAAAATCGGACGCATAGGTACAAATCTTTCATTCCTGTTGTTTCAATTCATTGGGTCCATTTACTTCAACACTCTACAAACTGACAATGTAACATTTTCTTCACCTCAGAGGATGTTACTCCAATTCCCACTGATAGTACCCGCAGAAAGGGTGGCAGACGTGGAAGAAGGCTGTGATTTTTCGCTTCATATCTACTCAGTTGCCGCAGTTGGTCCTTCAATACTAGCAGTTTGTTTTTGAAACAATTTTCTGATAAGGTTCAAGTTTGCTTTGCGGTGTTCTGTTGCACGTTTATATTTCCTGAATGGATTTTGATCTTGAATCTTAATTAGACAAGAAGTTGTGGAACTCTTTATGCACCTTAATTCGAAGATATGTTTTGATTGTTCTTGGTTTTACATGTGAATTAATCTGTCCATAGATGACTGTTTTTAAGTCTTAGATCGTCCTGCTATGTTGATCGTACATTTAAACAAAGAACACCTTACAACACCTTGTTCTCGTCGCAGCAATCCTAAATAAGCTTATAACACCCCATGGAACGGCCATGATAGAGAAATCCCACGATTTTCTTCTCCAATTGCCACCCTCTCGCACCGGCATCGACCACCACATCCTCAATGTTCCCTACTTTACCAGTTACCACACTTGATGAACTTCTTCTCGATAAACACACTCCACGAAGCTATAATCTTCCTGAAGTTTCATCTTCCATCACACATACAACACGATCATCACCGTACATACTTGTTTCCTTAAACCTATTTTTGAATTCTTTGTCGGAAACTGAATCACAAACAGTCAGTTGTCGTAATAGCTCTAAAAAACCTTTGCTTTTGTCTGAAAGTTTCAGCTTTCGAACCCTGAATTTGTTTCCTTCCGATGATGAATCATTGTTTGCCATTTCTTTTTGGCTTAACTCAGTAATAAGTGCTTAAAGTATACACTTTTTCTGAAATAGATGCCTAATGTTTTTTTTGACTGAAATAAGTACCTAAATTATATATTTTTTCTGAGATAAGTGTCTAATGTATTTTTTGGCTAAAATAGGTGCCTAAAGTTTTATTCCCTTAGTATTTTAAAGTAACACTGTTAAAAGAAAATTGTTTAATTTATAAATAAGTACCTAAACTATATATATATTTTAAAATAGGTTCCTAATGTAATTTTTATTGAAATAAATGCCTAATTTTTTTCTTATAAGTAATTTATATTTCTTATAAGATGTAAAATTATTTATATATCATCGTTTTAATCTATTAAATTATTTATTATAATTGATTAATAATTTATTTAAATTTGATTAGTAGCTGAAATTATGAGAAAAAAAAATATTTTTTAACAACATTAAAATAAAAAATAATTAAAATTTATATAATTTTATATAAAAAATATAAATTATTTTTTATTAATATAAAATATTAATAAAAATATTAAAAAATAAAAATTATATAAATAATTAATTATTTATATAAATTTTAATTATTTTTTATTTTAGTGTTGTTAAAAACTATATATATATTTTAAAATAGGTTCCATTAATGATTGTTGTGGAAAATATAAAAAATATTAATATAAAATTATATAAATTTTATTAATTATTAGTTTTATTTTAGTGTTGTTAAAAATTATATAAATAATTAATTATTTATATAAATTATATAAATTATTTTATTTTAATTATATAAATAATTAATTATTTTTTATTTATATAAATTATATAAATAAAAACTATATATATATTTTAAAATAGGTTCCATTGATGATTGTTGTGGAAAATATAAAAAATATTAATATAAAATTATATAAATTTTAATTATTTTTTATTTTAGTGTTGTTAAAAAATATTTTTTTCTGTTAATTTAAAAGGTTAAATGATTAATTTAAGATATAACTAATTTTATATCTTATAAAAAATATAAATTACTTATAAAAAAAATTAGGTATTTATTTTAATAAAAATTACATTAGGCACCTATTTTTTAAAAAATATATAGTTTAGGTACGTATTTATAAATTAAACAATTTTCTTTTAACACTGTTACCTTAAAACACTAAGGGAATAAAATTTTAGGCACCTATTTCAACCAAAAAATACATTAGACACCTATCTTAGAAAAAATATATAATTTAGGCACTTATTTCAAAAAAAAAATATTAGGCACCTATTTCAGAAAAGATGTATACTTTAAACACCTATTATTGAGTTAAGCCTTTCTATTTTACAATCCTCTACGTGGTAAATAAAAATGGTATCTTTCAATTGAATTAAATATCAAATATATATGGGGGAAGCAAAGACGAGAGACGGCTCCGGTTGAGATGAATCGACGGTGTGACCTGTGGGTGTCGAGAGGGAGGGGCTGAGCGACTTAGGTTAGGGTTTTATATTTTTCATAGTTTTATGTTTATTATATTTTAATCATAATTGAGACGTCTAATGCTTGTAAGAAAATACGACACGTGGTTGGTTGGTCCAAGATTGTGGTTGTCGCAAGACAAACCCTTTTGCTCATTTCCTCTCAGCCGCTCACATAGAGAAAAACCCAGAAACTTATATTGAAAAGGGAACGAAAAGACCGAAGCTTTAATGTCATTAGAAACAGAATATGAATGCTTAATCCAATTTCCATGTCGAAACCATTGATTCAACGCATTTCTCCCTTTTTCATATCTCGAATCAAGCAAAACCACAACCTTCTCAACTCTTCCTTTTCTTCCTCTTCTTCAGCTCTTCGTGAAGCTTCTTCTGAATCTCCTTCTCTCGATGCAGTTCACATGACTGATAATTGCGTCAAGGTAAAATCTGGAGGAAAGAAAGAAATAGATTTCTTTTTTAATTCATTTGTTTTTATTACTATTATCTTTTGTTTATGGGATTTCGTTTATTTTTTGCTAGTATTGCTTTGTTGGGGTTTTCATAACAATTTGTTTTTAGAGTGTTTTGCAATTTAATCGAGGACTGTTTTTGCGTTTGGAAGCTGAGAAAGGGAAGAAAAAGATTGAACCTTTGGAATTTATGTTAACAAATTGAAATTGAATGAGTCATGTAAAGTCATGTAACTTTTTTTTTCTATCACCAAAATAGATTGCAGTAGAATACCCTTTTTTTTTGAGCTTCGAACTTTTAACTTGTTAAAATTATATATTGTCAGGCAAAGTTAAAGAAAAAAAATTGGGGTATATAAATGGTAGCGCTGTATATCTTATTATATATGTCTTTTAAAAAGGGAGTAATAGTCTATAACAAATATGTATAAGAAATTTAAGAGACACTTTAAACCCTTACTTGTTTTTTCATTGTAGTGACTTTTGGTTTTCCTTACAGAGACTGAAAGAACTGCAATCATCTGATGATAAGATGCTTCGGCTAAGTGTGGAAACCGGAGGATGTTCGGGGTTTCAATACGTGTTTGATTTGGATGACAAAACAAACCCAGATGACAGGTTTATTTATTTCCTGTTGTTTTTCATTTTATGAAACGTATACTTAATTTCTTACTATCTTCCTACTGCTGTACCCATTAATTCTTTTTTGTATCGAATCCTATTTGCAGAGTTTTTGTAAGGGAAGGAATGAAGTTGGTAATTGATGATATTTCCTATGATTTTGTAAAAGGAGCAACAGTCGATTATGTCGAGGAGTTAATTCGTTCTGCATTTGTGGTAAGTCGTGTTGTTCTGTGCATAAATGCATCAACGATGTTGTCTAGGAGCAACAGTCGATTGCCGAATGTTGCTTGCCTTAACCATAACTGAGAACTTAGATTAGATGCAAACATTCTTCATTTATGGTTGAATGAAAAATGTTAAAATGTAAACAACAGATGCAGTTCTATGTTGTTTAGGTACTACTAAATCGATTCCGTGTTCGTACTAAGCCCTCCCGCAGTTTAGTATAGTATGCTATAAGCAATGCTGCATTGTCTGAGTTCCGATTTCTGGCGCAGGTGACAACAAACCCTAGTGCAGTTGGAGGGTGCAGCTGTAAAAGTTCATTCATGGTGAAACAGTAGATCTTTCAAGTACATTGCTCATACTATCAGTTAGGCTGAGAGTTTCAGTTGACAAAATGAATTCACTAAATCAAATTTATACCAAATTTTTTGTCTTAACCTCATTTATCTGGATGCAAACATAATAAGCATACTTCATTTTCCTAGTTCTTTGTTACCTGGATTTGAGATGAATACTATAATGTAATGAAGTGTTGATGTCGATGAGTTCGGTTACTCTTTTTGTCTTTGCTCTCGAATTGATACCTCATTCTTATATTAATGTGTTCGGTAATGCATGGAATAGATCAGTAGACACCCAAAATTTTCCAAAGACTTCGACCAGCACATGGTTTAGAACAATCAAATATTGTACCATTTTATTTCAACAATGAGCATTGCTACTTAACAGACATGCTCAGACCCAATTCTCAAAAAACAACTTCAGAATACCTAGAAACAAAAGCATGATTTCATTCCTCCGATTGCCTCTTTCCTAGCACCGGAATGTCTTCGTACCGTTTCTGTTGTACAACAATCAAATCAAATATACAAGTTAATACATGGACTACTTAAGCTTAGGAAGCAATTGATCATAGCAGACAGAGATCAGGAAACTTGCAGTTGTCCTGCCATCGTGCAAGCAATTCCTGAGGGTGTGTCGTTTAAGACATGCAATAAGACTATAAAAAGCTAGATTATATTATGTCGTTTAGGAAGAGGAAACAGAAAGTACTTCATTTTTGGCTATGCATGACAGTGCATACAACTGACAGCAGATAATATCAACACAGTCCAAAAGATCTGATATGAAATAGGAAGCAAGGAACATATCACCCACCACTGAAGAACAACATGAACTGCTGTATTTACTGAACTGCCGGTACAGCCTTCGATTAAAAAAAATTGTCATAATGTTTCTGGAAAGTCAATCCCAGACAATTTAAGTGAGATAAGGCATATTCCCACAGTTTCAAACTGATTCTAAACATGGAGTTTTCGAGCATCTACCTTAAAGGGTAAAGGAACTTCAAACTCAACTACTGAATGTAATAGGCCAAAGAAAACCATAAAAACACTGGTATTAAGGGTACTTAGATATTTTCGATACCGAAATGAGTCAAATAAAGGAGCCACAATCCAGGTCTTCTTAACTAGAATAAAGGTCTAAACAACTTATATCAGAGATACGGCATATATTCCCACAGTTTCAAACCGTTTCTAAAAACAGTTTTTGAGCATCTAATAGCCAATATATTTGGAGTTATGGAAGTTAATGATGTTCTTGAACAAAAATCAACATCTACCTTAAAGGGTAAAGGTATTTCAAAATCCACTACTGAATGTAATAGGCTAAAGAAAACCATAAAAAACACTGGTATTAAGGTGTGTAGATATTTCTGAAAAGGAACCACAATCCAGGCCTTCTTAACTAGTATACAGGTTTAAACAACTTGTATCACAGAGAGAGTAGGAGATATCTTATCCACAATGCAATTAAATACAAATCATTGTGTAAGTTAATATATTGACGATTAAATTTGGGACTAATATTCCAGACAAACAGGCATAAATAAGCTGCCCAAGACCTAAAAATGCAGTAGAACCGATATCCCAAAGAATAGAAAAATTACCCCAACATTGTTGTATTCCCAGAGCCTATGAACTCCATAATCCACAGCCTACAAAAGCCGAGTCAATTATAGTAAGGATCTACACCAGTCCAAACATTCTTCAATCCTCAGAACAAAAATATTCCAAACAGTAAACAGCAGCTAACTTTAAACATTAATAATTTAATAGAAACTCAGAATTTACAATAAAAGAGCCAAATAATCTATTAAAAGTAACAAACATCCGCTTATAATATCCCAAACAGTAAACAGCAGCTGATTTTAAATATTATTAGAAACTCATAATTTACAATCAAAAACCAAATAATGAATAAAATTTAACAATCCTAAGATCAACAAAATTCCAATCAGTAAGTTTAGAAAACCCTAACTTCCCCCCTTAAAATCAACAAGAAAATTCAATAAGAACAACGGATCAAAATTGGAAACCAAATTCAACGCGAAAAGGAGTTAAACTTCACCCGTTCGCCGAGGAAAGCGCCGGCGATGACGAATGTAACGTAGACAGAGTTACGTCGCATTATGACCCTGTAGAGACCTTCAAAAAGGCCTCCTTGACCACGTCTCCTAGATGCGTAATCCATGAAAGTTCGCTAAGGTATATGGAGTCTCTTTTGCTGGGATCTACGATTAGGGTTTTCAGATATGCCGTGTGCGAAGAGATGAAGAATTTTGCTCTGTGACGATTAAACCTTCAACCCTGGGTATCGGGTCGAACCGCATGATATGGATTTTGGCTCAGGGTCAACGGCCCAATTGTCTCCTTTTAGATTATGACAAGTCTTACCAAGCACACGTGTGATCTCTAACATTTAATTTAGTAAATCTAAAATAAAAATAAAAATAAATATTATTAGATAATGTCAATAATTCAATTAAGTTTAATTCGATTAATATATTATTAATATAATATAATATTAAAAGACGTAAATTTAAAAATTATTTTTAAAATAAATACCTATAGCACTTAAAAATATAATATATCTCTACTTAATAAAAAACCGAAAATTTTAAGAAAGGAAACTGATTTTTATTAAAGTTGAAATCAAACTGGATTAAAAGATACTAAACCCATTATATTGATGGGTATTTATAACTATTTAGAAACAACTTAAACGGCACAACAGATTAAGGCCTAAATGTTTAACAATCTGATTACAAACTTGCACATAATTAACAACAAATTACTGACTCAAGAACAACTAATGACTTAACTGGCTAACAACACCGGAGACTGGGATAAGGGTGGAAACCTATAAACGTAGCGCAGACTACTACTCTCCGACCAGAAGTGCCTTGACTATTTTATCCGGTATCACGTCGTCTAGCGGAAACATATGTCCAGCGCCAGGTAGTTCATGGTAATGAATCCATGGGAGTTGTTGGGCAATGTAACGTTGCAACGTAACCGGTACAAGCTTATCCTCATCTCCGTGCCATAGGTGAACTGAGCCCTCATTGTTAGGAAATGGGTTGTCTAGTTCCACAGGAGAGAATTCCCATGTTCCGAATCCGATTATAATGTCCCGATGCAGGGACTCATATTCACCTTGTTGTCTTATGTGTGCCTAAGAAAGGACAGACAAGATTAAGATTGCAGCAAACAGATTCCAATGACTTAAACCCCCACAAACCAGCAATCCACAAATATAACAAAATCACAGCTTGACTATTAGTCAACAGAATTAAACTGACAAGTAAAAAAAAAGTAGGATTTTTTCTGGTCGAGAGATACATACGATCTTCCTCATAGGGCTCTTCATCAGGAGTTCTAGGTCTTCACTAGAAAAATTATCAAGACTGTTGGCGATAACACTAGAACCAGGGAACCATTTCTGAGTGTTCCACCAGTAGGTAAGCCAGGGAGCATAGTGAGACACACGAAGTGCCCATTGGTCCTGCGGTAACTGTAGCTGATATGCTTGGTTCGTTAAATTTGAAGGTAAACCAGACCACCAGTAGTTAATTACTGGACCTATCAATGTTGCCCCTGCTAACCTGTCGTGGTTGCAAACATCAATCGTATAAGAGAAGTGAAACACACAAGTAGCATACACAACAGTAGAATAAACATTATATGCAATCTCTTGGTTGCTCGCTTAAGTTGCATTCGAGTAGTTCCGTAAAATACCTGTGAGGGATGTACTTGAGGCAGCTCCAAATCACCTGCCCCCCCATAGAAAATCCAATTACATAAAACTTGGATCCCAAACTCAATTGATCGGCAAGCTCTTCTATATCCAAAGCCATACTTTTTACTGTTCGTTTCGGATTAGGGTCGCTCTCTCCATAACCTGGTCTGTCAAAAGACACAATGTAGATCCCTAATTGTTCAACAAGTTCCTGGTAGAAACAAGAAACAACATCAAAGTCAAACGACACTCAATCCAAGCATCTTATAGCTGAAAGCTTAAATGACCATGAGAAACAAATACCGGTGACAGATTAATAGTATCAAATCTACAAGAATCGAATCCATGGACTTCGACGATTTTATACTTTGCTGCATCTCGTGGAACACCACGCTCTCGGTAGGCCAAATGCCGTCCATCCCTCAGTTGTATTCTCGGTACCGTGACAGGTGGACCATCAGGAGAGCCACATATTTTAGGTGGTGGTGGCTGAATGGCCTGAAAAGCCCATGCCAAAGCTCCCACAGACAACAACAATAGTATCTTTGTAAACAAACCTGGAATTGAAAATCAATTAGTAATCCCATGTCTCATAGTATATTACAATATAATCATGGTCAAAATATGTCTGCCGCCACCAGTCTTGTACTTGAATACAGTTTGAGGTCAAGTCTCTTCACTTAAAAAGGCTAAAAAGTAAATCCCTGTTCTTAGATTTAAAAACACTAATCCAAACTTTAACACTATCAATGGATAACATCAAGCCAAGCTAGAAAATTCAACTCTTTGCCACAGAAACAGAATGCAGTCATAAAAATTACAAACAAAAATCACTGCAAATCTAAGATCCAAAATCCCATCTTTCCAAGAACAAAAGCAGATAACTAAGAAAACAAAGTGACCCAGAGTTTACAAGAAATGGTGAATTCAACAACAATGCTTCAAACCCAAATCAGATTAAACAATAGTTTAGATCTTTTTGTAAAAGAAACAACCTGCAGGAAGGTTGAAGGAAGTGTTTTGCTTTGCTTTTCTAGTGTGAGCTCTTGCAGATGCAGCAGATATTTTCCTATTCATTCCTCCTCCTGCCATCTCTGGATCTCAAAATAAACCCCAAAGGGGTCCTTTGAAGATTTATATCTAACAAGTAACAAGAGCCAAGAGGTAGCTTTTTTAATAAAGAAAATAAGTGGCCACAAAATATTTTATAAATTACAGTGTAAAAGTTACGACACTTTTAGATATCGCCGCTAGCAAGAGGGGATTCGGAGAAATTATAGAAATGTTGTGAATGAAAATTTTAATTTAAAAAATAAATTAATAAAAATAAATATTTTATAATTATTTTATTATATTATAATTTATTTTGAGTTTAGAAGATCGTTTTTTTAATATGATGAATTAATAAAAATAATAAATATTTTTCAATGACGGAAAAAGGAAATCAGTTTTTAAATAGTATTTTTTTCACTCGAGTAATGTTTTAATAGTGTTTTTTTATAATAAAATAAATTAAAAAAACATTGTTCAAGGACGGGTTCTTTTCACCCGTCTTTGAATATTATTTATTACTTTTATTAATTCACTGTTCAAAGATAGATTGAAAGAAATCAGTCTTCTGAATTCAATAATAAATCACAATATAATAAAAAATAATAGGTAAAAATAATATTTTTTGAATTAAAATTTTCAGTCACAATATTTTTATAATTTTGTCAGGGGATTTGTATTGTTTTAATTTTTTATGATATCATTTATAAGTGATTATTTTTATTAATATATTTAATTAAATTAAAAAAATAAATATCGTACCTACAGGTGGTCATATATAAGAGTACTGTAGTTTTTATTACAATTTGCAAAATATTTTACAATCACCTTTTTATCTTAATTAAAAAATTAACTGTATTATTTCCTCAAAGACTTCCGATATGTTTTATTTATTTATTATTATATTCTAATGTTTTATTACGTATTTTTTATGTTTAAAAAATTAAATAAATATTTAAATTATATCTTAAATTAAATAAAAAATATGTCTTTGGGTCATTAAAAAAACCTTGAAGAGAGATAAGATCATCTCTTCTTATTTTCTAAAAAAATTAAAATAAAATCCGCTTTTTCTCTTTAAAATAAGATAATTTATCAACCCAAAATTCAAGCCCAATACCAAGAAGGAAGCCCATAAGGTTCCTTTGAGCCTCTAACAACCCATCTTAACCCAACACATCAAATTTATATTTTAGATAAATCGAGCTACGAATTTTAAAATCTGAATCGTTATAATTATTATTTTTATTTACCTTTCATTTTTTTTTTTAATTTTGATCGTTAATCAATGTCATTTTCCTTTAAATCCTAAAAAGTCATGTTTCTTGAGCCGTATTTTTTTAGAATTATAACACGTAAATGAAGGCATGCTCTATCAACGTCAATTTTATTCTACACGTTAAAAAATATCATTTGATAAATTGAATTGTGGTGCTAAAGACCGTTAATATTAAATATTATTAAATTAATTAATAAAAATTAAAAATTTTAAAATTTTAATATATAATTATAAATTGTTTAAATTTTTTTATTTGATTATTATATATTATATTTTAATTTTTCAAATAATTGAATAAAATATTAATTTTAATTAATTTAAAAAATAAGAAAATACTAAACGCTAAAATTAAAACTCTAAACATTAAACCCAAAATCCTAAATTAGTTTTGGATGTTAAGTTTAGGGTTTAGAATTTTAGGGTTTAGGGTTTAAGATTTTAAGGTATATGGTTTTATTTTTTGACTGTTAGGGTTAATGATTTAATGTTTTGGGTTTTTAGTGTTTAAGGTTTAATATTTTTATTTCTTTGAGATTAGGGTTTTAGGTTTTAGATTTAGGATTTTTTATTTTTTTAATTAAAAATAATTTATTTCAAAAAATATTTAATTATATAAAAATAATATATTTAATTTTTTATTTTAAATAATTTATAATTATACGTGAGTCATTGATACTTTTAATTTTTACTAATTAATTTAATAATATTTAATATTAATAAAATTCAGTAATATTTAACACACTAATAAACTCATTCCGATAAATAATATTTTATTGTTAATTTATTTATTTTTCACCTGTAATAATCTTACAACATCATGTGGAACTGATTTTTTTCCTTGTTTGCTTGGTTAATGTATGAAAAAATTGATTGTTTTATTTCAAGAATTAATTGTCATTTATCTTCTGTAAATAAACATGCACAGATAGAGAGAAAGCTATTGTGGTATTATATGAATTTCCATACACGAATAATTTTAACCTTTAAATCAAATATTTGAATTTAATGAATTGTATTCAATTTAATATTTATTTTTTAAAAACTTAAATTAATTTAAATATTTAATCAATATTCGTTAAGTCAAGATATTAAAACATAAATATCTAAATTAATATATATTTCATTTTATAATTTAAATTAATTGATTATCAAAGTAAATGAAATTAAAAAATAAAATTTAGATGAACGAGTATTAATGCATGTCACAAGAAATATTAACAAGTAAATTAAGCGACAAGAAAGTATGGAAATTAAAGATCAAGCGAAATAAATAAATACATAAATTAAATAGCAGAATTTAAGTACGTAAAGTAAAATAGAAATTAAAAAATTAGGTGTTAGCAGTTAAAGGGTTAATTAGCAAAATTAAATAAGTTATAATAATACGATTAAAAACGAGTCAAACAATAATATAATAAATGATAAAAAATATAATATATAAAATATAGATCTACAAGGCTAGACTTCTAAATCAATTAACCTGTTTGATTTTAATCGAGTTTTTAAGACAAACGTGACTATCATTTATACCAAGTTTTCCTTGCGTCATTTTATTAATGTTTTTAGATGACTTCAAATTAATGAATTTTTAGAGTGTAAATGAAGTGCGATTTGGATAATCAATATCTAAATATTGATATCAAGACTCATTCTGAATTTATAGGGAGTAATTAATATACATAAATTTGAATCAATAAATATATTTACATTTATTATTATATTCTAATTTAGTATACGTTTATTAATTAGTCATTTGATAACGTATATATTATGTTGATAATAGGTGGGTGGGTGGGTTTTTGGTTGGTTTAAATACGTCATATTATATTAACCTTTAAATCTGATCTCGATCTTTTTCAAAATAAAATATTAATTTAAATTATCGACGATAAAATTAAATAGATTAAAACTCAAACAAAATTTCATGATAAAAGAAAACACTAAAAAATAAAAAATAATTTAAAACCCATAAAGTATTTATATATTTATTATAAATATAATAAAATAAAATAAAAATATATAAAATAAGGCGAGAAATTTAAAACATATACGCAAACCCATTCCGTCCTAACTCGTAATATTTTAAAAAATAGAAAAATATTTTAAAATTTAATTATAATACATAAATAGAAATAATACAAATCCAATATAAATTATATAATATATTTGTTTTAGGTAGAAATAGAAGGCGTGTGACGAAGGGATTTCCCCCAAAGATTTCTTGGATTTTAAAATCTAAAATTTATTATAATTTCTCCTCAAAGAAAGATTGCTCCACACTAAATTATTATTGCTATAATAAAGTCAATACCAAAACTTATTAATTTAGATCTTTAGGGTTGGTAGATTATTAATTGGGTTGCTAAAGAATTTCAGTGGGGCAGATTTTAAAATATAAAATTTTCATTTTTTAAGTCCATAAATATTTTAATTAACTAACAAATCGTTAGCATCTGAATTTGCATTTAAAATTTTAATTCAACATATAAATTAATTTTTAGAGTAAATTAATTTGAGAGAATCAGTAAATATTTTAAAATGTTAAAATTAATTGTGTTTATTGAATAATTTTTGGTTAAAATCATCTAAGATTACTATTAATGATGAAATTAAAAGATGTTTGGATTGTTGTTAAATTAAATATAGTTCTAAAAAATAATAATTGAATTTAAACCCTGATTTTTTATATCCTAAACCCTAAATTCTACACTTTAAAATATATTTTATCTCTAATTTTATAAACTATAATTATAATTTTTGATTTTAAACCCTAAACCTACTAATTTAAAATGAAGACACCAATAGAGGCAAGATTAAGAGGTAGACGATTTGCATCTGACGAAAGAAGGGTGGATGAGAAGATTTAGCTTCAGGTGATTGATTGAGTGATCTTTGAATTGTATTTTGTCATTGTATTTCCTCGAATTAGTATGAGTATTCTTTTTCTTCATCTACGCTTAGGAAGGGTTTAACTTGTCCTATTTTTTATATGTTTTTGTTTGAATAAAATCATGCTTTTGATAAAAAAATCGAATTATATGAATAAAAATAATTTTTTTTTAATGTCTCTATTTATGTTTTCACACTTAAAAATCATATTAAAAGTTAGGGTTGGAAGAATTAACGGTAAAAATTTAGTTTAGAATTTAAATTTTTTTAGCGTTAAAACGCACGAAGAATGAGCGAAAAGAACATAATATTTGACTCCCACCTCATTTTTACCCTGTGTCAGCATTGACGACCAAACATGCAATGCAAGAGGCTTTACGTCCCGCTCTATCACTTTCTGTCTAAATGTCCCTGCGCCTGTCTGCTTCCTCCCAAACACAACTATAGGCTTTAAAGCAACACAACGGTTCTGCAATTGGAAAACCAATCTAAAATGGTCGCTAAAGACTCCACAGTTTTCTTCATCTTCTGTTTCTTTTCCATTTTTGTTTTCTCAGGTAACTAACAGAACAATTCAAAACCCCATCGTTAAATTCTTTCAGCGAAACAGTTTATTTCAATATCTTGTTTGTCCTTTTTTAAATGTGAATTCGAATGAAATGAAGGTGTTGGAGGTTTGGGAAGGAGAGAGCAGAGATTGTTTGTGTTCGGGGATTCGTACGCAGACACAGGGAACAACAGGATAGCTGTGGCAAGCTCATGGAAATTCCCCTACGGAACTACGTTTCCTGGGAAACCTATAGGACGTTTCTCTGACGGAAGAGTCTCCACTGATTTTATTGGTAAACTATATTTCTAACGAAGTCTTCTTCTTCTTCTTCTTCTTCTTCTTCTTCTTCTTCTTCTTCTTCTTCTTCTTCTTCTTCTTCTTCTTCTTCTTCTTCTTCTTCTTCTTCTTCGTTTAACAGTACATATTTCTTTTTCTGTGATTCCATGCGCTTTTATTGTTCTATCTTCCATCTTTTTCTTTCACTTTCTCCTGCAACTTTGATTTTAAAAATGAGTGCATAAATTGAAATGGTTGAGTTTGTGACACCATTCTATTTCCCTTAAAAATAAATAAACTTCTTTTTAATCACCATTTTTAAATGAAAATGGCATCTTTCTATGTATTATATTGTTTTAGCTTACATTTAGTGCTGGTTAATGTATCTATCAACGTGAACAACTTTACATGTTTGAAAAATTATTAAGTGAATCATGTTTACCACGTCATTCATGGTCTCAAGTAATCAGAATCGTTTATCTCAATTTGTTTAAGATAAATCATCATCTCCTTCCTACAAGTAATTAGTAGGTGGATAGTTATTAAATAGTTATTTAAAGATGAACGGTTCTAATTGCTTGGTGGATCATAGATGACGTGGTAAACGAGATTCACCTAATAATCTCTCCGGCCTATTAGACGTGAAAAGAGAATAATGTAAATGAAAAGGAAGTGGTATTAATTTCATATCAGAAATAAAAAAGATATTTTGAGATAATATAAACAATGAATTTATACATCTTTTTAGACAATTTTTTGAAAATAGGATGATGACTTCCGTATTAGAGGATTAGTATGAGAAAAGGCAATGATATTAATTTTATGTCAAAAAAAATAGATGTCTTAAGATATATAAATGTTGCATTTACTATTAAACATGTTTTTTTGGGGGAAAGAGGATAATGACCTCGTAACAAATGATATTAAAGTAATCCTTTGGTTGTTTGATTTCACACCAAACATTTATGAAAACATCATATATATATATATATATAATAACATAGAAATTACAAAGTCTTACTACATCCTACAAAGATCTTACATCTTTTCAATTTAATTATCAATTAAAATTTATGTTGATAACTAACAATTATATATATAATTCGATCTTTAAGCTTTGACAAAAAGTCATTTACTCATTAACTATGTTAATTCTCTTGACAAACAGCGAGTTACTTGGGGATGAAGACACCAATACCATACAGATGGAGGAAACAACTGTCGGGTCGGGTGAAATACGGGTTGAACTTCGCTTACGGAGGGACTGGAGTTTTCGACACACGAGCTCCGTATCCGAACATGACAACCCAGATCGATTTTCTGCAACAGTTGATCAATAACTCCGTTTACACCAAGAGGGACTTGGAAACTTCTTTGGCATTTGTCAGTGCTTCAGGCAATGACTACGCCAATTACATTGCCATGAACGGCTCTATGGCGGTAATTAAAAAATCTCCTCGTATTTTCATATTAAATAGAAATATATTATATTCGAAACAAAAATCAAATTTAAACTGATACAAGATGTGACAAAAAATCTCAGGTGGAGAACGTAACAGTTGTTTATATTGTTCATCAATAGTTGGCTGCGACAAAAAATAGGCTTGTGTCGATTTTTTTAGTGAGTTGTGGGAGCATCGAAATTTGATATTTTTGTCCGTGACAGGGTTTTCCGACCTTAATATCAAGCGTCGTGAGCCAACTTACTGTGAACTTGAGACGCATACATGACTTGGGAGTGAAGAAAATAGCGGTGGATATTCTGCCACCATTGGGGTGTCTTCCGGCGAACACCGCCCCGTCCTCCTTTCAACGGTGCGACACAATTAAAAACGCCCTCGTTAATCTCCACAACCTGCTTCTTCTTCAAGCGGTCACCAATCTCAACAAACAGACCAACTCCAATGCTTTCTTGATTCTCGACTTTCACAGTGCCTTTTGGACCGTTTTCAGTCAAAAACAAGCTCATCAAGGTCATACATACATACATACATACATACATACATACATACATACATACATACATACATACATACATACATACATACATACATACATACATACATACATACATACATACATACATACGAACATACACACACTTGTGCTAAATTTCTGAAGATATTTATTTCATTTGCAGGTCCAAAATTTGAGAACCTGTTACAACCATGTTGCATGGGAGTGAGTGCTGCATTTTCGTGTGGAAGTGTAGATGAAAATGGGGAAAAGAAGTACACACTTTGCTCAAACCCTAAATCAAGCTTCTTCTGGGATTCACTTCACCCTACGCAGGAAGGCTGGCGAGCTGTGTTTTCAACTCCAGCTTTGCAAAACAGCCTCAAGCAACTTTAGCTGAACTAAAACTTACCCTTCTGACTTTCTAATCTTTACATTTCTTTTGTTCTTTATACCTGTCATTTCCTTTGTAATTTTATGTACTTTTGATGTTATCTTGGGGTTGGGATTGGATAAAAGTTGTATGAAAATAATAATAAAGTTCTTCCGAATAATAACCGGACTAAGAACTCAAATTTCCACAGAATATTTAAATAGGTCGAACACGTCGATGTTGTTTCTTCATTGATACTAAGAGTCATTTCAAATAATTACATTCAGTAAACGACAAGTTTATGGTGTAGTCTTACATTCAGATGCCGGAAATCCTATCACTATTTGACTCCTTAGGTGTTGGCTGAGCTGTGATTTGTCCAAGATTAACGGGAGGCCTGTAAGCCGACGGTGTCATTGGAGTATGTGGTGTTCTTGGGGACAAGTTAACAAACTCTAGAGCTTGTTGTCTCAGTTCCACAGGGTAATCGGCAACGCACCCGATCCTAGGCCCTGCACCAGTTGACCATTTGAGTGATAGCTGATGTCCCAACTGGTATGATTTCAATGCCTTCTTTGAGTTGATCCTTTCCAATATGGCCTTTTTAGGCACCTCAGTTCTTGGACTCTGAAGACCACCAGAGAGAGTCCTTTTGTAAGTATTTGTGGTCTCTGCTTGGTTAGCTTCAGATGATTCTAATGACAAGTTCTCTTCAATGGCAATTTTGGGTTCAGTAGGCACTGAGCTTGCTGAAAATTCAGAAGCAATAACACTACCGCTGGATTTGCCATCATCATAGCTATCAGAATCATCAGTCGCACGGCGAATCTGAAAACAAGATAAATGTAAGTCGTCATAATTATTACAAGCGTCGGAGAAGGAAATAGCTTAATCCAAGTCCTGAAACTTTCGACAAATGCTAATGAGAAAATGGATAGATAAAAAGGCAACCTCAACTTCGCTGAAGTTCACTCCATTATCCTTCAGAAATGAAAGAAAACTGTCAAGACTATCATCTGTTGGCCGGTAATGTCCACTATAAGCAGAGATGGACTGAAAAACAAAAGAAATCAGATTTCGATGCATCAAAACATTGTGTCAGATATCGGCCACTTAAACGCAATCGTCAATGTCGGCAACAGGCAACCAAATCGGAGTACACTAGTGAATCCTAAGTCATTATGAATTGAAATACAAATGAAATCAGGTCTCAAACTCTCAATACATTGTATAGATATCCAGCCATTCAAAGGCAGCTATCAATATTGGCAGCAGGTAACGAAATCAGAGTACACTGCCAAATCCTAAATCATTTATGAACTGAAAAACGAATGAAATTGGGTCTCATACATTGTATTGGACATCCGCATTACAGAAACAATCATCACTATCTGCAGCAGGTAATAAAATCTGTGTACAAAATACCGAATCCTAAACCATTACGAACCTATACCTTTAGTATCCCCTGCTCCACCACCAATCTACCGGCTGCTAACGTCGCTCCACCAGCTAAGAAGCTAGAATGATGAAACATTCCTTTCTTCTTCTGCAAGGTACCAAAAGGACATTAAAGACAATTTCAGGTTTTCATGCATCCACTAGATAAACAATAGAACGGTTTTCATCCGAGTCAGAGGAATTACCTCGCCTGCGTACAATTTCTTCGAGGTGCTCATAACAAATATCCATTTAGCCTCTTTTAACTCTTTGAATGTATCAAGGACATTTCTAGTTTGTTTATGAATAATCTTCCCTTCAACAACAATGTACTCATAATGCTCCCTTTCTTGCTGTTTACAACAATCACAAAGGAATTAACAATTTCACTCGTCTCATTTGAAAAAAAAACAAAATATAGATCGAATTTAACGTATGAGTGGCATACGTACAGGTCCGAGATACTTGATGCATTGTTGTTGGAGCTTCAATCTTGGACAATTTTCGAGATCAACCTCTTTGCCTTCCCCTATATCTAACCTGCAGGAAAAAATGGTCAAATTATGATTTTCATACTCAAGTTGGAGGTTTATTAATCATTGGACTATTTTCGAGATCAACCTCTTTGCCTTCCCCTATATCTAACCTGCAGGAAAAAATGGTCAAATTATGATTTTCATACTCAAGTTGGAGGTTTATTAATCATTGGACTATTTTCTTTTCTCTTTGGAATTCCACGTCAACTGTCAAACGGATTTTTCTAATATTGTTATCGATTTGGTTTAAAGCATAACATTATTGATTATCATACTGGTATAGAACAGGGATAAAGTCATGATTTTACCAAAAAATTCCATGAACAATAAACAAAAACTAAATTCACAGGCTTGGGGGTTACCAGTAGAAAAATGGTTGACCAGCATCAGCTTTACACCATTCATCGTAGTAAATATGTAAGTTATGGCCATAGCGATGTCGTGGATCGATCTACAGTCAACAAAATCATCATGCTTTTAAGTTTGAAGGAGCTATAAACTAAAGGAACTAAATCTTATATCTCAAATTTAAGGATTGTAGAGGGACTAAAACCATAATTTAACCAAAAAATTGAGGAGAGGAAATTACAGCTTCAATCCAATGTTGAAAAGCCAATTTTTGTGCTTTGGCGTCCATGAACAAACCTTTTCCTACCTGCCAAAATTCCCAGGTTATATTTTTAAAAAATATTTTAGAAAACAAAATAATTTATGAAAATTAACCAAAAAGAAAGAGTGAAGATGGAAAATCAGGTAATTTTAATGTCAAAATTTATACCTTAGAAGCATTTAAGCCAACACGATTCCACCTTGAAGCAGCAGTTTCTGGTTTCAAATAATTAAAAAAAGAAATTGTGCTGTGATTAAGCCTTGCATAATCCAAAGCCAGCCACCTGAAATTATCATTAATAATCAAGAAATATAAGATTTTAAATAATATTTAAAAAATAGGGACAAATACAAAGATTTTATGAAAGTAGTACCAGAGTTCTTCAGCGACCACAGCGGAGTCTGCTAACCTACGCCTTGTGCGATAACTCTTATACACCTTCTGAACCCTAACGGCGGCGTTGGAATGACAATAACCACCACCGTGCGTGTGAGAATCTCGGCCTTCGGACAACGGCTCCAGTTGCATTCCCAAAGCACCACCATTATTCCCCGACGATAAACCCGATTCGTTTGCTCCGTTCGGATTATCCATGGAGGTAAATTCGGAGTGTTCGGATCCCGCACTTAACCCAGTGCTTTGAAGTTCTGATGAGGAACTGTCATAAAACGGAGTGTTTGACGGGAGATTGAAATTCGAAACAGGTGGTTGAGTTTCAATTACTTCCATTGTTGTTTTTCCACTGGACTTGGTCAAATCTGAGATAATTCTCCAGATAAAAACATATAAAAGTCTTCGTCTAGGAAAGCAAAAGAATGGGAGATGAGGATTTGGGAATTTCCCGGGAAATCCAGCTGAGAAATTTTATATTCCATTTGAGACTTGGATTAAGTGAAGCGCGTGCTTACGCGCTGATATTGAGAGTGGTGTTTTCTTTTCTCATTTGCCAACAATATCAATTAAAAAAAATAGAAGTCCTCAAAAATAAAACAAAAAATATTAATTTTTAAAAAATAGAAATGCTCAAAAATAAAACAAACAAAATATTTGTAAATAATAAAAAATATAAATTGGTTTAATAAATGAGACACTAGAATTTTACTTCAATAAAATATTTTTTTAAATTGAGTAAATATTAGGCAATAACAGTAAAAATTATCACACTTTAATAATAAAATCATTAAAGTATATTTATAAATTATAATTTTACCATATTTATAACAATTTATAATTTTATTCAATATTTTATTATGATTTTATATAATATATATTAAAATATACTATTTGTTTTGTTGGCACTTGTAATGCTGGTTTAATATTGTCACTATAAACTGGAGAATTTCAAACGGACGCCCTAACGACAAAACATAATGATGTGTGGATATATTACGTGGGGACTTTTCCATGCCTATGGGTAGCGTTTATCCCACGCGCGAATATGGCATATTAGCGTTAATCGTTGTTTGGTTCGAGTTGTTTATTTATTCTTAATTTTTTTAATTTTTAAATTTAAGATTTATTGGGAAATATTTTTGTATAATCTTTTTATTCCTTTTTAGGTAAAAATAAAAATTAAGATTTATGAAAAAAAATAAAACTAAATTAACCGATTAAAATTAAGAAAAAGTTTTAAAAGGAATTGAATAAATAAGTGTAGTGAAAAAACAAATAATATTTATTTTTAAAAAACTAAATTTAATTATAATATATATAATATACGTTATTAATAAGTTAAAAAAGTAGGTCTGAATTGATATTATTTATTATATTTTTATAGTGATTAAAAAGTATGAGTTCCCAAATTCAACCCCACGTGTGTTTAGACTCCGTCCACTGAGTGTTGGAATCGGATTAGACCGGTGTTTTATATTCATATAGAAATTCTTACATCATTAATTTTTTATTTGATTACGTCGATAATTATAAAAATCATTAAACTTTAATTATATGATGATTTGTTAGATAATATAATCAAAACTGTACAATAGAATAATCTGTTTGATCGTTTAATTTTTTCAATTTTTTTATCTCATAAAACACTTTGTTTAAACTTTTTTTTGATATAATATATTTATAATATTTATCGTAATGTTTATTAAAAATTCAAATATCATTATTTAAAAAATATAAGAGTTGAAAACATTTCAAAGCATAAACTTTTGCGGTGAATTCGATATAAGAGTTTAAACCTCATTTGTTTTTAAAAGAGTAATAATTTTTTTAATAAATTCGATATTGAATTAAATTAGATTTATAATATGAGTTTTATAATCATTTTAAATTTTTACATACATTTATATGTTAATATGGAGTAACAGGTTGATATATATTTGGCTTATCCACATTTAATTATTATATTCATATACATTTATAGTGAATATTTTTAGTTCCATAAAAATAGTTAAACAAAAGTTTTGCGATGAATTGGCGGTGAAAAATAAATTACAATGGTCAGAAATTTATTTAAAAGGAGTTATTTTTTTAATAATATTTTAAAAAATTAATTATTTATAAAAATGTATCAAATTATTTATAAAAGAATATCAATTATATATACTTTTAATTTTATATATAAATTATATAAAAATATAATTTTTCAAAAATTTTGGGATATCAACGGACACACCAATTATATATGTGGCTCCGCCCATAATCACAGGTAAGCTTAAGAATGTTATATTTTTTTATTAGGATGTATGATAGTATTTAAGATCAGTTGTAAAAATAATTATTCGGCTGATAATATAGTATAAGTCTAAGATATTTTTTTTTATCAAAGTGTATGATTTTATAGATGATAGAATCGTACAATATTATTTTATAGATCTCGTTGAAAAAAAATTAAATTTAAATAAAAGAAAAAAATATAAAAATAAGAATAATAAATCTGATTTTTAAAAATATATATTTTAAGATTTAATCGACATTTAAAAAATTAAACTATTCATAATCTCATCTTAAATAACTATAAATCATTTTAAAAAATAAAAGTTTCGAGTTTAAAAAATCATATATCAAAAAATAATTCAAAAAAAATTACATACTCAACATTCCTAATATCTTAGGAATACATAAACCCAAAACTTAATTCTAAGTATTATAATCTAAAACGATATAATATAGGAAGAGAACAAAATAATTATTTTAACATAGAATTTATAAAACCCAATAATATTTTTTACTCTATCATAATTTATGATTATTATAAAATAAATAAATAAAATTAATATATCTCGAAAACATAAATAAAAGTACCAATATAATCTATTTAATTATATCGAGCAATGAGTACTCGGTCAAATTTTGTGTCATTATCTTAACAGCTACTCCACTAGTACGGGTAATGACATGTAAATGAGCGACCTACTTTTTGGTTTCCTTTTCATCATCGTCATTAATGCTGTCATTGTCATTTTATTTGTTTTATTTAATATTAATTAATAATTAGTCATATGGAAACTATTTGGTTAAATAATGTTCAATGAAACTTCAATGCCAGTTCCATGCACGGCAACATTGACCAACTACAGACCAAAATTTTTTAAAAATGATTTTTTTTATATAAAAAATTATGAAAAATCGAAAAACAATAAAAGAAATACCATATACCAACCACAATTCCAATGCGTGTCCTACCGAGATGAGTCGAATTCAATCAACCTGTCCTACACTATTTCCAGAGCTGACACTAAAAATTGAAGCCCTACGGCTATCAATCCTTGTGTGTACGTGCCATCATCTGAACCACTCATATAGACTAGTAGGTCACCTTAGTTAATAGGAGACCCCAAGAACTTTAATATTTGGTACACGTACTTAATAAGATTTAATTTAAAAAAAAATACTTATAAAATACAGTCGAAATATATAAATATGCCCGATTTTTTTTTTTTATGAATCCTCAAAACCTCCCATATGCATATATAATCTCTCATCTCATATTGTTTCTGTCATTAAAATCAAATAAATTTTATTAATCCAAAAATGGGTTGATTAAACAGAATCTTCAACCCTCTTATCGTGATAGGTTATTTTTGTTTGATTAACACAATAATTGATCATCATGTCCCAGGGTAGAGCAGAAGTGTAAGTGTGCATGAAAAGGATGGTCAACTTGGTTTTTTGGACACACATTAATAATAAAGGTAAACTACTTCAATGACCACTCAACTAATTTGAGATATTTATTTTGACTATTTAATTAATGAATTCGTCAATCAGGTCATATAATTTTTAAACCCTATCTATTTGTGTCACTGTCGTTAAAATCCTAACGATGAAAGTTAACGACGGTGACGTGTTAGATAATTAAAATCTATAAAATTACTTATTTAATCCTACAATTTAAAATTCTATTTTGAATGATCTGACCATCGAGTGTTGTGCAAACATCCGAAATGAAGGTCTCCAAGCTGTAGCACGCAGCTGCCCAAATCTGAAGTCCATTTCAATCAAAAACTGTTCCCTTGTTGGAGATCAGACAATTGCAAGCATGTTGTCATCAGCTTCATGTACCCTTACAAAAGTAAAGCTTTAGGCCTTGAACATCACTGATGTTTCTCTTGCTTTTATTGGACACTATGGTAGGGCAGTGACTGATCTTTTTCTCACTAACCTTCCAAATGTGAATGAAAAGGCTTCTGGGTAATGGGCAATGGTCATGGGCTACAGAAATTATAATCTTTCACAGTTGCATTGTGTCGTGGCGTAACAGATTTGGGACTTGAAGTTGTTGCAAAGGGTTGCCCAAATTTGAAACAGTTATGCCTCCATAAATGTGCTTTCTTATCTGATAATGGGTTGGTGTTTTTTGTCAAAAGAGCTAGTTCACTAGAGAGCTTGCAACTAAAGGAGTGCCATAGCATCACCCAATTTGGCCTTTTCGCTTTTCTTCTTAACTGTGGTGCAAAGTTGAAGGTTTTATCTCTTGTGAATTGCTTGGGTATTAAGGACCTAAACCTGGGATTGCCTCCTGTAACCCCTTGCCAATCCCTTCAATTACTATCCATCCGTAACGTCCTGATTTTGGTGATTCCAGCTTGGTTGCATTAGGGAAGTTGTGCCCTCAACTGCAGCACATAGAGTTGAGCGGGCTTCATGGAATAACAGATGTTGGATTTCTTCCATTAGTTGAGAGTTGTGAGGCTGGGTTGGTGAAGGTTAGTCTCAACGGTTGTGTGAATTTGAGCGACAAAGTTATTTGTATGGAGGAACTCTAAAATTACAGATTTTAATAAATAATTTTATAGATTTTAATTATCTGACACGTTATCACTGTTAACTTTTTCCGTTAAGATTTTAATGATTGTGATACAAATAGGTAGGATTTAAAAGTTGTGTGATCTAATTGATGAATTTACTAGTTGAGTGACCAAAATAAGTATCCCTAATCAATTGGGTGATCAGTGAAATAGTTTACCCCAATAATAAATATGATTAAAGTGAGTACAGAAAGAGCAACAACACATTGAGGTAATGACAAAAAGAATAGGGAAATGAGTCGGACAAACGATCTATACGCAGGAGAAATTATTACATGAACTCATTCCGTCACTTAAGATATGATCTCCAATCATTTAAATTAAGACACATTGTAGATTTTTTCATATCATATTTGCACATAAACATTGTATCCAATTTAATGTTCAAATCATCTTTCTCTTTGTTCTTTAAATTTTTTTAATTATTTTTTTTATAGATTTAGGGTTTAGGGTTTAGAGATTAAGGATTAGGATCATGGTTTAAGTTTAGAGTTTAGGGTTTATGTTTAGTGTTTAGTGTTAGGGTTTAGAGTTAATGTTAGGGTTTAGGGATATGTTTTAGGGTTTAGGGTTAGAGTTAGGGGTTAAGGTTTAGAAAAAATAATTAAAAAAATTGAACAATAAAGAGGAAGACAACATAAAAAAATTTTGCTAATAATTTTTTTTTTTAAATTGAAGGCATTGATATGAATGATTTAGATGATCCTTATGTGTGAATATGATATGAAAAAATATATAATATAACTTAATTTAATTGGTTGGAATCATATCCTAAGTGATGAAACTGTTTCGTATAATAATTTCTCACACAAGTGTGTTTGTCCATTTCCTTTGGCTACAGGATAAGCCATACGAATGATGGCATTTGTGACATACTGGAAAAATACTTCAAGTACGACAGGAAAACAGAATAGGATAACAAGTTTTTGAATTTTTTTAAAAAAATAATCAAGATTTTAAATTTTTACGCAATTAAGTTTTTAAATTAAAAATTTAATTATTTAAACTAAAAAATTAAATCAATTAAACATTTTAATTAATTTTGATCGTTAAATTTGAAATTTTTTATCCATTATTGTAGTACATTATGTCTTAATATTTTTCACTTGATTTTTTTTAGAATTTTTATTTTATTTAAAAAATTCTTTAAATGTTTTAAAAACTTATAAAACTTATTAAAATATACTTTTTGAATTTTTTGTATATACAACATGATAGAACTGTATTATACCATGTGCCGATGATATTTGAAAAAAAATATATATTAAAATTTAATAATCAAAATTAATAAAATGCTTAATTGATTAGTTTCTTGGTTTAAAATTTAATTGATTAAATTTTTTTAATTCAAGGGTTAATTGAGTATAAGAAAATTCAGGAACTTGATTAAATTTTTTAAAAGTTTAAGGATTTTTTAAACCCTTAAACCTTTTATACATATATATATATATATGATTATGGCATTAGGGGATGATATAAATATAATGTGCGTAGACCAATTGTTTAAGTTGAAACGAGATTTGTTAGACAAAGTCTTCTGGGCCGGGGAACAATTAGATTAGACAAGGTCTTTCGGCCCGAAAGATGAATTTTTTTAACAGAATTACCAGGATTAATGGATTGGGTCATTTGAGTCGGGAGTTTTTGAATAGCACTATTAATTATAGAGATGATCATTTGATCTAAACTCGACATGTTTCAATCTGATCCTATAAGATCAGTTATTTTAAAAGAAAATTTTAGGTTTGAGTTGAGATTTTGTATTTTTTTTTTGAGGATTTATAAAATTTTGATGTTGATCCAGATCCTAAACATTAAAATATGAATACCAAAATGAGTTGTAACCCTAAAATGTTATTAAACAAATGAAGTTTCGATTCTCATTATCGAGAGAGTTTTAATCGTTATGAGTACCAAAATTAACGAAATGATTAAGTGACGAGACCTAAAAAAAACTAAAAATATGAATCATTAATTTTTATAATCTATATCAAAATCTGATACATATTCTATCGATGTTTATTGTCACAAATTTTATGTACATATTTCAAAATTTTAAAACTTTAATTGTTCACCTTAAATAATTTTTCAATAAATTTTTTTATAGATTTATTTAAAAAAAAACAACTATAAATCTTGTAAAGTTTATGATATTCCTATCCATTTCCTATGCTACTCTCTACCCTTTGAAAAACATTTGTTGATGTAATAAATAAATTTATTGAAATTGAAAAAACTGTTGGATATTGTTGCTGGTAATGATTCCTGGTCCTTTATCATTAACTCTTCTTTTAGTTTTTGTCCTAATTTTTTAGTGGATGGAAAATTGAATTAAATAAGTAATTAATATGTTAAGTTTGTAGGAAGTTCATAATTATTTCTTTAAACCTAACCATCTTTAATACTTTAAACTTAAGCTATTGCATTTATTAAAATGATACACTCATTGTAATTCAGAAGGTTCTTCAATATAAAATTAGGGAAAACAAATTAAGCAAACCCACTTCCAAAAGAAATATGAGAAATTATTATTTTATTTATAGTCAGTTAATCAGTTAATCATTCGCCTTGAATTAAATAAAAAATAAATAATTTGAACAGGTTATATCGATCTGTTCTAAACTCGTGTCTGATTTTTTTAAAATTAAATTTGAACCGATACCATTTATAAACACACATTTAATGGTGGTAATTTACAAGGGGACAATTGTTTTTGTTTGAACAATTTTTGTCTTCCATTTTTTATGTTTTTTTTTTTTTTCATGAGAATGAAACTTTGAATAGTAAAAGAAAGCATCATTTCTTATGTTTTAGTGGTGATAAACATAATCAGCATTTATAAGTAGAATCAATCATAGTCTTGTCTAGGAATTTTTTTTTTTCTCTTTTAGAAATTATAATAATTATGTTTTATAGTTGCTGAATAATATTTACACATGAATTTAGTTAGAAGACATCATTTCATATGAATAAAATTAAAATATTCATATATTTTTTGAATTGCTTAGTAAATACTAAATACTATATGGAAAATAAAATAAATTATTTATAATAAATTAACTTATTAATAAATTATTTATAATTTTATATATCAATATTTATATTATATTTATTTATATTCTCAAATTAAATTTTAGGAGTATATTTTAATTTATATTATTTTGTGTATTTATGATTTAAAATAAGATGAATCTAAAATGGGTGACACACATTGTTAAATACTAATAACATAATATATTGTTAAACACTAATAATAATTTAAATTGTTAAGACTCTAAATTCATTTATTTTTTAACTATAATTTGAATTCATTTAGCAAATTGTAAACTTCAAACCCTAAAAGTTAAATTCAAACTTTAAATCATAAACATGTTTTATTATTTAAGGGGTAGAGTTTATGGTTTAGGGTTACGATTTAGGGTTTAGAGTTTATGATTTTAACTTTTAATATACATTTTAGGTTTAGGGTTTAGGTTTGCTAAATGGGTTTTTATTATAGTTTAAAATTTTAAATGAATTTATGGTTTAGGGTTTATAAATTGTTAAATAAATTTTTATTATAATTTAAAATTTTAAATGAATGGTTTAGGATTTAGGGTTTATTATCCATGGTTTAAGGTTTAGTGTTTGAATTTTAGGGTTAGAGTTTGTAATTTTTATTATAATTTAAAATTTTAAATAAATTTAGAGTTTTGGGTTTAGGTTTATGGTTTAAAGTTTGTTAAATGAATTTTTATTATAATTTAAAAGTTTAAATGAATTTAAGGTTTAAGGTTTATTATTTAGGATTTAAAGTTTGATGTTTAAGGCTTAATATTTGTTAAATAAATTTTTATTATAATTTATTATATATAAAATAATTTGATTAATATTTTAATTAAACTAAAATTTAAATTTATAATTATGCATGAAATTAAAAGATTAAATATAAACAATAACCTTACATATATATTTATAGCATAAAGGTGTGCTTGATGCAGTACTTTGGGAGTTGCCCGTTCATGTTTGAGACCTAAGTTCGACTCTTATATTGTTCTTGATAACATATATCTTCACCTAATTAAATAATTAAATTATTTTATTAAATATATAATTGTATTATTTTGTTTTTAACTGCAACGAAGATTATATTTAAAATATTTTAATAATTAAATAATACATTTATCAAAATAATACATCGATCTATAATGATCATTTATATAGTTTATCTTAAGTTTAAATTATAATTAAATTGATAAAATTTATAAATATAAAAAATTAAATTTATAATTATATACTTTTTAAAAATATAATAATTAAATTAACACTAATTATATAAATAAATAATGTTTTTGTGTAATTCATCTTAAATTATTTCGCTAGACATTATTCTATTTAAAGATTTTTCACATTTTTTAAGGAAAATAGAGAATAAAAGAATAGGAGAAATTATATCATATGCGGGTGTACCATGTCAGCCGTGGTCCCATCCAATAATAATCACCCACTTCATCACTAATTGTTAACTCATTTTTTTCTAACCAATGAATCTTCACTCATAATTTATATGTCACTTTAAAAATATAATTTCTGAAAATTATATTAATTACATAGTTGATCAGTGGCGGAATAGGTGATTTGCATTGGCTAGGGACTACGACTGACGTGGTAGGCCGGGTATGATATAATCTCTCAAAAGAATAGACAGTCAAAAGAAGACGACAAAGTTTTAATTCATTTTACTTGGTGTTTTTTGACTCTTTGTCTTCTCTCTTTTTCAATCTTTCTTCGTCTTCTTCATAATCATAATACCCTCTTTGGTTTTTGCACTTTTGCTACGATTTTCAATCCCAAAACATCCATTTGTTGGTTAACTTTCTCGTTTCTCACGTCTTCCTCTCAAAATTCCTAAATGCTTCCCTTTCTTTCTTCTTTCTTAAGATACTGTTTCAAGTTTGGCCTTTTTTGCTTGTATCTTCTGCATTTGTCCCTTGGGGAAGAAGGGTGGGTTTCCTTTTCCTTTACTGCATTTAATAGAAATTTTTAGGATGTTTGAGCTTTCATTTTCTGGGTTTGTTTTGATTTTTACATCTGTGACTGTGTGTGTGGTGGGCTTTCCATGGAAATTAATACTCTTTTCGTTTTCAATATGTTTGCTTCATCCATTGTTTTTTATATTCATGACGAAAGATTTTGAATCAATCCATTGTTTAAGAAATTTAACCAAATGTACTACTTTTAGTGATTGGTGATAACATATGATTTACTTTCGAAATTTTCCAGTTTTGATATTTTTTGTAGTTGGCAACATCATGTTGATGTGATTTACTTACGCTTTGATATCCATTAATATTAGTATGTATATACGTATTGTCCCCATCTTTTGTCGCCATTTTATACTGCTGATTTAAATTTTAGTTATGCCTGTGTTTAGGTTGGTGGAATATATGAGTTTTGAAGTTGATTTGATGAAAGTAAGGTCCCAACTCCCAACTTGCTCTGCATTTAGATCTTTGAAGTCGACCGATGTGGAACCATGAATCGGTATAATTTTGGAGGGTGATATCATAAATTTTCCTTTTGGATACAGCTGAGAGAATTTAATAGGTGTTCAGTAGTTGGAATGGGTTCATATTATGGTACTTGTGAAATTGTTGAAGCAGGAGAAGAGTCGAAACCGGTACAACGTTCCGAGAGGGAGTACCGGCTGCATTCGGGATTGAGTGCGGGTGATAATGGTCGGAACCCTTGTGTGGTGAAACTTGGGTACAAGGGTTCTCTGGAACATGATATTAATCAGCTTTTTGATGCTATCAATCTTAAGGGTCCAAAGGGGTTAGTTGCAAGCTCGAGCACTTTAAAGAAAAGTGCTTTGAAGAAGCCAATTACAGTGGGGATGCCACACTCTCCTAGAATTGGTGATTCGGAGCCGTTATCACTGAAGCAGGCATTAAGGGATCTTTGCATTTCAAAGGCATCGGAAATGGCTGCTATAAAACGGTTATCGATGTCAACTGGTTCTCCTGGGGTCTCCGTAACCGGAAGGATAAAAAGTTTGCTCAATTCTGTTGTAGTTGAAGATGCCAATGGATCTGGTCATCCCAGAGACGAAGATAAGGGGGACATGGTTGAAGTATCTTTGGTGCCTGAAGAAAGCAAATCAAGTTCTTCTAGGATCATGGATATGCCACAACAAGCTCGCAAGAATAAGTCTTCAACTCAAACCGATGTTTCTAATTCAAGAGAAGTTACAAAGGCCGATGATACTACATTAGAAGCTGACAATAGTGTGCCTGCTTCAACCAAGTTACCAAAAAGTGCATCAATGTCAAAGTCAGGACGAAGGGGCAGGTTGAAATATGCTGTTGCTTCTTCTAGCTCGATCAGTCGCAACAGAGTAAACAGGATGACAAATAATGAACCACGGGTGGCCAAAACGATTGTGAGGTACAAAACTTCTGTCAAGACGAAAATGAAACAGGGTTCCTTGTCTGTTGCTTGCGCTGCTAATAATTTTAATGAAGTTAATAGCAGCTTCGGTTCCACCACGAGTCAATTACTTTGTCAGAGATGCCACTTCGCTATGAAGAGTTCAAACAATGAATCTAATCAAGATTCCACGAAGTTGCAGTCATCCGGGATTAGTGCTGAAGTGAGCTCGAGTCATGTGAACTCTGATGTGCATAAACCGGCCTTGATTGAACATAACAGAAACCTACATGTGATTCCTAGGGCTAACAAGAGCCCAAAATCAAGAGGGAAGGGAGACTTCTCCCAATGTTTTAACAGCCATGGCTATAGTAGTAGTAGCACAAGCATCGGTAATGATAGCAACCTAAGTGAGTCTAGTTGTGGCAACAGACCCCACATGTCGATGGATGCGAAGTGGGAAGCCATTCGTCACGTTCGGATGCAGGAAGGGGTATTGGGATTGAGACATTTCAATCTTCTAAAGAAGCTTGGTTGTGGAGATATAGGGACAGTGTATCTCGCTGAGCTTATCGGTACAAACTGCTTGTTTGCGATAAAGGTCATGGACAATGAATATTTGGCGAGAAAGAAGAAAATGCCGAGGGCCCAAACAGAGAGGGAAATATTAAGCATACTTGATCACCCATTTTTACCTACTTTATATACCCAATTCAAGTCGGATAACTTATCATGTTTAGTTATGGAGTACTGTCCCGGTGGGGATCTTCATGTCCTTCGCCAAAGGCAGCCTGGGAAATGTTTTCCCGAGTCAGCAGCTAGGTACGATGTTTACATGCTGAAAATTTAAATCAGGATTGCTTTCTAATAGTTCTAAACATCTTCATAATTGAGGACAAAAAATAAATGAAAGGAAAAGGGATAAAGGAAGATGCTTATATTGCTAGCTTATATCACCTTGGAACTCCACTTATACGGAGTAAATTAGTGCTCGTCTTTAACAAAAGGTCATCCTATACTCAAATCGTAGGAAGTTTTAGCTTGTCTGAAATCAACTTGCTTAACATCGGTTTTGACTTTGAGTTGTTTATTCTTATCTCAAGATGTACTGTTTTTACTTGTTTCCTTCATTGTGATAATTAAATAAGAGAAAAGCGTCTGGTGATCATTGTCTATCGTCTATTTCTGAACTGGTTATATATATGTCATTTTGTCTGCAGGTTTTATGTAGCTGAGGTTCTTCTTGCTTTGGAGTATTTGCATATGCTTGGAGTTATCTACCGTGATTTGAAACCTGAAAACATTCTGGTTCGAGAAGATGGCCACATAATGCTCACAGATTTTGACCTTTCACTTAGATGCACAGTTAGTCCAACTCTTGTGAAATCTCCTTCACATATCAATACTGCAAGGATATCTGGTGCATGCACAGCATCTAGCTGTGCAGAACCCTTCTGCATCGTACCATCGTGTCAAGTCTCATGCTTCGGTCCTAAGTTCTATCCTGCTGGTGCAAAAACAAGCAAAATCAGACCTGGATCACTGCCTCAGCTTGTTGCTGAGCCTACTGATGCAAGATCCAACTCCTTTGTTGGGACACATGAGTACTTGGCTCCTGAGATCATTAAAGGGGAAGGTCATGGAGCAGCTGTCGATTGGTGGACCTTCGGAATCTTTCTTTACGAGCTTCTATATGGTAGGACACCCTTTAAAGGTGCAGGTAACGAAGAGACATTAGCTAATGTGGTGCTGCAGAGCCTGAAGTTCCCAGACAGTCCGCTTGTTAGCTTCCAGGCTAGGGATCTCATTAGAGAACTGTTGGTTAAGGAGCCGGAGAACCGGCTAGGAGCAGAAAAAGGTGCTGCCAAGATCAAGCAACATCCATTCTTCGAAGGCTTGAATTGGGCTTTGATAAGATGCACTATTCCGCCGGAACTACCCGCATACTATGAATTCGCAGTTCAAAGCACGGTGTCACCTGGAACAGTGACCAAATCTTTGGAATGTAAAACTACCGGTGAGCACCTCGAATTCGAGTTTTTCTAATGAAAACATGATGTTTAAGTTAGGTTTTTATCCACCCTTCATATACACCAATCCATATCCATATAAGAGCCTGAGCCCTTTAATCTGAGGATCTCCGGCCACACCCTTGTTGTAGTTAAAATATGATTCTCTTGTTGATTATGCAGCCCGTTTAAAGGATGCAGGTTAGCCTTTGTGATGGGCTCTAGTAGGAAGCCATTCGTACTAGGACATGGCTTTGTTTGATGTATGGTACAGGACAAGACAATATACATATTTTTCCACAAAGGACATGGCATGAGAATAAGATCTTATTGAAAGATTTCTAGGCATGTTTTGTAGTACAAAGCTACTCACAACCAAGGCTTTGTTTGTTGATTTGTCTACAAATCATCTTTAAAAGAGTTAAGACTTGGAAGCCTCCTCCATATTTCCTACAACTACTATACTTGCATTAACCCTTAAACTATTAAGCACATGTTTTTCCCTCATTTCACTTATAAAATAATAATAACAACAATAATTGTGTATATATGGAATCAGGAACGGACCCCGAATTTTATATAAGGGGTGTAAGCTATAAAAAAAATATATTACAAATACAAGGGTGTAAAATTACGAGAATTTAGGGGTAAAATATATATAATATAAGAGAACTTAAAATTTTTAGAGGTGCGATTATACCCAACACTCCTAAGTCTATCCCTATATGTAATGATACACATTTAGGGTATGGCTTATGTTTGAAAAATCCATTTGCCATGCAACACCTCATGACTAGATGAAGAGAACCCTTTTAATTTTAATTGTTTTTTCTTCATGTAGGAAGATTTTGATGTCACCTTTAGATGTGACATAGTGGCATGGAAGACCAATACATTATTATGATTATTTTTTTTATAATAATGTATATTATGAAAAATGTGAGTCAAAATCCAAACTTGTATACATGTACACTCATTAAAATACTACAGATATACTCTTTTCTTGTCCTTTGTGAGCAAAATTGTTCCATTTTCGGCGCAGGTAAGATGGGGCAGAAATTTTGTTTGGGAATTATTTTTCAAAGAGGATCCTACGCTAGCTGCTAGCTGGGTTGGTTTTCTAAGATAAAAAAGAAATTGACAAAGAAAATAAAGAAATCTGGGGGAAATAAAGAAAATGTATAATTTTAATTTATTTATTTTAGATGAAGATTAGATCAATGAAGTTATGACTAAAATGAACAAAATTTTGAAATTAAAATTAATATTAACCCAATTAAAATGAGTCACATTAGTATTCGTCATCTTTATTAAATTTAATATGATACCAAAATATAATTGATTTATAAATAATTGATTTTTATTAAGAAAATAAATTCAGCTTCCCAACAAAAATAACAATAAAACAATAAAATTGATGTTTGACTTAAAAAAGAGGTGGACACCCCTGGTAGATGGTCTGGTGTAAGAAAAATTATTAGGCGAACACTTTTATCATGTTATTTATGGTACCAAACAATTAAAATCGTTTATTTTAATTTTTTTAAAATAAATCATTACCTCTTTCCTATATATAATTAATAGGTAGATAGTTATTAGATAATTATTTGAAGATGAATGATTCTAATTGTTTTGATTATAGATAACGTGGTAACCAGATTTCATCTAATAATCTCTCGGATTAGAGTCTATAAACTAGGTTGACAGACAATCGCTGACACGTGGATCATTCAACACGTATGAACTGGACAACAGCTTTCCATTTGGGAGGAGTATGGAGAGATTAAAGACAAAAATAAAACTATTAGGTACTATTAGTATCAAAAGAGTAATTTAAATTTTATATTTTTTGAATTAATATTATTATATTAAGAGTATAATGAATTTAAAAATAATATTACTTGTATTTAAACTTATTGTAAGGAGTTTTATTTATTTTTAATTTTTTTAAATATTAAATGAGAATTAATTTAGTTTTAAATTAAACTTATCGTGCATGTAGGACGAGTTACTTCAAACATAATGAATCATATCAATAATTACTTAAAGACATATCAAGTTTGTTTAGAGTTTTTTAAATTATTTTTTTTAAAGTTTTCTACAAATAAATATTTTGTTTAAGGTTAAAACACAATTTTTTAAAACCTATTTTGTTCGAAAAAAAAGGAGTTTATCGAGCTATAAAATTCTATTAAACCACCGAAAAAAATAAGTTCACACATGATTCCTAAAGTTATTCTTATAATATTTTTGTGTAATTGACTAATTCAGATCCAATATTATGAAAGATCAATATAAAAACAACCCTTTTAATATAATTAAATAAAAAAGGGTAAATAAATTATTGATATTAACTTTTAAAAAAAATATAATTAAAAGTAAAAATAGATAGTAGTAATAATGTGGTACGTATTTCATTGTTTATGTGTTGGTGGAAAGTACGTAAATTTTGCAGACATGCAGACCTCAGGAGCTGCCATTTTTTCTGTCAAACATTCATTTTTTTTTCAAAACTTCAATTTCATTTATTTATTCACAATAAATACGGAGTTTTATATTGATATTGTTTAGGAATTATTATTTAAAAAAAATATAGTATCTTTAATATTATTTTAATAATATTGTGATTTATTGTATAAATCAGAAAATGGGAAAAATAATTAGTCTTTAAACAATATTTTATCTTATATTATTAAAATGTTAGGCATTATTTGAAGATGGGTTGAAAGCAAACTATCTTTAAATAATGTTTTATTTTAAATATATATAGTGCATGTGAAATATTCAAAGATGGGTTATTTTATTACATATATATTTAAAATAAAGCACTGTTTGAAGACGGGGTGAAAGCAACCCGTCTTTAAACAATATCTAATATTTTAATAATATAAAGTAAAATATTGTTCAAAGACCGATTGTTTTTAATCCGTTTTCTGATTTGTACAATAAATTACAATATTGTAGAAAATAATTTTAAAGGTATCATATTTTTATAAATAAAAAATTCCTAAATAATATTGTTATAAAAGTTCCCATTAAAAAATATTTTAATCTTAAAAAATAGATTATTTTATTTTATAGTTTTATATAATTCGACGAGACTTTTGAATGGCGGAGTGGTGTTTATGTTTGTTCTCATGAATTTTTAGTTTTATAAAATTATTTTTATTTATTTATAATATGGTTTAATGATCGTTATCATCCATTACTTAGCATGATAATATATTTTATTTTTAATAATATTTGAACTCTACTTAACTGTGAGTTGCATATTTGAGGGAGAAGAAAAATTTTAAAAAAATTATGAAGAAGAATATAAAAGTTGATACATGAAAAAAAAAATAAAAATTATAAATATAAAAAATTAAATATATAATTATATAAATTATTTTTATTTTAATAATTAAAATATGGTTAAATTAGTAATTTAAAAATTATTTATATAATTATTATTTTATTATATCAGATCGGTCTTCATTAAATTTTAACAAATATCAAATTATTCAATAAAGATTTTTAAAATCAATGATCTTGTTAATATTTTTAAAATCAATGACCTTACTAATATTTTTTAAAATTAATAATTAATTTTATATTAAAAAACATAAATTACTATTATATTTTTTTTCATTTATACTGACTTTTCTCTGCTTTCATTATATAAGTAAAATTGTTGACAACAAATCCAGCTTTCCCTTTTACTTCAATGGCGTTTGCAGCCATTTGTTTTGCTTTTTTCTGTTTTTGTGTAAGCTGTAAAAAATTCCAGATTTATTTTCTTTATCACCAGCTTGCCTCGATATTCTAAACTTCAAGATTTGAATCCACGAAGTCTCCTCATTCTTTCCTTCAGAATTCAAGTCTTTTTCTATATATATTTCAATCTGTATTTATTTATACACCAACTTCATCTTCTTCATCAAAAATCTTATCTTTTGCTCAGCTTTTTTTCCCCTGGTTTAAAGCTGATTTCTCTTCAGATTCTTCTTTTTCCCCCTCATATATAGTTTATATTTTTGAAAGTGAAAAGGTTTTGAAGATGGCTCAAAAGCATTTGCACGAGTTGCTTGAAGAGGATCAAGAGCCATTTGTTCTCAAGAATTACATTGCTGATAGGCGTTGTCAACTCAGGAAACAATCGCCTAAAACTCATCTCCAAATCAACAAACGAAAACCCATCTCTCAAAACTCAAACTTTCCTTCTGATTTCTGCAAAAAAGTTTGTTTTTTCTCGACCATTGATTCCCCGGACTTGGTAAAGAAATCCCCTTTGTTTGATTCCAAAACTCCCAACACCATGTTTCTCCTTGATGTTGCTCTTGGTATTCAAAACAAATCTTCATCGAAAAACAAAAACAGCAATGGCACTGGTTTCGGGTTATTGGGTTCCATTCTAAAGAAGCTAACTCATAGAAACAAAAACCCAGAGCGTGAAACAGGTAACCGTGGATCAAAAGTTGCAGTCAAGGACATTTTGAAGTGGGATTTAACTCCGGGGAAAAACATTGTGTTAAGTGAAGAGAAAATTGAAGAAAAATTCATGGATTCTGAAAAGATTTCAATGTTTAATCGAGTTTTAGCACACAACTCTGCTTTTGATAAGCATTTTTCTCAAAGCCCTTTCCACTTCGTGCTTCAAACGACCCCATCTCCAAGTCGCCATGAAAGACAGGTTTGTACACTTAATTCAAAGATTAGTTTTATTAAACTCGTGACTCAGGTGACTGAGTTGAGTTCTCCGACGTGCTTGAACTGTCGGCAAATGGAACCACTTTTTGCTACTGTTTTTTGACATGATTTGGTCTAAATTGGCATATATGTCCAACTAGGTCTTCGTAGATTTGACTGGTTTTAATGAGTCTTCGTCTGTGTGCTAAAATTGTGAATTTAGTCCATATAATTTCTTATTATTATTGATTCTGTCAATGGTTACAGCTGAAGGACTAAATTTTTACACCGAGGGACTAAAACCAAAATTTGACATTTTTTTTTCTTCCAAGTGTTCCTTTGATCTGTTATCTGAATATGAACATTTCTTAATCAATGGCTGGTGTGTTGATCTGTAACAGGAGAAGGAGAACTATGAATTACAGAGCTTAAAAAGGTTTCAAGTTGAAGAGGAAGAAGAAAAAGAACAATGCAGTCCTGTTTCTGTTTTGGACCGTCCATTCGAGGATGATGATGGACATGTGGGTGATGAGGACGATGATGGTGATAGTGGGATGGACCATTTCGATCTTGAAGGCACCTATGCAATAGTACAAAGTACGTTTTTTTAGTTGTTTTGAATGCTTAAACTTGTTAGCCATATATGCATATAAAAGAAGGTAGCAGAGCTTAGGTTCTTCAAATGAATATAGCCTTTTGATGATGTTGATGATGATGGTATATGTAATGTGGGATCCATGGAGATTTTGTTACCATAAGATGTTACCTTGTATATCAAGGTAGGTCAAAGTTAGGAGGTCTATCTCATTATATTGATTCCCTTTCTTGGTTTTCCTTGTTTCATCATCAGGAGCTAAGCAGCAGTTTCTGCAGAAACTTCCCAGATTCGAGAAACTAGTTGAATTGGATCCGACCGAGCTCGACAAATGTATGTTAGAACAAGAGCAAGATGATGACAATGATGCCGACTCATGTTCATCACAAAGTGAAATGAATATTGATGGCTATAATCTAAAACATATCCCAGATTGCATCAAAAGGCTAGTATCCGATCTTATTGCTGAGGAAGAGACGCAAGGCAACGGTTCTATCGATAAACAAGCGGCAGCAGAAAGGGTATGCAAAAGGCTGGATTCATGGAAAGATGTAGAGTTGAACACCATTGACATGATGGTGGAACAAGATTTCAGAAAAGATCAGATTGAGGGTTGGAAAGGAAATGAAGAACAGATTCGAGAGACTTCAATCGAAGTTGAACGAGCCATCTTTGGATTACTGATGCAAGAACTGAGTGAAGAACTAGTTTTTTTAAAACTGGAGTTTGAATCTGATGGCTTAAAGTTTTGAAGCTAAGGTGAATTTTTCTTTTCTTTTGAAAACTCTTATGTTAATTAGAGAGAAGTACAGTCTGACTTGCTAAGTCTGATAGGATAATAGCAGAATAATTATGTATATACAATAATATTCATGTATTTAGTATGGACATGGCTTTAATGGGATAATATGTACAAATTCTAGTTTTTAATATATATATATATATATATATATATATATATTACATGACCTATTGAATATATGATACGACTTTAAATTGAAGTACTCGTGTTTAATAGTCGAGATTTAATATAATTTTAAAGATATATTTGTTGTACTAATAAGAGATACAATAGAGATCAGAGTTTAATAAAATTTGTGTCATCCATATTACTGGATACAACATCTGTGTGTATAACAGCAGCAGCAAGAAAGGAATCTGGGGGAAGGGGGGGTCTGGTTGATTAAAACAAACATCTTTTGCTTGTTGATCAAGAAAGGAATGAATCTAGCATCACCACTCGTTTCTTTTTCGATTTGTTTTTCATCCGAAAAGATTGGAACTTTCTCCATTTTCTGGGAGCATTTTCCATGTTTGAAGGCTAACTTTGTTCTTTTCTTACGTACATAAACGACATTATATGGAACGCAAATGATTTGCCTCTTTCTGATGCCTCTATTTATGTCTCCACTTCAAATTAGAGGTTTAGGGTTAGAGTTTTAGGTTAGGAGTTTTGGTTAGAGTTTAGGGAATTAGGGGTAGGGTGTATTTTTTAGGGTTTAGGGTTTAAAATTCAATTTTTTACAAAAATACAAAAGAGACACAAAAAGAGAGAGGATTTTTGTTCCATTATATATATTAAAAGTTTACATTGTTGTTCTGGTAATGCCAACCAAATTTTCCCATTGGTTTCAACAATCTAACCATCCTACTCTGTTAAGATCTCACGGCATTTCGCCTGTTTTCAGTTATATTGGTTACAGTAGTATCTGTTTTAAAATATATTTTTTATATTGAATGTTCAATCAAATACTAATGCTTAAACCCATAATTTCGGAAACAATAATCGTTCCCTTAAGCATTATATTGTATTATTAAACTTGTATCAGTTACGTAAACAAAGTCTGCACTTGCTGAACAATTCTAGATTATTAAATGTGGCCCAAATTATAGACATTGACTGGACATGAATTTTAAGGCCTATTCTTAGAAAAATTATTAGGTGAATCATGTTCACTATGATATCTATCGTTTTAATTAATTAGGATTGTTTATCTCAATTTTTTTCAAGGTAAATCATCACCTCTTTTCTACATGTAATTAGTGGGTGAACAGTTATTAAGTAGTTATATAAAAATGAACGATCTTAATTGTTTGGATCATAAATAACGTAGTGAACTCCTATTCTTCGTAGTTCAATTGAGTCACCGCCTGAACCGAAGGTTTAAACCCTAATTAAGAGAAGTCTATGCTTTGGTGTACTCTAAGATGGAGTTTATTTAGTTGAATACTTATTAGTATAAGACGTTAATTCGAATATACATAAAAAACTCGAAAATAAAATCTAAAAATTTAAAAGAAAAAATCGATTGAGTTTATTTAGTTGAATACTTATTAGTATAAGACGTTAATTCGAATATACATAAATATGTATTATTATTATTATTATTATTAATTTATGAGTATTATGGATATTAATATTATATCAATTTACTCTAAGATGAATGTCGGCAAGGGATTTCATTTATGCAATAGTAGGAGGGGGCAAAATTGAGAGTAAGGTGGAAGGTAAAATTAGAGACCACAAACAAGTCATTCAGTTCGGATTTAATTTAAATTATTTTGGGTCTAGTTTAATTTAAGTTTAGGTTTATAGTGATTTTAGTTTAGATTGATTTTTATTTGGTTAATATCGAATCAGTTATTTTTAAATTGTTTGTTTTCAAGTTGAGTCAATATCGGATTAATAGGAGATCAATCGATTTCAGTCGGATTTTCAATTCGAGTTAAATTTCTACACTTTATATAGCATGTATATTTGATTTTTTGGTGAGTTGTACAACAATATTCATCTCATCTTTCTTCTTTTATTTTAATATTTTTATTTTTGATTACCTTCGATTCAAATCGATTCAAATTTATTTTTAGTTCAACTTAAATTTAGATAGATTTTAATTCAATTTGATATATTTCCGATTTCAAGTTTGAGTGTGTTTAAGTCGCTTTCGAATCTTAATTCGAGTAAATTGATTTAAATAATATGATAAAAGAAATTAAATAATTAGGAAAACAAAAGGAAAAATATCATTTAATAATACTGATTTTGACTACAACCACACACATACCCGCCGAATATTCAAATCTATAAAAACGAGATAAATAAATTTTAGTAATTAAGATTACATATAATATGATAAATGAAATTTTAATATCCATCAATTATCTAAATCTATAAAAATTTTATTTTTAATTTTAAATTATTCAAGTAAAATATTCGAATCCATTAAAACCCTGAACGATCATGGTTTAAATCCATTAAAATATTCTCTATTTTTTAATTCTGAATATAATTCAGATACTGAGTATCCAAATTTCCTATCGATTTAAAGTACATAATAAATAATAAATAATATATTTAACATTTAAATCCATAAAAAAATAATTATATTTAATTCCGATCAACTAAAAAAATCTTTGAACTGAGCCAATGTCTGTCTCGGTGAGTGCCTTTATGTCCTTAGTGGTGGGATTACAATACACACCCACAAAAATTTTTTTACAGCACTTAGTCCACTCAAGACAAATATTATATGCACTCGTTCCTAGTTTATTTCTTCATTTAATTTTTTAAAGATTAATTTTAATATAATTTAATAATATTTATATATTTAATATAAATATTAAGATTTAAACTCATACAACATATAAAATAAATAATTATGAAAGGTCAAATAATGACTCCCGAATCTAGAAAAGATGTACATTTATGCTGCAATCGAATAATTTCAACTTCTTATGAGATTTAATACGTCAATTGTGATTCAAATTAATAAGGTTAGATTAGACCATTTCATTTGAACTTTTAAATAATTATCTGTCTCTTATTAACATGTAAGAAAAAAATAAAACTTTATCTTGAAAAATAATCTGCATAAACTTTATTAGTTGAGATCATAGATACGTAGTGAGTCGAGTTCATCTAGTAATATTCACGTATGAGCTGAAGCACGTTACTTATGGGCGGAACTTAGTGGGAGTTTAGGGGTACCCGATCACCGTCAATTGTTGTTTTTTATATATTTAATAAAAATAAAAAAAATTAAAATATATATTTTAATCTTTTTATAATAAATTTTTAATTCCGTCTTTGATATTATTAGTATCATACAATAGTATGTTTTTTTTATTAGTTGGAGTGCTTAAATCTTCAACAACTTGGTTTAAAATAATTAATTAATTATAATTGGCATTCTTCCTTAAGACAGGCTAATGAAAAGGGCAAGTTTATCAGTTTTTTATGCCCCACACTTTCCCTGAATAAGAAAGAATAAATAATAAAAGGGGGGCTTGTTATTGTGCCCTTTCTTGCATTACATTTATTCAGCATTTTTTATATACAAGGGGAAAAATAATATTTTTCAATTGGGTAGATGGGAGTTGCTGGGAGTTTGGGAAGTTAGAGGCTTAGTAGGTCAATTGGGTGATAATGATTAAAAAATCACGTTAACGATTAATTGAATTAATGAGATAAAATATTAAATTTTTTAAATAAAATTAAATATTTAGATTTTAATATTATATATAAAATTAATTGAATTATAAGATTAAATTAATGAGATGAAATATTGATAGATCGAGAAATAATTTTCTTTGGATTTAACATCTATTTCTAAAACACGACCCCCTACCCCCATTTCACTTGCTGTTAAGTGGGTTTAATGCATCATAGATCATTGTGTCTAAGACTCTGTTGAGTATTCTGATGGATCATGTAACACAACGATACCTTAAAAACTTATTAAGGAAAGACATAATAAAAATAAATAAATTTAAAAGACAAACATCGAGATCTATTAATTGGTTTAATAATTAAGTATATTAATATTATCTTATTTTATATGAGTTTGATTTTGATATAAGAATGTAATATTTTGTTTTAATAAAAAAGCTTGGCATTGGATATGATATTAGATTATCTGCTGACCCAAGTTTTCTCGACTGTAATAAGAGTGATGGTTGAAAAAAGGAATCGACAGAATCTGTGTTAAGATATAGCTATAGAGGCACTGGGCTGCTGGGCAGTTATATATGTTAGCAGCCAAAAACACAACCAGGACAACCCATACATCCAACACGCATCTGCCTTACACCCAAACTATCTGCAGATATCAGTTCAGCAATAACTGGTCTGCACTTGTACACTTCAATTTTCTGCTGCTGCTGCTGCTCTCTAGTCTCTACAACAACAAGGAGAAGAAGAGAGTAATTTAAAGCCTCCATAAATGGATTCTATCCTCTCATTCTTCCAACCCCAAGTCTTCAAGCCATTTCTATTCTCAGCAGCAGCAGCAGAATGCATTACTCCAAACCCAGCAGCAGCAGCAGCAGTGGAGCCGCTACCGGACGGCACCCGGTTTATAAGGGAGTGAGGCGTAGGAGTAATGGGAAATGGGTGTCTGAAATTAGGGAGCCAAGGAAGCCTAATAGGATTTGGCTCGGTACATTCCCTACTGCTGAAATGGCGGCTATCGCTTACGATGTCGCGGCTCTTTCGCTGAAAGGCCGAGATGCTGAACTTAATTTTCCGAACTCGGCGAGCTCATTACCGGTGCCGTCCTCTACTTCCCCGCGTGATATCCAGGCAGCGGCAGCCTCGGCAGCGGCCGCTCTGGGTGCTGCGAATGATGCTTTTAGAAGCACTAATCCAACAGTAGTGGAGCCTGAGAAGCATTCAGTGGGAGATGGTTTCATGGACGAGGATTTGATCTTTGATATGCCTAATGTTCTTTGCAATATGGCGGAGGGGATGCTGCTTAGCCCTCCCCGGTTGGACGCCTCCGCTACCTATCAGCCTCCCGCCGATAACGAAGGAGATGCTGACAACCTTTGGAAATTCCCTTAATAATCATAATAAACAAGATAAAATAGTAATAATAAAATAATAAAGGGATCACTGGGCGCAGTCGCACAGTTTTTGTACAGGTTTTTCTCTCGGTAGTTGGCGTTGCTGTGGTCTCATTCTCACGTCTCAACTCGCTTGTAATATACTGCCAGTGTCAGTGTGTGATGTTTCTCCCCGTCCGTACAATGTGTGTTTCTACTTTATAAATAATGATGATCCAGTTCTTGCAGGTTCTAAGGTTTAACTCTGAGACTCAATTGATTGAATTCTTGTCTCTTAAAGTAATACTCGATAATAGAATCATATAATAAAATTTTATAATATTTGATTTTAATCGATCAATCAATATTTTTTATGATATATAATCTTAATCAAATACTGGAAGGTGCTGTATATTATAAAGCTTTGATTAAAAGTTTTGCACTCAGATTTCAAAGGCAAGATAATTCATTCATCCGAACTCTTGTCTAGTGACCGGTAAAGGCAAAGTAAGTTGGGGAGCCGTAGTCAATAGACATAATTAACAGGTTGATTTTATGGAACTGATTTTCCCATACTCTCTCAGAAGCGGATTGGTTATTATTATTATTATTATTATTATTATTATTATTATTATTATATGAGAATACAAGTTTGAGTAAGTTGAAATACATATTCTTGTTTAGTAAAAAACTATTTGATTAAATTAAATTTAGAGGTTTGACCATAGACAGAAAAGATAGTTAATCGATTAATTGTTATTATTATTATATTGTTTAACTTAAACGATTGATTAATTGTTATATCGATTATTGAATCATAACATAATAGTTAAAAGATAGTTAATCGTTAATTGTTTTAATTATTAACCTTTATTAACGTCTGGTTCAGGTTAAACTTCTAATAAATATCATATTATCATATGGTTTCGAGATTAACGTAGTTAATCTTAAAAATATATATATATATATAATTGAATAATAGTTAACTTATTAGTTAATTAACTATCATTTTTAATAGTTTAATTAATCAAAATTATTTAATCTAAAAAATTCAATTTTTTAAACAAACAAATAATTCAATTAATTAACTTATAAAATATAGTAGTTATATTAGTTAACGATTAATAATTATAGTTAGATATACACACCCCTAATTATAGCATTACTTAACTTTGATTTCTTATTTCAATTTATCATATTTGTTTTTATAGTCCAATTAATTATTACGTTGATAATGAAAATATTTATATTTTATAAAAAATTAAAATTATTTGCATTCGTATTGTAACTTCATCCAACTCGAATATGTCTAAGCTCAAAATAAATTAATTTGAACTAAAAATAAATAAATTTAGACATCAATTTGAATAAAAACTAATTTTAAATACCTAATTAACCCTTTTTAATCATAAAAATATATATTTTTCCTTAAAAAATAAAAATCTCGAAAAATCAAATATGAAAGGCATGGCCCAATCCATCTAGTCAAGTGTGAAACTAGAGCCCATCTTGGCAAGCAAAGCACAAATTAGTGTCTAAGCAACTCAACTCACTTGGTCTGAGAGAATTATATTATTAAAGAATTAAAAATATAAATATATACTATTATATAATTATATTACAAATTCGCTATAATCTTTAATTAATTAATTAATTAATCTCCTTTCCTCTTTTCTTCCGTCTCATGATTAAGGCTTTGAAAGTTGCCAACTCAGAGTCTCACCACTCGAGATGACAATTTTCCTTTCCTGGGTGTTTTCCGGCTAAGCAATCAACCCTTTCTTTGACTTTCTCCTCCTTCTCCCCTTTAAAGTGCCCAACCGATGTGACCTGGGCGACAGGATCATAGTGAGGGTAAACTCGGTCGGATATCGATTCATCAAGGTTGTCTTAATGTCACATAGGAGTATTATTGTTGTAAGAGTCACAAAGACGAGGACAGAAACTCGAATGAGTTTCATGTGAAATACATTTTTACTAGAAAATTTTCATGGAAAATTCGACCAAAACAATGTACTCTATTATTATTATTATTATTATTATTATTATTATTATTATTATTATTATTATTATTATTATTATTATTATTATTGTGATATATCAAATTTATTTCTTTTAATACTTTAGCATATATGCAGACAAAAATAAATTCATATGTACGTTTTAGCTAAAATAATAGAGATATTCAAGATTTAAAACTTTAAAATAAAAAATTACAACAAAAGAATCAGAAACAAATGAAAAGGGAGAATATTAGCAGTGTTTTTTGAAGAAACGTCATAAATATATGATTAATATCTTATGATATTTTATAAAAACGCTACAATAAATACGTATTTTAGTAAAATTTATCTAATAGATACTGTAATAAGATATAAATAATTAAATTTTATATCAATTTCATTTATATCTTATTAAAATTTTATAAAAAAATAATTATAAATATAGTTCACTAAATTAAATAATGAGATTTATGAAAAATATAATAATCAATAAAGATTCTTGAAACAAGGTATATAGCAGCATGTGTTATACTTTTCTCTACTTCAACTTGATTCTTTATGTCTATATACACTAAAACCTCTATAAATTAATAATATTAAGATTATATAAATTTATTAATTTAAAAAAGTATTCATTAATCGATAATTAATAATTTATTAATTTAAAGAGATTTTTTTTGATTCAACGGATCTATATTGTTTTTTGTGAATAAAACATGTAATGTATATTGTAGTGACTAATTAAATGATGTTCATGTACAATGTGACTAATTAATTATAGGGTAAATTATATAAAATATCATTAAACTTTAAACTTTGTATAAAAATTTATCACTAAACTTTAAACTTTAAAATTAATTAAAATATTATTTATATAATTATAAATAATATTTTAATTTTAGAAATTAAAATTTAAGGTTTATGATTTAGTTATATATTTAGAGTTTGAGATTAAAGTTTAGTTATAATTTTAAAACTATTAATATAATTGATCTTTGATTTTAATATCAACACTTAACTTTGCAATCTTCCTATGTTCGGAAAGATTATTAGGTGAATCTTGTTCACCATATCATCTATGGTCCAAGTAATCGAGACCGTTCATCTATAAATAATTACTTAATAACTGCTCACCCGCTAGTTATATGTTAGAAAGAGATAATAATTTACTTTGAAAAAAATTAAAATGAACGGTCTACATTCGATATGACCGGAACATATCACAATCGTAATTAAAATCTTTGATCTCAATGTCTCACAAATTCTCTCATTTCTGAAGGTAATTATTGATCAATCCCATCTCGAGAGGATTTCATTATCAAGCATGGGGTCGGTAGCCATCATTACAAAAATGGATCTACATGAAGAGAAATTTTGTAATAATAACAAATAACAAGTTAATTTAATTATATGATAAATTAAATATTTAAATGTTATAAATAAAAAAATAAATTAAATTAATTCATTTAATAATAAATTTTTAAAAAATTATTCTCAATTATTACATTAATCTCATTTAAAATATTAAGTCAATGAGTAAGGTACGAGTTAAAATCAAATAAAAACATTTCAAAAAGGCTAATATTAATAATATTATATTTTAAGTTGTGGACCCTCCACTTCTTGCGAAAATTTTGCTGCTTCTGCATGTCTAGTTTACTGATTGAGTCTTTTTTGTAAGAAAACACAGGAAAATTTAGTACCATGAATATTGCAAGACAGCCCACAAAGCAGTAATTGTGTTGTTATCATTCACAACGATGGGGGGATTCGAACAGATTTGAACATCGGGTGCAATGAATTTCATTGTTTTACGTGAAAAGACATGTCAAAAAATAAATGAACATCGGTGGTTTGATTTATCTGCACTTGTGGTTTGATCAATCGACGCTAGTTTCTGATTTATTTCTTTGTCGGTGGTCTTTCAAAAAGTTATATCCCCACTCCGGTTGATGGTTGTTTGCCGATGGAATCAGTCTTGGGTAGCAATGCTTTACATGACAGTTTGGATCGTCTACATCTCCTTCTTTATGCGTCTCGTTTGGACAGAGAAAAGGAGATTCAAGAAGTTTCTGAATTTTATTGGTATGCTTAATTCCATAAGAATTTTTATTTTCTCTGTTTTTAGGTTGTAAAATGTTTGGATTGTTTAATCCATTTTTTTACTTCTTGAAGGCGATATAAATGTAATTTTTATGGATCTAATAAAAATTCAGTAGTATTTGTAAAAAAAAAATTCTTTAAAGGATGCCCATCAGTAATTATATGTACAATAATTAAACTTTTAAGCTCTTTGAATTGTCTCAATGATAAAAGGTTGAATTGGTTTTTATAAGAGATATAAATTCGAATAACGTAAAGTATAAGTCAACTTATTCTGATATGATTTTTTTTTCAAATATATCAATAACAAGAAAAATCAGATCACATTTATTAAGATATGTATCGTCGATAACTAATTTTTTCGTTTTAGGTGTTATTACTATGAGATAAACATCTAGTCATAAAATATACTTCAATTTTATTGGGTGGAAATCATGTCTCTTTCTCCGCTTCAGATTAGAGGTTTAGGGTATATGGTTCAAGGTTAGAGGTTGTGATTAGGGTTTAGGGAATTAGGGGTAGAGTGTATTTTTTAGAGGGCAGAGTCTAGGGTTTAAGATATAGAAAATAAGGGTTAGAGTTTAAAATTCAATTTTTTAAAAGAATTTCAACAAGAGACATAGATAAAAACATGACAAAGAAACAAATGATTTTTACCCTCCTATTAATAGAAACTGAATCATAATTTTCATGATTAAAAAATAAGATCAACAATCATTATATCGGATGTCATGCTTTATTTTACAAATATTTTGATATGGTTGGAAAGTAAGTTTTCAAATGAATTAAGTTTGGTAGGATTAACCACCAAAAAGGAGTTGACTCAAGCATATTGACAAATCCATGACCCACATGAGCAAGACAGAACCGCATAAGTATGTAGGTAGGGAGGACATTTGCAATTAGGCTCTAATTAAAACTGTGTTTTTTAGTGACGACTTTTTGGCGACGGTGCTTCCTCTTTCTAGATCGTCAATTGAAGCGTCGCTAATTAAAATAGAGCGATTAACAAAGGGGTAACCGTAGACTCTCGTTAAAGAAGTATTGTTTTAAAGGGATCGTCGGCAGTCACCGCCGCCGCTGCCGTTGTGCTCCTTTCATTTGCGGCATCAGTTTCCTCTTTCAAGACTGAAGTCCATTACTGGCTACAAAATTTTATTTCATTTTAATGGTTAACACACATTCCTATATCCATTCATCTATCATGTCTCTAATAGGACGCTTATCGAGTTGAACAGATTGTAAATAGTTCGAGTTTGATTGAATCAAACTCGATTAATAATTAATTTGATTTAAACTTAAATTTGACTTGAAATCTTAGCGAGTCGAATCAATATCTAATTAGACTTAATAAGTTCATTTTTTTTAATTTTTTTATAAATTTTATTAATAATTTTTGAGTGGTCATCGTAAAAATTATGTTTCAAAAAGTTTAAATGTTAATCGAAAACTCTAAAAATTTTAAGAGATTTATCAGGTAATTCACTCATAAAATGTATGACTTTGAATTTTTAAAATATTTGTCGAGCATTTTAAAAAATCTTTATTAATAAAATATTAATTTATAATAATTATTCTTTCCTTTCCTTTTATTATAATTTCATGTATAAAAGTAAAAAATATAAATGTTTTTAGTTCTCATATAAAAATATGATTAAAAGTTAACATTTCGAAGTTCTTAAAGTTTTTTTTCTTTTTCTTTTTCCATCGAATATTGCTAAAAAAATAAAGAGTTTCATACATAAATATTAATTTCATATCCAATTAAATAAAAACAATTTCGTTTATTTATCTTCTCAATCTTCGTATTTTTTCTTTTTCTGAATTTATAGATTTATATTAAGCTATAAGAACATCACTAAATTTTACCTATATATAAAATAATTATGTAAAAGTTTTAGTAAGTGTAACGATTAATGAGTCGAGCCGACCAACTAAATTTTTTACAAAGTATGAATCAAATAAAAGTTAATCGAACTTAACAAATAAAGAGTGAAATTGAGTATTAAAATTTTTTAACGTACATAAATCAAACACTACTAAACTCACAATCAACTCGTTCGATAAACGCCATAGTCTCCATCCATTATAGTAGGCGTAAGAGAGATTACAGCCAGCGACTAAGGATAGATGTCCCACCGAAAAGAAGAAGAAGAAGAAATATGTGTTCATAAAGTATGCAAATCCATCATAAAAGAGGATCTTATGTTTATGTTTGATTTAAGAGTATTTGTATCATTAGAATCTTATTTCTTAAATATTAAACAAGTCGTGAAAATATAGTTTAGATATTTATTTTATAATTAACTATTGAATTATATATTTTATCAAAATACAAATATTATACTATATTTTTTTTATCAAAATATAAATATCAAATATGATAATAAAATTTTTCTCAAAAACTGATATTAAGATAATATTTATGACATTTGGTACATGTCAATTAATATATATTTCTCCCTTTCATGCATGCATGTGCATGGATGGAACGTTCTGCAAATATGAAAAGCAAAGCAATCAGATTTTGCCTATTTCCACACACAGAAACTTGTCAGATTCGTCTGTTCAGTGTCTCATTTTCATACAAGTTGTAAACCTCATCTCTTTACGCATGCCCAGGTTCCATGCAGTATTATATTATTTTGAACGTCAATTATTAAATACACAAACGTAGAAAGACCTTAATTTTAAAAAAATTATTTGTTTTAAAATTTAGAGGTTTAAATATAGTATTTTTTAATTTATAAATTATATAAATTTAATTCAAAAATCTAAATTCAATTCGAAAATTTAAATCAGAAAAAATCAATAAGATTAGATATGTCTGAGAGACTGGGACATCACAATGTATTATTTCTTACTCAAAAAATCAAAATTAATAATTAATTTATTATAAAATCTACTTTTAACTCGATTAATTTTAAATACGATCATCATAAATAATATAATTATTTCTGAAAATAATTAAAGAAATAGACATATTGTGGTACGGCTGTACATACATCACCATCAGATGTTTGTAATCACATGGGCTGCCTTCATATTTTACATTGAAATCCTAACAAAAACAAGAGGGGCCTGTAGCCTATCTACATCAATTCTTCAATTATTGACCTTCAAAAAAAAGCCATTTTACAGTCTTAATTTTATTTTTTAATTATAGATATTCAGTTTCATTATATATAGAATTAATGTAATGGTCGTGACAAGTAGTTGACACTTGTGAATATAACAGACAAATTATATTCAAACATCAAAGTTTCAACGTACTTTTTTTTTGTCTCAGTAACACAACGTTGACATTGTTTACATCGAATGGTACTAAAATTACATGAAAGATCGGTGTGGAAATTATGACAATTTAATGGTGAAATTCAAATTTTTATTTTAATTATAAAATAACTTTTATTTATGTATATTTTAAACTCTTAACCGTTTTACAATATACGTATATCTTACGGGAAAAGTAATTTGAACATGTGTCTCTCAGAATAAACGTCATCTTTTTCGATGAATCAATTGTTTAATTCTTAAGATTTTAAATGATAAGGATCATATATATGGACATACACTAAAGGGTCATCACGAATCTATGTATAGTATATAAATTATTACTAAACTAATTGTACTACTAGAACTTAGTATTGTTGCATAGTTATGTTTAATTTCGGATCAAATTACTATCAGATTAGTCAGATTATAAGTCTTATCAATATTAGATCAGTTAATTTTAGATTAGTTCAATATTAAATTAGTTGATTTTTGGATTAGGTCAATATTAAATCAATTAATTTTAAGTCAGGTTAATAATTAGATCTTTAGGTCAATTTAAGTAAAATATGGTACCAGTCCAACTAAATAATCAGATATATATAAAATTATTGATATATCTATTTTTAAACAAACGTCACTTGAAAATTCTCAATTTAGACGTCACATTTGAACTTAAGCTCAACTTATTAACATAATTTTTTATTAAGCTGAAGAAGAAAACGATGGTCAAAGAAAGACTGATACAACAAAACAAAACAACACATATAAACAAAAACATAGAAGCAACAGAACACATGGGAAAAGAACCGCGATCGGAAAACGAAGAAGCCAACGTCCATGTCCCTACACTGCATGTCCTTTCATGGGTCACCGGAGCATTTTGACGGTGAAGATAATGCAACAAGAGCATCCAATAAGAGTGACATGACCAGATCATGAAATGACGAAGACTGAAGGGGTAAGGGAAGGCAGAGTGTACCCGAGTCAATGACCGGACCACCTAAGGAGTGGGTCCACTCCGAGCACGACCAAACCTGCACTAAACGGAGGAAGAACAAAACAAAACACAAGAGAAGAGACGAGTGACAAAAAAGGAAACAAAACGCGTCGAAAGAACTAGATGAAGAGGCTCTTGCAAACTTTCAACACTAGTAGATAACCACCCAAATGTGCTTGCATCGAAAAATACACAGGGCATTGGTTCCCCTAAAATTCCCGAAGCAGGGGGTGGAGAATAGGGCCCGAAGGACCAGAACTTCGATCACTGTGTCTGTGGAAGCCAGGATTCAATGTCGGAAGGGACAATAGTCTATAAAAAATTTAAATTTAAAAATTGAGAGGGATAAAATCCTGTGGAAGCCAGGATTAATGTTAGAAGGGACAATAGTTTATAAAAAATTTAAATTTAAAAATTGAGAGGGATAAAATCCTATTAAGTGCGACAAACTCAGCTCAAGAATCTATCAAAATCAACTGTTTAGGCCGCAGGTTCATGATCCAAAGGGCCGAAAGGACTTGGCAGTGCTCGAGAATTGGGGTCTGAACTGGGCTCCATTTACCTTCACCAGACCCGAATTCATTGTCAGCACTCAACTCAGCTAAGCAAAGGTGATGCATATCATATTCAAGTGGTGTATAAATGTACGTATCCAGAGAATGGTAGCAGAAGCCAGAACTACGTATATTTATACAACACTCCAAACCAAGATGGGACCATTGTCCTAAGCTTAAATTCAAGCTTTTTCGTGGACGACACCACCATCCCATCCCACTCTGCCGCTCTCTCTACTAAAAACCTTTCTCTCTCTTTTCTTTGTAGCATTATCCTACTCTTTCCTTTTTCTTTTTCCATCGTTTTATTCCAACATAAAATCCATATGGAAATGGAGGATCATCGTCACCATCCGTATTCCATTCCTGATCTCAGGCATCTACTGAACGAAAAGCCACTCAATTTCCAAGAATTTCCACAGGATACTACTGAGTTGTTCTCTCCCGGTCACCGGAATCCACCGCCACCGCACCAACCCCACCACCACCCCTTTGATATGATGCAAATGGTGGGTATGCAGGTTGGTTCGACTGCTACCAACAATAACACTACTGATCCCTTGGCTGCCATTGCGACCGTCACTAGTGCTTCCACACTTAGTCCCAGCTGTGGGTTGGATGGTGAAACAGCCACTGGTTTCGGAGGCGAGGGTGGAACCGGAAGATGGCCTAGGCAAGAGACTTTAACACTTCTTGAGATCAGATCTGGTCTGGATCCCAAGTTCAAAGAAGCGAATCAAAAGGGTCCTTTGTGGGATGAAGTTTCCAGGTATAGTGTCCCATAATCCCTTACCCTAATTCTCTCTTCAAAGATATGACCATGATTGCACTCTTCTTTTCTCCTGGTGTTAATTAGAGAGAACTTCTGGTTATGGCCTTAAAAAACATAAGTATTTACTGTTAACAAGCTGGAGTTCAGCAGCAGCAGCAGCAGGAACAGAAACAGCTTTCTTTATGTTATTTCCTAAAAGTTTTGAATAGTCTTTTAACTGACTTGTCTCCTTTGAAAATGTGTTGCCTCCATTATTGTGCAAGTTTTTACTATCCCTTTTTCTATGTTTTAAATGCTTATCTGCTACTTTCTATCCATGAAAAGACGTTTTCATTAGTTTCCCGTGCAATTTTGAATTAGGGTTCATGTCTATTTAAAGTTTAATTTAGTGCCATTGTTTCTCTAGGATCATGCTCGAGGAACATGGGTACCAAAGGAGCGGGAAGAAATGCAGGGAGAAATTCGAAAACTTGTATAAATACTACAAAAAGACCAAGGAAGGGAAGGCCGGTAGACAAGACGGGAAACACTATAGATTCTTTCGTCAACTCGAAGCTTTATATGGCGATAACACTGGCAACAACAATGGCGTTTCAGTCCAAGAAACTCATCTTGTAGGGAACAGTTTCCAGTTTCATGGCAGTCAAGCAAATCAAGAGATGTACCACTCTCAAAGGTTTTGTGATAATAGTCTTAGCCTCTCTAGTTCCTCCAAGTTGGATTCTTCTTCCTCAGATAACCACGAGTTGAGCACAGCAAAGAAAAGGGGTTCCAGTAGATGGAAATCGAAGATAAAAGAGTTCATCGATTCTCAAATCGGGGTGCTAATGGAGAGGCAAGAGGCTTGGCTTGTGAAACTCACGAAGATGCTGGAGCAGAAGGAAGAGGAGAGGGTTTTAAGGGAAGAACAATGGAGGAAAGAAGAAGCAAGTAGGATCGATAGAGAGCATAAGTTTTGGGCTAAAGAGAGAGCTTGGATCGAAGCTCGTGATGCAGCTTTAATGGAGGCATTGCAGAACTTGACCGCCACAAAATCCAAGGCCACCGCATCGTCCCACAGTGAAAACCATAATGAAAAGCCGGACGGGTGGCAAGAAGTCGAGGTTTCTAAGCTGATCCAGCTGAGAACCGCCATGGAACCGAGGTTCCAACTGGGAGGGTATTCGGAAGAGGTTGTTTTATGGGAGGAAATAGCTGCAAAGATGTGTTGTTTAGGCTTTGAAAGGAGTGGTTCAATGTGCCAAAACAAATGGGATACCCTTAAGAAAAGCAAGGAAATGATCTGTAACAAAAAACGGAAGGATACTTCAAGAGGATACGATTATTATCCTCAGCAACCTGAGTCGATGTACAGTACTCAAGGAGCCGAGACATCGAGAAACCAAGTGAATCGTGGCTCCTCCTCCCACGGTGTAAATGACAGTTGCTTCCGTTTCTTCGTGTCCGATGTAGATACTAACCTGTGGGAAAACTATGATTTGAAGCTCAGCAACTGATGACAGATCTCATGATTATTGTAATCCCACATCGGTAGAATTTTCTTCTGAGAATTCTTCGTACAACCAATTGTGTTTTCATGTTGGGGGAATTTCCATACGGCATATTAATGGTTTTAACTTGGTATCTTTCTGGTGAAGAAGGGTTTCATTTCATATTTCTTTAGCATTTCTGAAAATCTATATTATATTGGCTGATGATTTGTTGTTTTCTAATGTCTGACCATCAAATAATATCCCCCACGTGTGCAAAGTTGTAAGTCCAACTTCTCGGCGGTACCAGAAATTATTACACACTCTCAGTTTATTACATTAATCTATTTAATAAAATTCATTTATTTAAAAACTTATTTTTTAAAAAATATTATTAAATAAAATATAATTATCTAATAATCAAATTCATCTAATAATTTTTCATATAATATAAACTTTAGATCTGAGTGAAAAAAACCCAAATCTCTCCCATTTAATTTGCTTCGCATTTACATGGAATCAAATTTTTGCCGACAACCAGCCCAACAACCACTGTATATGCGTTTATATTTTATTAATTTCTTATATATAAAAATAATAAAATTCTTCTGTCCTTTTTTCGTATTTCTTTTTGCGCCTCTTTTGATTTTTTTTAAAAAAATTAAATTTTAAACTTGAACCCTTATTTTCTATATCCTAAATCTTAAACCCTACACCTTAAAAATACACCCTACCTCTAATTCCCTAAACCCCTAACCTAAAACCCTAAGCCCTCTAATTTGAAGTGAGAGTATAAATGGAGACATAAAAAGGATAGACGATTTGCATCCATATAAAAATAGATCGAGACTCTTGTCGCACTTTTGAAAATTTTAAATTTTTTATATAATTTAAATATTAATTTTATTTATTTTTATATATAATTTAATTTTATATTTTTTTAACAAAGTTATAATTTTATATCTTTGTTACACATAGATGGGAGTCATTCGATTCCTATACTTTGAATTAAATTTTTAATTGTTTCCACTGATATTAATATATATAAAGAAGTCATTATAGTTTTGTTTTATCTCCTCTCATATGTACGAGAAAAGTTTTAATAGTTTAATTGTTAAAATTATATATATATATATATCAATAAATATGACATTTCAAACAATATGATAAAAATATTATACCGATAATAAATTTGTCTATGTATTACCAGAACAATCATCTATACTATAATATATAAGAATAAAATCTACTTATTATGCAATATAAAATCTTGAAGCTATAAACTTTTAAATCAATTTAAATTCACTTCAATTTTTTTCTAAAATTTTTATTCTTATTATTAATTTTAATAATTTATTTTCACTAAAATAAGATTTAAATTTATATCAGGTCAACTGATCATGTATCTTATATTATATAATATATATATATACGCAGCTTTGAAAAAGCTTTTGAACCGACATTTTTATTGTAATACTGAATTGATATTTGAAAATTTTATTTTTAAAATATGATACTTTGACGACTATAAAAATTGTGTGGAAATTATAAAAAAAAAAAGTGTGTGAAACCGTAACATTTTTCTAATAAACGCAGTCCGTAGAACTAATGTTTTGATATAATAATTGAAAAATAATTTTGGACTAATTTGAAAAGATTTAAAAAATGATTCTTATGTCCAAACTACTTGAAAATATATTTAAGATGTTTTTGAGAGATTTTAAATATGTTTTAAATGATTTAAAGAAATCAAAGAAGGGTTTTTAACCCAGGTGTTTCGATACCTGTTCTTCAATGACATGTTTTCAAAGGCAAAATCACAGTGGTATCGATACTGGTATCGATACCCTTTCACCACTGTGATGTTTGGTTTTGATACCGGTTTCTAAACACCCCCAACGGTCATAAACGATTTTATGAAAAAACACAACGGCTAGAAGCGCGATACCAGTATCGATACTAGTTCTTAAATGCAGGTTCAACGGCTATTTCCCAAAGAAGGTGTTTCGATACCAGTTTTAGGGGTATCGATACCGCCTGCACCAGAAGAAGAAATATGCCTTGAAATCAACTCCAAACGGCTCCAAAACATCTCCAACGGCTATAAACGGCTAGATCATGATTTGGGATGATAAAAGGAAGCGTCAAGCATCAAGAGAAGGGTAATGCTTCACTTGTAACAACATTATGATCAAAGAATTGTCTTAGTGCTTAATTTTTCATCTTTGGGTAGACAAAACACTTGAGAGCTCAATTGTCAATGTATGCTCAAGTGTATTAGGAATTGGGTGAGTGCTTAGATTGCAAACATTAGCCTTGTTAGAAGGATTAAACAAGTTTGCTAAGTTTTCTTTGTTTGAGTGAATTCTCAAAGTTCGAGTTGTGAACTTCGGATGCTTGGTTCGGTTTTGAATCATGGTTTGTAAGGTTATCCCTTTAGCCTCAAAAGGTTGAAATTCTTAGTGAATTTGGGAAATCCTTAGTGAGAAGCTAAGGTAGTGGATGTAGGTGCTAGTTCGAAGGCCGAACCACTCTAAATCATTGTGTTATTTTTGCTTCTACAACAAATCACCCACAATGTTCTTTCTCCATCAAATTAGCAAGTTAATCGGTTATCTATCGAGCCACATCAAGCCCAACACAGTCGCACATTCATTTTAATCCAAGAAACAATAACGTCCACTTATCTAAGCCGTTTCTCATAGGATCTAGTATTGTGTTCCTGCCATATTATAGTATAAAGATAACAATACCAAGTTAATCGAATAACAATAGTTAAAAGATTTTTTCCTTTACTGTACAGTTGCACCATTACACCATAGTAGACCAATCATCCACTGAAACATCACTTTGACAAATAATCATAATCTCTTTTTAAACTCGTCAGATAAAAAACATTCAACAAATAAGTTTGTCCTCTAAACCAAAGTTGCATAAAAGATATTACATATCAATTTGTTCATCCCAAAACACTATTCCTACCTTAATCGGTAAACGATCCTGTATTATAAATTTAAATTAAAATATTAAAAGTTTAAGAAATTAAAAAAAAAAACTGTAAGTCAAAATACTTGGATCAAACGTCAGAAATTTTCGGCATTATGCTTATTATATATAACATATGCACAGCTTTGAAAAAGCTTTTGAACCGACATTTTTTATGTTAATACTCAAATGATAATTTATTTTAAAATATACTGCTTTGACAGTTAAAACATACATTCTTTTATTTTAGATAGAAATTTTATAAAATTACTTCCGTACTTATGATAGATATTACCAAATTTACATATAAAATGATATGCATATTAAATTTTACAGATGAGACAATGACGGAATGGGCGGGGAGGACAACTGGACAATTCACCTTTACTAGGATTTTTTCCCCTTTGTTTAATTTTTTAAAAAAATTAATTTATTTATAGATTTATTTTTTATTATTAAATATTTATTTATTTTTTTAATCTTAAAATCTAACTCGTTCTTGCATTACTTGTGATGGTAAGGCTTTCAACTCCCCCCAGGCCACAGTTTGTTCTTGTTTTTCCCTGAGACCGAGTGAAGAAAGCCTCCCAATCCCACCTCTCTGGAACATACGTTGCGGTCGTTATCGCTTCCCTTGTTTTTCATTTCTCCTCAAAATGACTGCCAAACCTCCTCCATTGCCTTCGCTTGCGTCCACTGTAATTAACTCAACAATCTGTCATGCACTTGTCTTCCTCTTGAGTCCAGTTTTGGGCAGAAACCAGTCCTGGAAATCTGAAACACTAACACAATAGTCATTATAGTGATGGAATTCATTTGAGATGTACTAAAAGACACAATCTGTAGCATCTTTGATATAAACATGTCAGCCTTCAGGGTTAGCAGTTTCATTACTTATAGATTAGAAGAGGTGGATGCTTGAATGGCTTCACAGTGAGTTGGTAACAGCGTCAGAGCTGCACTGCTGGTGCTGTTAAGGAAGATGGGAACGGGATAATATCAGATGCAATGTCATGCAACAGGGACAGGAACTGGAGTTTTAAAAATATACGTACAAGTGGGTGGGGTTATGGACAAACATAATCGTAGCAATCTCACAGGATACTTGAAAAAGAGTCTTAAATTTTTTGATAAATTACATTCATTAAATGATGTTAATCTCAAAATCTATTATAATTTTCAAAATTAAAGTTGTTGAAGTCATACTTATGAACAATTATGTCGTTATAAAGACTAAAAAGACTTGCTTTGATGACAATTAAAAGTGATCTTTTAGGGAAAAAATGATATTAAAAGTGTTGTAGATGATTTTGTTTCAAAACATACAAAATAACATTTTAAGTGAAAATATTTAATTCTTATAATTCAATTTTTTATTGGTCAAGAGGAAAATCTAATAATATCTTTTATAATATAATTATTTTTTAAAAAAATAAATTTATTACCCATTTTAAATTAAAAACTTTATTTTAATAAATTATATATAACTCGTAAGTACAATTTTTTTTGATAAATGCTACTGAATTTTTATTAAATTCATAGAAAATTATAATTACAACGTAATCAAGAAGTAAAATAATTGGATTAAAAAATCCAAAAATTCTTACAACCCAAAAACAAAGAAAAATAAAATTCCTATGAAAATAAGCATACCAATAAAATTCAGCAGCTTCCTGAATCTCCTTGTCTCTGTCCAAACGAGACGCATAGTGAAGGAAGGAGTTGTAGGCGATTCAAACTGTCGTACAAAAAGTACCACTACCCAGGACTGATTTTATCGGCAAACAACCATCAACTGAGTGGGATAAGTCTTTTCAAGTGACCACCGACAAAACAATAAATCAGAAAACTAGCATCGATTGAATCTTTGTGCGAACAACAATCGATCGCTAGGGTATGCTACAACATGCCATAAAGACAGACGAATCAAACCCCAAAACAAAAATAAAAACATGTCACAAGGACAAATAAAAGCGTGTCACAAAGACAGAAAAAATAGAGATCCTTATTAAAATAAAACAAGAAAAAGAAATAGATCCGGTGGTCGATAACCAATACTAAAATTGATTGTCGATCACCGATCAAAAGGAACGATAAAACGAAAAGAAGATAAAATTTGGAAAAGGAGAAGGCTAAGGTTTTTTTGAGAGAGAATTCATAGGTCAAAGGGTTTATAATTTAATAGAACGTTATTTTTTAACTCGTAAGTACAATTATGTGTACTATTACAATTACAATCAATAATTTCTCTAATAAATGATTGGACTGGTAATGAAAATATATTTGACCTTAAATCAAAAATAAATAAATAAATAAATCGATCAAGGAAAATGAAAGAGTGAAAAGGACAAGGATTGTGTTAAGGATGGGACTTTGTGGCTCAGCCCAATCAGACAGACGACACTCATCACCTTTCAGCCTTTCAAAATAGCAAAGTGTTTTGAGTGAAATATATTTATTTTTAATTAATACACCCTTTTTTTAGTTTTAGGAATTAAAGATTTAATTTAAAGTTTAAAAAATTATTTTTTATAACTTAAAGTATAAAATTTAAGAGTTAATTTTAAAATTTAAAATTTTAATATATAAATATTTGTTTTACGTCTTTTATGTATTAAAATTGTCTCTAATTAATTAATTAATTAATGTATTACTAGTATATTCTTTGTACCTACTGTGGTTGTTGGATATGGGTCCGATATGTTTTCTTCCCATTAATTTTGTTCATTGGTCTGGCATGTTGAAATGGAAATCAAGACAAAAGGCACACAACTTGTTCTTCAGAATTGATTTTTTTTCACTTATTTTTAGTAGTAATAAGTTTAATATTTTAGGTATATTTTTGGGTTTGAATCTTTCGAATAAAATAAAAATATTATCTATTTAGGAATTTAATTTAACTCAACTTTAAATATGATACGAGATTACAAGGAAAGATTATTTGGTGAATTATGTTCATCACGTCATCCATGGTTCAAGCAATCAGAATTGTTATCTTTAAATAACTACCCACCCACTAATTATAAGTAAGAAAGAGGTGATGATTCACTTGAAAAAAAAATTGAGATGAACGGTCCTGATTGATTGGGACTACGAATAATATGATAAATAAGATTCACCTAATAATTTTTTGATTACAAGAGTTGCGATATTAAAAAATTAGAATCAATTTTCTTCTTATAGAATTAGGGTAATTATATCGTTAGGAAATATTTTATTTTCAAAATTATACTAATTTTAAGGGTTAAGATTTTATTAAGGTTTATGTTTAAGGATTGTGGTTTAAATTTAGAGTTTAGGATTAAAATTTAAAGATTAATGGTAAAAATCTAACGTATTATTATAAACCCTAAACTATAAACTTTAATTTTTAATTTTAAACTCTAAATTCTAACATAAACATTACAATTTTAACCTTCTAAATATAAACCCCTAAAATATACTTTCTAAATTAGATATTTAATCCCCGAAAACAAAATATTTCAGGCAGCAATGCCTTTGATATTTTCGCTTGTTTTAAGAAAAATTAAATTTTAATAAATTGGATGTTTGATTTCCGTAACCCACAATTCCTTTCTCTAATCCATCCTTAAGCAAACGAATCCACACCACCTATGGGTGATTGGGTGTCTAATCTAACCAGGTGGATCCCTTCCCTTCACCTGTTTCATTGCTTCTTTATTAATAATTTAACACCACCTAAACAGACAAAAACACGTATTGTCTTAATAAGTATCCTAAACAAAACTAATGTCTTCATATGGCATAAGCTTCAACTGCAATGCTTACCATTTCAAGCAACTCTATCTCCCTCCACCACAAGACCCAATACACAAATAAGAACAAAGGATCGAGATTAAATCTAATTCAATTCGAATTATATAAACATTGAAATTCGATTCCAGTCAAATTCTATTAAATTTAAATATAATTTTTTTTATTCCAATCACAACATATAAACATGTAAGAAAAGGAAAGAGAAACTCAAGAGTTCAATCTTTAGCACCCAAAAAAATTCATTCCCCCATTCCAATTCAAAAAATCTAATAAAAGAACCCCAATTGAATTAATAACAAAGAACAAAAAACTTAATCAGGATTCTTACAAGCACATATCACCAAGGAGAACTCGTCTCTTTCCCTAACCTTGTGTTCTTCAAACTCCCTGCTTTTCTCTTCCAACCAAAGCCTGCAATCTAATCCACCCCTTGTCCTAAACATGAACATGGCACACCCTGATGTCTGGTTAAACAGCCAATCATGCAAATCCCACATCACATCTATCAACAATCCATCCAAAAAGATGATCTGATTCCCTCTGAAATTCCACATCAATCTCTTCACTTGAAACATCTTCTTCTCGTCAATGGTGACTGTCAATTCAGGGTTCCTTAGTCCTTTTGGTTTCCCGGCTTCTCCTTCGTGGTATTTGATTAGTACGTCATGAACTAATCCTTTGTCACAAAACTGTGCCTTGGTCGAGTAAACGTTAGTGTTGCCTACGAAAACTTCAGTCCTCGAAACCAATGAAAATTTGGGTGTTGTCGGATTTTGTTCTCCTAGCGATAAACAGAGTTTCGAGTCGGCTAAGACGAGAACCGAAAACCCGAAACTCGGTTCGGGTCCATTGATGTACCGTGCATGGGAAACATCCCATATGACTTCAATCTCCAAACCGCAGGCTTTGAATGTTTTGCTGCCTTTGTTCTTCAGGAGATGCTGCGAGTTGAGGTTAAGTTTCGATATGGTCTCACCCACTTCGATCATTAGGCCGTGGCCGAGGCGATTGTTGCACCATGTGAGGGTGATGAGGAGGTGTCCATGAGAGGGGATTATAGCTTTGTATGTACATTTTACGGTGTTAGGGGTTGAAGGGGCAAGGTTTGGGGAGAGATAGGTTTTGTTTGAAGGGCCTGAACAGTAAGAATCCGACACTTTAATGGCATGTTCGTTGTAACAAGATGCTATGCTCTTCATATTGTAAGAGAAAAAAAAAATTCACTTAAAGAAAATAAGGAAGATGGAGAATTTGAGGTTTCCCCCCCTTGTGTTGGAATATATGCCAGTTGACATAAAAGGATTTTTACCTCTTCCTTGTCTCTACTACAAGAAAGTCGAGTTTACTCTTCCTTTTCGGGGAAATTACTTAAATATAGCATTTATAAAAAAAATCTTTAAATATGATACAAATAATTTTATTTCCAAAAATATTATATTTTAAACAATATTAGTAAAGTCGGATTCATTAGAATCAGATTATGATCAATGACTAAATTAAAAAAAATGAAAACACTATTTAAAATCGGAGTCTCTTGTCATCGACTTTAGTATTTTTTTTAATTTTTACTATTCAAATTTGAAGCATAATTTAATTTTTTAATCTAAAAAAATTAATTACTATTTAAAGTCGGATTCTAATAGATCCGACTTTACTTTTACTATACAATCAACAATATTTTGAGAAATAATTTTTTAAATACAATATTATAGAAAAAAAACTCAAACAAAAATATTTATGAGATTTTTTCCTTCATTTTCAATGCTTTAAAAAGTAATTTTTTTTATAAAAAAAGTAAATTTTTCATTAAAAAATAAGGATCATTTTATAACATGGGCTATAATATAAGGACCCACATCCCAAAACTCCCTACGAAATAAACCCATCTTCTTTAAATTGTAATGTAACTCCCCATTCATTGTAATATTAATGATTACGTGCTAATCGTTTTATCTATTTCTTAAATCGTAATTAATTTATGGTAAAAAGGGGGTTCGGATATTGAATTAATTCATCTGTTAAAAATTGAATCAAATTTAATGGAAATTTTGGATTTTGGTTTCATTTTTTATTGTCTTCCCATTTCAGTCCTTTTATCAAGTGAAGGGGTAATTAGTGGAATAAACAAGTAAATTACATAGATTTATATTTCATGTATTAACATTCGATTAATAAATATTAATTTTTTATGACAATATTAAAAAGGGTCGCCCCCTTTAAGCCCCAAGGGAGCTTCGTCCCTATATATTATTGTTGTTGTTGTTGCATAATAAAGCATATGGGTGAATTCTTCAAGTTGTGTATAATGCAGGGATGAAAAGTGCAATTTAGCCAATACAAGTTAAGTATAATCTTTGGAGTTTTGGAATTTATTCTTCCAACTTCACCTGAAATGCTTAATATATAAATTGGTATTTAAACCTTAAACGTTTTTAAAAGAATATAACCATCAATTTTTTTATTATATAAATATACATGTTTTATAGAATTGTGATCAAAATAAGATGATAAATTAATATTGAGGACAGATTTTATTATTGTCAATTAAAATGGTATAAAATTAATGAAAAATATCAAAGGTATAAGCATTATCTTTTTTAAGGGTTAATTATTGCAATGATCACTAATGTTTAAGGTTTGTATAATTTTGATTATCGAATTTTAAATTTGATTATTATAGTCATTTACGTTTTTGATCTATAAATTTATGGTCATTGAGACGTTAATAGAAAGCTGATTTAACATAATAAAATAAATAAATTATCTAAATAATCCCTTAAACTATTACTTCACTCATATTTTAATCGTTAAAATAAAAATAATATATATAATTATATATTTAATACTTCATATTTATAAATTTTTTTATTTCTTCTCCTCTTCATTTTCTATATTCTTCTTCATCTAATGAAATTCTTAATTTCCTTTCATATTGATCCACAATTCAAACAGACCTTGACTTGTGTTTAGGAGTTTGATTTAACTTAATTTTAGATATAATTGGACTTACATGATTAAATCTGTGATCAATAGAAATCTAACGATTCAGATCCTTTGAATCATTCAAAAATGGAGAATCACATTGCCCTCCACTTCGTTTTAATCACCATCATTGGATTGAAATTGATCAACCTTTTGTTAAAGTTTAATGGCAATAAATATCTCAGTGACTGTTTATAGATCAAAAACGTGATTGACCATAATGATCGAATTTAAAAATTAATAATCAAAAATCATACAAGCTTTAAACATAAGTGACCATTGTAATAATTTTTCGTGTTTCATTTATTATTTTTGTCATTAAAAGAACAAAGGATATTGCTTTTCTATTGGGTGAAAGCAATTTATCCAATTCATAAATTCAAAGGACTTAAAAAGAGGGTTTTTTTTTTTTTTTTTATCCCAACGTTATGAGTATAAAGAAAGCAAGTTTCAAGCTGTCTGAGTTTGGTACCCAACTGATCTAATTAATAGACACAAGCTCAACCACTTCCAAACTATGTGTTGCATAACATCGCATTTACTACTACAATTTCTACAGTTGTGATACAGGAGGAATGGGGAGAAAATGTAGAGATTTAGTAGGACACAAGAATATGACAGAAATGCGATATTAAGATTCGAATTTCAGATTTATGGAGTTAAAAATAATAATTATACGAACTAATTAAGCTATATTTTCGACCAAAGAACTAATGCAGTAGATGTGACTCATGAAGACCGAGTTAATGTTTAATACCAAGAAACGTTTAAGTGATTATAAATGTGTACAACGAAAACGTAAATGATAATAATGTTCATTTTTTAAAATCAGTAACCAAAAATGTACAGTTACTAGATAAACTATTTTAATAATTTATAGACGAAGGTAAAAAAATTTAAATTACTCAAAATTTTGAGTGTTAACTTATATTTTATTAAAAGTAGATAAAATCAAACGATAAGGATGACAATATAATCCGAATTCGATCCAAATCCATTTTGATCCGAAAAAATTCGATCCAAATCCGATTAAAAAAATTCTGAATCTGAATCCAAAAATAATGTCCGAGTCCTAATAGGAGGTGGATCGGATATGGATATTGTCATGATCCGATCCAAATTCAATCCGAATCCATATATAAACCCGAATAAAAATATTTAAATTTTTTATATTTAAAAAGTTTCAGTTGTTACTTTAATTTGTTTTATATTGGATAGTAATATTTGTTGAAATTTGTTTGTTCTATACATTTAAAAATATTCGTTTGATAAAAATATTTTTTTTTATTTAAAGATATTTATTTGAGAAATTACTTTAAAAAATAATTGGATTTGAACTTTTGGATTTTAGATATTTTATTGGATTGGATTTGGATTTATGTAATGGATTTGAATTCGGATTTAGATTTTTTTGAAAGTCCGATTATTAATTGGATTGGACTTAAACTTTATAAAGTCTGATCCAAGTCTGATTCATTGTCATCCCAATCAAACGATGGGTATTAATTTTTTTTATAAAGTATCTCGGTTATTTTTAAACTGATGTCAATTTTCTTTTAAAATAGTGTCAGATTCATATTATATATCATATAAAATCTATTACAAATAATTTCTTACAATTTAGATGTCATCTAATACCTCCTCCTCCCGACCAGTTCCACCCATGATTCTTGTGTCTATTTCTTCCATGTGATGCTCAGAAAACTGTCATTTTGTCAGTGATGTATTCTGATGAAGACAACAAGCTTCACCCAAAAGCAATTGATTTCTCAACTTGGAACGTCATCAACAGTGCTATTCTCAGTCTTTTATAATCTTCTGAAGGAACCATTTTTCAGAAGTGCAGAAATTATGAAAAACAGTCCAGAAGATGATCAATTTGTATGGAAACATCATCTATTCTCGCGTGCTTTCCTACTTCATATGTTCATCCTGGTGTAGTATCAGCAAAGTAAAACTCTGTGACATGTTTGGTTCCATGAAAAGCAAAAGGAAATCATGTTGTAAGAACAGTTACTGAAACAAAGAATGTGCAGGTTTCCAGGAGGAATAATTAATGAAGGAAGAGAGGATGATGTTCCATTATGAACCCATGCATCAGTAGTGCTTCCTAAGTAACTAATGTAAAATTGTAAATGGATCCAAAATAACTGATGTAAATTAAAGTATGAGTTATTAAAGTATGGGTTATTACGTAGAGGCGAAGTTAGAAATTTATTATAAAAAAAATTAGAATATATATTTTAATTTTTTATTAAGGGAATTAAAAAAAATAATTATTTTAAAAGAAAATATATACTTAAAAAATATCTCTTTTTAGTGTATAAAATAACAATTGACGGGAATCAATTTTAAACCTTTTCTATACTTGTTCAGTTTTAAAAAAAAAGTATTTGGAATTAGCTAATGGTGATTATAATCGTTCCGTTAACCACTTAGACTAAAAGGTTCATACAATTATCATAAATACTAATAATCACCTATAAGAAAGTACATGTTACATTATAATAAATTTATGTAATAATTACATCATCCGATTAATTATTAATGGATCAATAGTTATTTTATAATACAAATTTAATATCTTTTATATAGTTTTTAAAATTAAATGCTCATTTTATGTTTCTAAAAATTATTTGTATAATTTACTTTTTTTAGTTTGGGAAGTAAAATTTTATTGCATGTCAATTGAATTTTTTTAGCTTAAAAATCATTGACTAATAATTAAAAAGTTTAGTTATGATCGATAATCCATTTGTTTCCCACATTTTAGTGGCTCATACATTGTGTCCTATTGAAAAATGTTTGATATATTCTATACCCTATATAAATATTAAAAATAAAATATTTTAAATTTCAAGGATGAATTTAAAATATAAATTTTAATGGGATTTTCTATGCAATAAAGTACTCCAATATAAATGATATTGAAACAATAGTTAAGCAAATCCAAAGAAAATTTATTTGGAAAATGTTCTGGGCTACAAGTTCTAACACAACTCCAAATCACATGAAATTATTCAGTGCAAGTGAAAGATCTATTGCACATCTCGCCTGTCCAGCAAAATCTTAATAAGGTTCAACAGGGGCACGGAAGCTGGCTCCGGCGTAAACCGCATCGGAACCCAGCTCCTCTTCGATACGCAAAAGCTGGAAGGGAAAAATATAGAACAAACAAAACAGTCAGACAAACAAAACCTGGACTTCAAAATAATCAAAACTCAAATTGGAGAAAACTTGAAATAAGTCTCTGTAAAATCCGAAAGGCAAACTCAAATGACACGAACATGAACTAACCCAGACCCAAAGGCCTAAACTATTCAAACGAACCAGAATGTGAAACGATCTAAAACTCAGATTTACCTAACCCAAAAACCAATCTGATGTGTGCAATTGACATATATCAAGTTTTTACCTGATTGTACTTGGCTAGACGCTCAGACCTGCAGGAAGCTCCGGTCTTGATTTGCCCCTGTTTTTGTTTTAAAAGAAAACATGTTAAAACACAGATGTTCATTTTTCCTAATTAAAGAACCAGAGTTGGATTGCATTTGCAAGATATAAATTAACAATGATGGAATTTTTTTTATCGATGAGAGTTTGATTAGATTATTACCGTAGCCAAACCCACTGAAAGATCGGCGATAAAGGTATCCTCAGTTTCACCACTGCAAGCAAAATAAAATTAGAACACTGAGTAAATAGAGATTTGGTTCTGTAAATCAAATCAACACTTGTTAGGGGAATTAAAAGGTGGACTTTCAAACCTGCGGTGGCTGGCCATCACACCCCATCCAGCTTTCTTTGACATTCTAACAGCTTCAATACTTTCAGTAACAGATCCAATTTGATTAACCTGTTATCCGGTGATTAAAAAAGGATCTAGGTTATTGATATTTCAAAAGAATGGGAAGAAAAATATAAACAACCTTCTCGAGGAAAGAACCGAGTAGAAAGTATCTTGAGAAGAAGGGCATTGCAAGTTTTTTCTTTGATGGCCTTCTCAACCCTCTGCAGAAATTAAAATCAAGTATATTAGAGATGTTATGCTACATCTGAAAGAATGCATGGAGATCCTATAGGAAAACCAAAAAAGAAAGCCAATTATACCTTTGGATTGGTGACCAAGAGATCATCTCCCACGATCTGAACTTTCTCTCCGATTTCATTAGTTAGTTTGGAGTAGTGCTCCCAATCATCTTGGTCAAATGGATCCTCAATTGATACAATGGGATACTCAGAAGCAAAAGACTTGTATAAATCTTTGAGAGCATCTCCTGAGATCTTTTGCGAACCATTATTGTTCTGGAAATGACAAACAACAAAAATAAATGGAGCAACTAACTTAAAATACAGATTATCAGAAAATGATACAGTAACTATATAACCTATACTCATAAGGGCACAATGATTTAAAATTATCTTGTGAGATGATGTTCACCTCTTCCTTGAAGTTCAAGTCATAGGTTTTATCTGGTCCATAAAATTCAGATGCAGCAACGTCCATTCCAATGACAACCTAGTATAACAAAGGAACATTCAATCAACCATTTCTTATACATCATCAAAGTGTAGCGAACTCATAAGGTTTACTAAGCACACTAACTTTGTCTGTGTAACCTGCTTTAGCAATGGCGGTTTTTAACAACTCAAGTCCTTCCTTGTTTTCCTGGCTTAACACAAAATATGATATCAATTATCTGAAGATTAAACTAATAGGTACAAATGAAGAAAAACCATGGGAAACCATTTAGTTCATTAACTGAGAATCGACCTGAATATTAGGAGCAAAACCACCTTCATCACCGACGTTTGTTGCATCTTGACCATACTTCTTCTTGATAACAGACTTCAAGTGGTGGTAGACTTCCACACCCATCTTCATGGCCTCCTTAAAAGATGATGCTCCAACAGGGAGAATCATGAACTCCTGCAAACATAAATGGTCAAGAACTCAATATCAAGAAATGTCAAACAAAATCAAAAGGAATATTGAGATTAGCACCTGCATAGCAAGTTTGTTTCCTGCATGTGAACCACCATTGATGACATTGAAAGCAGGGACTGGCAGGACCAACTTCTTGTTACCAGCAAGGTTAGCAATGTGCTGCAACCAACAGTAGGTAGGTTTAATAGATTCACATGATGTCAACATAAATAACTTTCCATTAAATAAATCAGTCACAAAATTAATTGGTTTTGAGACCTATTTTGCTCTAACTCTTCATTTTGCTTCAACTCTCCATTAAATAGCTTGGAAACCATTGAATCTCACACCCAATTTTGAGTAATATAGTTGGAGACAATAATATAAATCATTTCCCATTCACGGATCAGTACTCGAAAACTAACATGAGTCTACAGAAAGGGGAAATGAAGTTCAATGAACCATAATGTACCTTGTAAAGAGGAATGTTCTTGACTTCAGCTCCAGCTTTGCAAACAGCAAGGGACACTGCAAGAATAGCATTTGCGCCAAGCTGGAGGGGAAACAACAAAAGAAGAAACACAACATCACAAACGTAGGTGTTAATAAGCCTCGGAACAAAATCATTTGAATGACATTAAAGTAGAAATCAGCTAAGTTACCTTTTGTTTGCACCAACCCCATTCATTTTGAGTCCCATCTAGTTGTTGAACCATGAAATTGTCAATAGCAGTTTGTTCGGTTGGGTCCTAAAGAAATCAATTTAAATAAAAAGAACACACTTCAGAATTTCCTCAAGTTCACCGCAATTAACTACTGCCCTTAACTTTAATGGAAGCTAAAAAAGAAAATAATCACAAATTAACAACCAAAGAGAGTTACAAAGCCATTAAAACCTTTCCTATCAACGCAGGGCCTATGATTGTGTTAACATTAGCAACAGCCTGCATATTATAGTAAAGAATAAGTAGCTAATAAAATTAATAATTGAAAAAAATGATAGAAAAAAGTACAAGATAAAATCTGACCTTTGAAACACCTTTACCAAGGTAATCGGAACCCCCATCTCTCAATTCAAGAGCCTCGTAAATTCCTGAAACAAATTAAAATAAATGAAAAAAAGTAGAAATTAATTATGTAAATATTAACAAGAGATAAATTAACGTACCAGTGGATGCACCGCTAGGAACAGCGGCTCTGGCCTTTTTACCATTCGATATTTCCACGTCAACCTATACCACATTTAATAAAAAAAATCCGTTGGAATCAAAAAACATTTTTCATAGATTTGAAAACATTAAAAATCTCTGGAAAAAAACTAACTAGATAGAGATTATTCTATGCAATCAGCGGAAAATTTCTAGACGAACTCAGCTAATCGGAAAAATTAAATGCAAATAGATCGGAAAAAAGATTAAATCGGGGAATGGGTGAGGGAGATGTTATATATAAAGTTCCTAATAAAGCATGCAAAGGGAATGAAAATGTAGAGAGATCGGATGAAGCGAACCTCAACCGTCGGATTTCCACGGCTGTCGAAGATCTGTCTTGCTTTGACGGAGACGATGGTTGCCGCCATGATATTAACGCCTTTTCAGAGATCGCAAGAGAAGATTTGGTACAGAGGACGTTGGAGGAGACCTTTTGAGTGAGCAACTGGAGTGAGGGGTTTATGAAGAGGATTTGGGGTAATATCAGCCGTTGATTTAACGAGAATGAAGTTATGGCCGTTTGATATTACGCATTTTGCGCATGCCGCATGGTTGTTGATAATTGTCAGACAGGGCCCACATGTTTGGTAGGTTTGATGAAATCAAAATTATTTATTTTCTTGGTGGCCAAGTCAGAGGATAAATAGCGGGAAAAGAATATTCCTTTTTTATTTTATTGATGCTTTCACGAAGAAAAAAAAAAGAATATTTATGTTTTAATTTCAAAGAATTGCTAATAAAATTATGGATAAGTCGGACATTGAACACAGCTGAATATCGTTGAATATTATTAAATTAATTTATAAAAAATAAAAATTTAAAGGACTAATCATATAATTATTAATAATGCGTTGAGTTTATCACACTTTTATTAATTAAATATTGAGTCCTTGAGATTTTAAATTTTTATTAATTAATTTAATGATGTTTAACAATGTTCAATATTAATGATGTTCAACGGTGTTCGACACCCGTTGTAGAATTTTTCTAAAATTATATTCCAATAATAAGGTAAAAGGCGGAAAAATTTGTGATTATCTTTGAAATTACGTTATTAATATTCAAAAATTAAACTAAAAAACATTAGTAATTAAGACATAAAATGTTATATTTGTGCACGTAAATGAATTGAATTTGTTTTTTTTTTTAAATACAAATAATTTAAAGTAACACATTGAATGTTTACAAGCTTTCTTTTATGCACTTTGTAGCTATTTTGTAGCCAGCGAGTAGATATGTAAAAATAGTTACTCGGATAGGTTTTAGGTCGGGTACTGTTAAGTCGGGTAAAATTGAATACAGGTTATTTTAGGTTAATTTGATGTTTTGATTCGATTTTGGTCGGGTGCGAGTTCATTTCAGGTCGGGTAGATTTCAGGTCGTGTTCATTTCAGTTCGGTTGCATTGCAGGTCGGGTTCATTTCAAGTCGGTTTTATTTCAGGTTGAATTAATTCGGGTTTTAAATTCATATTAATTAAAATTATTACGTTTAAGTTTGGTAGAAATAAATAATTAAGTAAATAATCGATAGACTTTGGGTTGAATGGTTGATCATTTATTTCGAATTAATTATTTAATATATAACGTATTTAACTAGCATGAATCTCATTAAAAATAAATATTACACACTAAACTAAACAAAAAAATCATCAAATGATTCATATCTTAAAAATTGAGATAAATTACAAAAATTAAAAATTAATAAAGAATAAACATTGAACTAGAAAGAATAAAATTTTAAATTAAAAAAATAAACATTAATAAAATAAAGTATTATCTTATTAAAATCACTAAACTAAATTAAAAAAAATAAATAATAGTAATTTAAAATAAAAATAAAGTTATAAGGAATAAATTGCAAAATTTAATAATAATTAAATAAGTGAAAATTTAATTTTAATGTACTTTAATATATTATAATTTATACATATACAATCTAATTTAATACATTTCAAAAATGTAAATATGAAATTTATTCTATATAGAAAATATATTTTATATATGAAATTTATATATATTATATATATATATATATATGAAAATTAATATATATATATGAAATTTATACTATATATAGAATTTATACTATATATGATATGATACTATATATGGAAATATGACATATAGAATATTATATATATAAAAAATATATAATATGTATGTATATGTATATAATATATGTATACATTAATATATGTGTACTTTCAAACTTTTGAGTTTTTTTGTTCTATAGCAGTGTTTTTAAGTACCGTTAAAAACTTTTGCAGCGCTTAGAAAAGCGTCGCAAGAAGTACCGCTGTAACCAACTTGCAAAAGTATGTGGCGTTTTACGGTAACAGACGTCGCAAAAGATCAAGATCTATAGTAACGTTTGTATTTTCAAACGCTACAAAAATTATTCTTTAGTAGCGTTTTTGTTTTCAAATGTTGTAAAAGAATAGAATTTTTAGTTGTGTTTTTTTTTCAAACACCGCAAAAACTATTCTTTAGTGGTGATTGTGTCAGAAACGCCACAAAAAGATATGATTTTTAGTGGCCTTTGTCATTTAAACGCTGCAAGAAACCTTTTTTTTAGTGGCGTTTTTCTTGACGAACGCCGCTAGTAACATTATTTTTTTAAAAAAAATCAAATAAAAATAATATCATATCATATATAATCGATCAACCGTCTTGACATAATAGCTTTTCAGAAATCACAAACACGAGGTATCTTAATTGTAATACAAAATTCTAAGTACCATGCAAAAATAAAGAGCAGTCAAGTTTTACATGCCGCAACCTTGAAGGATCTATGAAGAGCAAGGTCAAAAATTCTTCACAAAGTTGATATTTTTCTGACTTAACATTTATAGAAAGCCCCATCTTTGCCAATTTTCTTTAGTCTCCATAATTCATCAGAAAGAGATAAGGGATGATGTTTCTCCATACTCTATCTTTTTCCCGTCTCCCGTTCAATTCTGCTTTTGATCTCTCTTAGTATCTGAATTTTCCCCAACTTTTCTGGAGATAACTTATCCCAGTAGATGCCTGCAAAGTAAACAATAGTTATATCATATCCTATTCCTATGACTAATGGTCATGTATAATGACCAACGCATCAAGAGAGGGGAGAAAATTGTTGGATAAGATTTAACAAATATATTAATGATGCAAACAATATCAAGAGCGGAAGAATTATACTTATAGCTAACAATCACAATACATTATTCATTTTGTCTTTGATTATATAATATTTTTTTAAGAACTAAGTAGTTATACAAATCTCCATTACAAGGAGTTTCACTACTTTATAACTAACCAAAGCTACAATTGAAAAATTATAATAGATATTCTTCATTTAGTGTCTAAAAAATTTCATAATCTAAACTCAATCTACTAATTTTTTCATCATAATTCAGCAAAGATCAAATTAATCTTACTGGATTTATAAATGAATACATATACAATTTAAATAACATGCCTGAGAATTGAGATATATATTCTTAAGATAATAATGTATAAACTCAACAAGCAAAGGAATTAAGAACATAAACCTCGTAAAACAATGTCAGGATTCTGAATTCAGACAAATGAAGTAAACCCCATGTTCTATATAGAATCAAAGAACAAAATTAACTAAAAAAGGTGAGAAATTTAGTAAGGGAGAGATTGAGTGTTTGAATTTCAAATTACAAGAAAAGAGAAGAACAAAACAAGCTCTAGAAACCATCAATGAGCAGATTCAACATAATTTCAGAATTTAAAATGAAAATAAATAAATAAATAATCCAAAAAACAAGGATTCCAACAATGAAATAGAGAGAAGAACTTGAATGAATTGCCACTTAAGCATCCAAATCAGGTTTAGAAGCATCTGGTTCAAACTGTTCAATTTAGACTCGAACAGTTGTACCAGATGAACCGGTTCCCTGCATGTATATGGAATTAATCATTTAAATTATATATTTTTTTTTTAAGTCGTAAAGGTATTTAATGTTTCATTCTATAATTTATTTAAAATTCTTTGTTAAAAAAATATATTATAATATCTTAAAAATCTAAAATCATATTAATTTTTTTTAGAAATCTATAATTTTTTAGATTTCACAAAATAACCTTTAAATTTTAAAATCTCCAACTTTCTAAAATTTAAGTCCTAATTTGGGTCGATTCTACCAATAATTATCACATTGATGTCTATCACGTCGGTCACCGGAACATCATGATTATTTTTTAATTATTTCGTCATTGAAAATCGACTGACATTGTATAAAACGTTCAAATTGTCAAATAATTCCTTTGAACAATTCGCAGCTAACAACGGTAGGACGGACAACTAGGGCTGTAAATGAGACGAGACAGATCACGAGTTACTCGAGCTCGACTCGATTGAATTCGACACGAGCTCGAACTCGGCTCGAGTTCTTGACGAGCCGAGCCACATGATAGTCGACTCGAAAAGCTCACGAGCGACTCGAAAACATAAATATACTATTTTTTAATTTTTTATAATTTAAAATCTAAATTTTTAAACTTAAAATCCTAAAATTTAATCTTAAATGTAAGTCTTAAACCTTAAATTAACATATTAAAACCTAAAATTAACAAGTTTGAGTTTATACAACTTGTGTATTAAAGGGTTTTTTTCTTCATTAAGCTTTGAATGAGACGTAAGAAATAAGAGTTACTCTAATCTAACACGATCAAAGATCAGTCAATACTTGACTCGATTAGGCTCGAAAAAAACTCAAACTCGACTCGAGTTCTTAATGAGTCGAGCCGAGCTCAAATATTTCAGGTTCGTTTAAAATTATTCAAGCTCTAACTCGACTCGAAATCTTAACGAGTCGAGCTGAACTTAGCACTACTCAAGCTCGACTCGACTCATTTATACCCCTAGAATAAAGTGTCAGTTGTTCGACGCGAAAAGAGTATTTCATTCAATCGCGGAATATATTTTCTCGTGGCACTCTAATTACTTTAATTGGATTATAATAATGTTGTCATTTATTGATTTCTTTTAAATAATAATGAGATATTATATATATTATTAAAAAATCTTTTTCATATTAAATAAAAAAGAATGCACATAATAATATTTGTGGTGTCAATTGGACGTGACAGTTTATGGCCTTTATTTATTTTAAAATATATAATTGCTTTATATATTGTGACTATATGTTACTAATAGGACAGTAATTGTTGTGTAACCTACTGAGAAAATTATTTTAATTGGATGCATCAATCTAAGGTTTAAATATATTCTTTTATATTCTTATTTTAGTTAAGTTATATATTTTGTATATTATACTATTAAATATAATTTAAATTAATATATTTTATTTTTATATTATAATGAGGCTTGTGGATAACATTTTAAACTTAATTTTTTAAAATTACTTTTTTATAACATTTTAAAAATATTTTTTCACAGTATTTTTTAAAAATAATGTTAAACTAACCTTAAATTATATTTAAATTTCAAAAATAAAATTTAAATTAGAATTATAGATGTAATATTATTCGAGAGAATAACTATAAGTCTCAAATGTAAATAATAGTGGATATAAAAATATAATATAAAATATTATTAGTTGATAGTATTTTTTATTTTTAATAATTTTTAATATTTCTTTTATAATATTTTAAATATTTTTAATTTTATTCAAATAATTTCTTAATTCTATTTTTAAAGATTAAATAAGCATTCAATTTTTTAAAAAAGTCAATTAAACCTTGTTTTTTTTTTCTTTCTAAAAATCAATATACTTATTTAAATATGTGTTTTACAATTAAGGTATATTTAGATAATTGACATATAATATTAGGTGAATTTTCCCTCCCAAGTTAAATTATTAAAAAAAATATATAATATTATAAATTCTTTTTATAAAATAGTTTAACGATAAAAAAAGTAAAAAAATGAATTTAAAATCCTTTTATTACTCCGTATTTAACTTCCTAGGTTAAATTTTCCGTTGAAAATCACTGCGTCCGTATTAAGCTATAAAGAAAATTTTTGAATTTTTCTTGGGTGCCAAGCTAAACCGCTATATAATCTCCACTCCATCCGCCTTTAAAACATAATTAATCTACCCGATTCATTCCTTGATTTCCAAGATTTTCATGGCTGACACTGCCGTAGACTCTACCACGTCCACCGTTGAGGCGCCACCTCTACAAGAAACCAAAAGGACTTCCGATGCGCCAGAACGATTGGTCAATGTAGAAGACGATACTTCGCAGGAACCGAGCAATTCCTCAATATCAGAAGGAAAAGTCGCATCCGAAATCGACATTGGAAACCTAACAATAGACGAGAACAAAAATATCAACAAGTTGCTCGATGAACCTGAAGAGTCCAATATCGAAGCCGTAAAAATTCCCGAACCTACTCATTTTAGCTTTTTTCTTTGTAGTTTTATTGAGGATTATGGTTTTGATATGTAAGTTTTTTTAGGTGACATCAGGGGATACACCTTACACATCAGCATTTACGTTTGAGGAATTGAACTTGTCACCAGAACTGTTGAAGGGACTATAAGTCGAGATGAAATTTGAAAAACCTAGTAAAATTCAAGCTATTAGTTTGCCTATGATCTTGAATGCCCCTTACAAGGATTTAATTGCTCAAGCTCATAACGGGTCTGGGAAAACCACTTGCTTTACGCTTGGAATGCTATCTCGTGTCGATCCCAAATTAAAAGCTCCTCAAGCATTGTGTTTTTGTCCCACTAGAGAATTGGCTATTCAGGTTTAAGTCCAGGGAATTTTTATTTTTTTTAATGAAATTTGGGTTTTGTTTCGATGTTGGACCATGTATTCTTTTTTGCAGAATGTGGAAGTGCTTAGGAAGATGGGGAAGCATACTGGGATAATTTCAGAATGTGCCATTCGATCCGATGGTACTAACCGCCACCAGAATACCATGCATAATCGGCAACCTGTTATGGCTCAAGTAGTTATTGGTACTCCTGGCACTATTTTGAAACTGATGTCGTACAAGAAACTGAGTGTGAGTTTTGTGAAGATTCTTGTTTTTGATGAGGCTGATCAAATGCTGGCTGAGGTAACCTTTGTTTTTATGGTTCTTGTTTTTGATGAGGCTGATCAAATGCTGGCTGAGGTAACCTTTGTTTTTATGGTTTAATTTGATTGTGGTTTTGGTGGACTTTATAATTAATTTAGTTCTCTTGTTTCTGGTATTAGGAAAAGAAAAAATGTTTCATTGAATACTATAAGAATCTGTACTGTGACTACCTATTTTGGTTGGTTAAGATGTATAGGCAGAGATAATAAAGTTTTATATGTTTCTATTAGGTAAGTTTTTTGTTTTTTGTTTATTAGAGAAGTCTTGAGACTTATCTTTCTAATGGTATGTAGTATTAGTAGATGCCTTAGCTATTTGATTTCTTCTGATTTTCCAACATCCCTTGTGGATGGAAGGGGTGTTAGGGGGAAGTCACATGCCTTGGAAATTTCAAATTCATATATATTTTAGAAAATTTCTTTGTATTTTATATTGATGATCTAATCTCACACCCCATCCCATAGGATTTCAAATTCCCATATAGTTTTATTAAGTATAAAAGTTTGTAACCCCTAACATGAATTCCCACATAGCCTTTGAGCATGGTTCTGGGAGTTTGTTCCGGTTGGTTTTTGAGTGAATGGTAGGACTGATGTGCTATTAAGTGATTGTTTCCTCTCTGCTATTAAGAATTCCAAAAGAAATTATCTGTTTTGGTTGGATGGAATGGACTGGTTTTATTGTAAATGATTTATTCTGGGAGGATTTGATCTAACAGGTTGAGTAAATTTCATTGTAAGATGAACTAATTGTCTGATCGATTTCCTTGTATACATTTGTTTGCTGCAGGATGGATTTAAAGATGACTCTTTAAGAATTATGAGGGATATTCAAAGGAGAAGTTCCCATTGTCAGGTTTGTATCAAAGATGTGTTCTAAATGTTTCTTATTCAGTCTATGTCGTGGTGTGTTCTTTATTTGTATGCCTACTTAACATATAAATTATATTAAGATTGTTGAATAGATTGTACGTTATTCAATATTCTGAAGAATGCCAATGCGTTGGAATTGCTAATATCTTGATCGTATCGAGCTTGAATAACATCATAATTGCCAATGCGGCTATAATTACAATTTAGTTGAATGCTGGTTTTGTAGAACAATGATTTGATTGGATGCTTGATTTTTAATTAATTTCTAGGTTCTCCTATTTTCTGCTACTTTTAATGACACTGTCAAGAACTTCATAACAAAGATAGTGAAGGGTGATCATAATCAATTATTCGTCAAGAAGGAAGAACTATCATTGGACTCGGTGAAGCAGTATAAAGTGAATGTCCCAGATGAACTTTCCAAGGTTATGGTGATCAAGGACAAAATTTTTGAATTTGGAGAGCGACTGGGGCAGGCAATCATATTTGTCCGTACAAGGAACAGTGCAATGACGTTGCATAAGTCCCTTACCGACCTTGGTTATGATTGTACAACAATACAAGGTGGTCTCCGGGAAGAAGACCGAGACAAGATAGTCAAAGAGTTTAAAGATGGCTTGACCCAAGTGCTCATTTCAGGGTTACCTAGCTACCTGGAAAGTGCAGCATCCTGATATTGTTTCTGCAGGTCAATTTGGTTATCAATTATGACCTTCCGGTGAAGCATGACTGTCATGAGCCCAATTATGAGGTTTACTTGCATAGAATTGGCAGAGCAGGGAGATTTGGCCGGAAGGGTAAGTTACTAAGTTCATGAAACGAAAATGCGAGTTAACATCTTTCCCTATGTTTCTACTTTTGTCTTGATTCCATTCAAAAATTGTTTTTATGATTATAAATTGTTGAAGACTTGTTCCCGTCTTGATTTCCAGGAGCTGTGTTCAACTTGCTTTGCGGTGACTCGGACGAAATGATAATGTCCAAAATCGAGCATCATTTTAGCACGAAAGTAGCAGAGGTAAGCCCTCAAACATGCCTCCTATGTTGGGTGCATGTCCTAGTTACATGTTCTTTTTATGCTTTTGATTTTCATCCTATTGGTTTTCATATGCAATGTCTGATGCAGGTTCGTGACTGGAGAGACGAGGACAGCTTCAAAGCTGCCCTCGTATCAGCTGGTTTACTGTAGACGAAGCCAACCGAGGGGAATTTGCTAGTTAACTTTACAGATTTTATCTGAATAGATAGTCTCGCCGTGAATTGCTCACGAGAAAACGAACAAACTATTTCATATGGTATTAGTTGTTCAAATCTAGTTTTGTCTGTGCTAAATTTCTTATTATCATATTTTTGAGACAATTAAAGCTTTTACTGAGTCTTAAACAAAGGTAGTTTTATCATATTGTTTAATGTTTTCGTAATAATGGGTTTAATTTGAAAATGATTTTGTAATATTTAATTTTTTATCTCTATGAGTTGTCAATTTGGAATAAATCTATAATTTTTTTATTAAAAAATTAATAAATATTATTTTATGTCTTGTTAAAAAAATTAATCTTAAATGAAGGAAATAAAGAGTGTATAAGATAGTATATACCATATCCTAAAGACAACTACACAAAAGAGAAATTCAATAAACTAGTTACCAAATTCATAACCACAACTAAGATCATCTGACGCCAACAATCGATATCTCATTCTGAAGTGTCTCACCTATATGATGATCATGCTTATCCCGCATCATCATATCATGCATATGGATAGGTGTTTTATGAAAAATTATTAAGTAAACTATGTTCACCACGTCATCCGTGGTCCCAAGTAATCAAAACAGTTTATCTCAATTTTTTAATGTAAATCATCACCTCTTTCCTATATGTAATTAATTGGTGGGTAATTATTAAGTAGTTATTTAAAGATGAATGATTCTGATTATTTAAACCATAGATAACATGATAAACAGAGTTCACCTAATAATCTCTCTATTTTATACATACTCTAACCGCTAATTGATTTTTCACACCAACTACTTTGATTCACAATACCATTCAAATTCCAACTAATGTGCGAAATAAACACTTCCCAATTTTCTCGTAACAATTTAATTATTACAGATAAATCGCGGCTGATCCGTTATTAATTATCATTACACCGTCCATAATTATTTGATCTATCCCGTGCAAAAATATTTAATATTATTAATAATCATTTTGTGCATGCTATTATTAGCCATTAACATCAACACCATATTATTTACCCATTGAATCGATTTCATTTATGGTGATATTTGTAATCTATACGTATTCAATGTTAATATAAAACTTTTTTTTTTTTTTATGTAATGAGGAGAAACTAAGAGAAGTAGAGAAAAATATAGTTTTCAGATATATCTCATTTATTCGGGATGTTGGTACATATAAATTTTATATAGCAATACTGATTAAACGATATCAGATTTTATGACAATTTTCGAATATCAAATTTTGTATATTGATTATATAAGTGTGATTATTGTAGTGTTTAATAATATCTATTTTTAGATTAATTTAAAAATTTTAATAATATTAATTATTGATTTTGAATTTTTTTATGACGATCGTAATCTACGATAAGAGTTATTGTCTTTAAATTGAATAAACATGGTTTTATGATTAGTGAAATTAAGGATAAAATTTGGTTTAACTCAGTAATAAGTGCTTAAAGTATACACGTTTTTTGAGCCTAATATTTTTTTTGGCTGAAATAGGTGCCTAAAGTTTTATTCCCTTAATATTTTAAGGTAACATTGTTAAAAGAAAATTGTTTAATTTATAAATAAGTACATAAACTATTTATATATTTTAAAATAGGTTCCTAATGTATTTTTTATTGAAATAAATACCTAATTTTTTTCTTATAAGTAATTTATATTTCTTGTAAGATGTAAAATTGTTTATATATCATCGTTTTAATCTATTAAATTATTTATTATAATTGATTAATAATTTATTTAAATTTGATTAGTAGCTGAAATTATGAGAAAAAAATATTTTTTAACAACACTAAAATAAAAAATAATTAAAATTTATATAATTTTATATTAATATTTTTAATTCTTTTTCGATACAATTATAAATGTAATAGGAATATAATAATTTTTGTATATATTTCCCATGTGAACCGGCGGCATGTCCTTGCAAGTGAATCGATTTGTCCCATTGATGATTGTTGTGGAAAATATAAAAAATATTAATATAAAATTATATAAATTTTAATTATTTTTTATTTTAGTGTTGTTAAAAAATAATTTTTTCTCATAATTTAAAAGGTTAAATGATTAATTTAAGATATAACTAATTTTATATCTTATAAGAAATATAAATTACTTATAAGAAAAAAATTAGGTATTTATTTTAATAAAAATTACATTAGGCACCTATTTTTTTAAAAAAATATATAGTTTAGGTACTTATTTATAAATTAAACAATTTTCTTTTAACACTGTTACCTTAAAACACTAAGGGAATAAAACTTTAGGCACCTATTTCAGCAAAAAAATACATTAGGCACCTATCTCAAAAATATATATATATATATATATATATATAGTCTAGGCACTTATTTCAGCAAAAAAAAAACATTAGGCACATATTTCAAAAAAGATGTATACTTTGGGCACCTATTATTGAGTTGAGCCGATAAAATTTAAATATTTAAAATTAAAGTTAATTTATAAATAAATTATTTTTGGGTAAATCCATCCCTGGTGATGAGATTGTATGGGTAATAATTTTCTTATTACTATTATCCAATTATTTAAAATTAATACAAAATTAAATAAATTTTAAAATGGATCCTTCTATATATATAAGTCTCACTTATCAAAGACTCATTCTAAACAGCAACCAATTGATGTTTGAATGTCATGACATATAATACACAGGAAAATTTTTAGCCCTTTAAGTTTTTACTCCATATTCATTTAAATAAAAAAAAACTCGAATTATATTATAAATAACTATATGCAAGTTCAAAATAAAATATTTAATAAATCACTATAATAAAATAAAAATAAAAATTATATGATTGATAAAAGAAATGATATTTGAAGTAACAATAAATACCGTAACTTAAAATTTATTTAAATTTTTATAAATATGGTATTTTTTGTATTATAGTTTGGATCGTCTACAATTCATTCTTTCGTTATGCGTCTCGTTTGGACATAGACAAGGAGATTTAAGAAGCTTCTAGATTTTTTGGTATATTTATCTTTATAGATTTTTTGTTGTAAGAATTTTTGGATTGTTTAATCCAATTATTTTGTTTACTGATTGCGATATGATTATAATTTTTTTTATAAATTTAATAAAAATTTAGTGACATTTATCAAAATAGTATGACTCTAAGATTTTTTTTAAAGATTTTTAAAATCCTATCCAAACTAAAAAAAATATTTTTAAGATTTTAAATAAAAAATAATTTTTTGTTTTTTGAAAGCCAAGTAGAGAAGGGAAAACAAACCTAAAAAAATTTGGAGAAAGAGTTAGATTCAGTGAACCCAAAAAATTTCTTTTTTTTTACTCTTCAAAATTTCTTTCTGATGGAGATACAATCTTTTCCAGGTTATTTTTAAAAAACAAAATTTAAAAAATGGTAAAAATATTATATTAAAATTTTTATAAAATTAATATTTTTAATTTTTTATAAGAATATCTATATATACCAAAATTAATTTTATAAAAAATTTGATATAATTATTTTTTAATCGTTTTAAACTCGTCATTCCTTAAGATTATATGTTTGGCGACCCCTCAAATTCAGGGTCAGTTTAACATTGTTTTTGAAAAGTACGGTAAAAAAGTATTTTTGAAAAGTTCTTTACAGAAGTGCTTTTAGATTTTTGGATTTGAGATTTAAGTGTTTAGTATTGCTATTAAAAAGTATATTTAATAAAATAAATAATAATTTTAGATATGGTATTGTAAGTTATATATATAAATGATACCTAATTTTTTTAATGTTATAATATATAAAATATATTAACTTAAATTATCATAAAAATATAAAAAAAAATATATATTTCTTTTAATAATTGTATGTATTCTATGAAAATATAATAAATTTAAAATATTTTAATTAATATATATTATTTTTAAATTAAAAATATTTTATTAATTATATCTTTATAAAATTTATAAATTTATAAATTATAAATAAAACAATAATAAATGAATGTTAAATTTATAGTTTGACTCTTAAAAGTATTTTTCTAACCGTAAAAACTAAAAATTTTAAAATTTGCATTTGACTTGATTTTTTTTTCAAACATAATTTTTTTTCTCAAAAGTTACTCGTTTAACCTTGTTTTTAATTCCAAATCAACTTTTAAAATTAAAAAATAATTTAAAAAATAATGCTAAATACACCTTTAATTTTTTTAAATTTTTTTGACGGAATAATGTTTTAAAATTTCTATCATAGAATTGTCGTGCTTTTAATACCATCTTTCTTCATTTTTGTCAACCTAATTTTTTTGCTTTCTTTTTTTTTTTACTTAGAATTTATACTTTTCTTAAATCTCTCTTAACCTATTTTTTATTTTCCTTTTTATTCAACAATTATTATTTTTTCTTTTATTAAAATTAAGGATAATAAAAAGACATGACGATTTTTAATATATTTTATCTTGATCTGACTTAATATAATAAAAAATACATCTCGATCTTAACTTGACTCTGTTATTTAAAACAAATTGACCAAAACCGAACTTATCTAAAAATAATAAAATATTAAATATAATATATAAAAATATAATAAATATATATTATACCATATCAAATTGAATATTTTAAACCTTAAATTTAATCCGACTTAATTCAAAAATTCTAAATATACATTTCACCATCCTTCTTAAAACCCGTTTTTAAAACTAAAAAAATCTACTCAAATTAAATTGAATCCAAACGGATTGAGAACGAATATTATTAGGGGTATAAACGAGTCGAGTCAAGTTTGAGTAGTGCTAAGCTCGATTCGGCTTATTTAAATTTCGAGTCAAGTTTAAGATTGAGTAATTTTAAATAACTTTGAAAATCGGAGTTCGGCTCGTTAAGAATTCGAGTCGAGTTCGAGCTTATTCGAGCCTAATCGAGTTAAGTGTTGATCGATTTTTGACCGTACTAATCTCGCGTAACTATTATCCGTCATGTCTCATTTAATGCCTAATGAATAAAAAACTTTGATATACAATTTGTGTAAACTCAACCTTAGTAATTTTATGGTTTAATATGTTAATTTAGGGTTTAAGGCTTACGTTTAGGGTTTAGGGGTTTAAGTTTAAAAAATTAAATTTTAAATTAAAAAAATAAAAAACAATATATTTATATTTTTGAGTAACTTGTGAGCTTTTCGAGTTGAGTACTATGTAGCTCGGCTTGTCAAGAACTCGAACCAAATTCAATCAAATCGAATTTTAATCGAACTTTACCTAAATCGAATTCGAATAACTTACCATCTATCTCGTCCTAAATATTATTATCATCCTGATTAAAACTAGATTCAAACTTAAAACTTAAAACTTAAAAAGGCCTTTTCTTAACCTCATTATAACTTATAAGGTGTTTCTTTTTAGAATCACCCCTCCCCTTGAAGAAAACCCAATCTGATTTTTCTATCTTTGGCTGGTCGGTTTCATCTCCCAACGACAACGCCGAAATAAAAACTCCCAAAAATATTAGAAATTCCCTTTTAAAGTCTCGAAGACTATAGCGGAAACCACAAATCTCTTCGAATCCGATCTTCAATTCCTTACTCAAAACCTATCTTCCATGACTTTTATCAGAGCGTATTTGGTAAAATCCTTCACTCTACTGCTGCTGAATTTCTCGAAATTTTCTGGTTTTTATTTGTTTTTTGTTTTTCTTCCGCGTAATTTAAGTGGATTTTGACAGTGAAGTGAGTGGCATGAAGCGGGAGTTGGATTACGGATTGGAGGTTTCACTCCTTCCAACTCGGGACTCGGTGATCCAGACTCAAGTTCAGGACAGTTCTGCTACTAGTTGTAAACGAGTTAAAGGTACTCAAGTGAATGGTTACATTGTTTATACTCGAGTTAAAAAGTCAAGAATTAATTTCCGTGATGAATTTTCGGAGAACTTAGGAAACATAAAGCTAAAGGACTTTAATAAGCCGATTAATGGTGTTAAAGAGTGTTTAATTGATGAGGATCAGAAGAATAAAGCTTTGAATGAAGCAACTGGTGTGAAGAATAATGTAGTCGAAGGTGTGATTGGAGTTAGAAAGGGAAAGGAAAATGTAGTGGGGAATAATGTTGTTGATAATAGCTTAGTTGATCGAGACATTGTTGAAGGGGGTCCACTTGTTGAGGCTTTGGTTGAAGAGAGCCGTATTATTGGAGAAAATGTTATTGTAGGGAACCTTGTAGTTCAGAAAATTGGAAGTGATGGTAGGCCTGTTGTTCAATCTAGGCTTTGTAACGTGTCTGGTAATAATTTGGGAATGGTCATGTCTAAAGAGGAGTCGATGAATGAGCTTGAGAAATGTCGGATTGAGACAAGAGATTTTGAGGGATCTTCAATGCATATTGTTGACGGTAGTGATAATGATGATCTACTCTTGAAGACCCTGAAGCGGCCTAAACGATCATTATTAAAACCAAAGATTGAAGCAATAGACAGTTTGCGGTGCCAACAGCAGACTGTTGAAACTGTGTTAGTATCAAATTTTGGTGGAGATGAAGCAACTGAAGATAGTGGCTTAACGACTTCGAGGAACGAGTTGGAGTTTAAAATGTCAAAGACAATTACTTTTAATAGGTGCCCGATGACAGTTAAAGAGCTCTTTGACACTGGTTTGCTCGATGGAGTTCCAGTAGTTTACACGGGTACTATCAGTAGTAAGGTGGCTCTTTGCTTCCTCAGTTTTTAATTTAAGTGTGTTCTTTTCTTTTTCCTTTTACTTTGAAATTTAAATGTAGCAAGTAATTTAGGGCATAATATTAGTTCTATGTTAATTTCAGACAGCTGGGCTTCGGGGTGTCATTACAGATGGAGGAATTTTGTGTTCGTGTTCCTTGTGCAAGGGACACAGAGTAAGGAATTCCTTTCCTAGGTTACAGTGTAGAACATGTAACTCCATGAAGTTATAATTGCTGTTATAGAACTCCTGCCATTTTGTTTCTCATTTTAGGTTGTTCCACCTTCTCAATTCGAGATTCATGCTTGTAAACAATACAAACGCGCATCACAGTATATCTGCTTTGAAAATGGAAAGAGTCTGCTTGAAGTGTTGAGGGCATGCAGGAGAAAACCTCTGCACATGTTAGAAGCAACAATTCAAAATATCCTTAGCGCTTTACCCGAGCAAAAATGTTTCACTTGTAGAAAATGCAAAGGTGGATTTTTTTCCTCGTTAAACTCATTTATATTGACAGAGACAAGTAAAAAGAATGATTTTGATTGTATTGGGATCTTATTCTTTTTTCCATTATCTTGTTTCTAGGTTCATTTCCTGTTATACATGTTGGCCAAATTGGGCCACTCTGCAATTCATGTGTTGAGTCAAAGAAATCTCAGTGCAGCTATAAGAGTGCACCCAGTGGACGAGCTAGGTATGCTTTCATATGAGCATTGCTTGTAAAAAATGCAATATAGTTTAGCTGGTAGGGATCTTAATGTTTGTAATTAGTTGAATTTTCTTTTAGTTTGGCAGCTGCACTGTTTTGTGTCTGAATTTATTAGAATTTATACATAGTAGAAAAATAGACATGTTAAATTTACTACTGATATTATTCAGCCTGGACATTCCACATAAATTCATTTTATTCATTTACCCTCTGGAACATATATAACTGAATTACAATATCAAATTAAACATGACAAAGTTGCTAGGAAATGCTTATTTGATGTTCGTTTTTAGTTTTCACTAAGTTCCCAGTACTTGCCTAGATACATGTCTTATTTTATATGTACTATTTTTGTGTTATTTCAGATCACAAGAACCTGTTTTGATGTCACAGTCCTTTGGTAGTGCGTCATTGACTATTTTCCCACAAAATAGAAGACAATGGACGAAAGCAAGCAAGTCAGTATCTCTTAATTAGCTTCCTCTCGTTTTGGTGATGTCTTTTTTGTTTTGGGATGAGATGAATTAGTGTCATTTTATGCATTTTTCGTGTTCCTCTATCTTTGTTGTTTCAGGTCATCAGAGCTTGATTTGACTTCAAGTTCACCAGAGTGTTCTTCTTCATTATCTACTTCTTCAAAAAGTAGAAGTCCATGGAAGGCATCAAGAAAGTTGGTGGTTCATTATGTCTTACTACTGTTGTTGTTGTTTACTGTTGCATAATTCTGTCTTTAACCCCTTTTTTCCTATTCATGGGAATAAAATGGTCTAATGTGAAAATCTATGATGGTGCTGGATGCTAGTTTAAACTTCAATTAGTGTTCCTTTTTTGGGGTGTAGTTGGTAGATCATGCTTCCACCTTTGTTATATCCAGGTTAACAAAATCAGGGTTATTCACAAAGTCCTTGAAGAGTGCGTTGGTTGAATCAGTTCATATTTCCTCACAAGATGAAGGTCAAAGGAAAATAAAAAAGAAGTCAGTATCCTTTGTTTTATCTTTTTTTCTTCCATTTTATCATGGTATATGTTTCTGACTTCTTTTTTACTTCGTATTCCTGCTAAGTTTTATGACACTTGGAACTGTTTCACTGAAGCTTTTCCTCAGTCTTTGGTATTTTCTTCATGCTTATTTCCTTTTCCTTTTTGTGCCTTTATTTGAATTTCTTAGGTCTGTGAACATGGTTTTGACGCCAAAGACTTTCAAAGGTGCCTCATCACCAATGAATTCACCCAATGGAAGTCAATGGAAGATATCAACAAAGTTGGTACCTTTTTATATATTTCTAGACCAAGCCTTTTCTTTTCTTCTCTTTTCTTGATGTAATCACTTTTTCTTCTTGGATTTTTTTAAAACTTTAGAGATCAGCGATTGCATAAGTTGATATTTGAGGAAAATGGTCTGCCTGATGGAACTGAAGTTGCATACTATGCCCGTGGCCAGGTATTTGAGATAAAAGTAATCTATTTTGTTCTTTGGTACCTGAGTGGTGCATAACGTGTGATTAGTTTTAATGGCAGAGATTGCTTAAAGGCTACAAAAAGGGCTGTGGGATAATTTGTCGTTGTTGCAATTGTGAGGTATTGTGCTCTTAATGCTTGAGCTTCAGAACTTCAAAATTGCTGTGTGCATCTGTTTAGGTTGTTGTATTGTGCAGGTTAGCCCCTCACAATTTGAAGCCCATGCTGGTTGGGCTTCTCGTCGCAAACCGTATGTTCTTGTATCAGATACTTTTGAGCTTCCTTCCTATGCTTCTGTTACTTTTTAGGTATATGTTGATTTTATTTGTGCTTTTTGGCAGCTATGCTTACATTTACACATCTAATGGGGTGTCTCTCCATGAATTGGCAATCTCTCTCTCAGAAGGTCGAAATTATTCTGCCGAGGATAATGATGATGCATGCTTCATTTGTGCAGATGGTGGGAATCTTTTGCTTTGTGATGGATGCCCAAGGGCCTTCCATAAAGGTTCAATTGTAAATATTAAGAATTTCTTTTCACTTTAAATCGGAAATGCTGGCTGGATGGTTTGATCTTGTTTTCTTGGTTTGTGAGTGTGTTTTTTACCCTCCAGCCCCTGTGCGGGGTGCGCATACTGTAAGGTTTTACTTTTTTGTCAATGGCATGACTGTAAAGTTTTTTTTGGATACTGTAGCTTTACCCAGTCAATGGCATTACATATTAGCGAAAATTTTTTCGTCTCCTAGTCTCTCTGTCACATTATTTGTATTTACTGGCATTTTGCTTCTATATTTGCTTTTCCTGGACTTTTGTTTTGAACTTTAAGAATTCAAAACTTGGTTTCAGGTGTATCCTTCCATTTTCCCACTTACTGATATTCGGTATCTACGATTCTACGCAGAATGTGCATCTCTACCAACAGTTAATGGTCGCTGGTATTGCCAATATTGCCAGAATATGTTTATGAGAGAAAAGTATGTGGAGCATAATGCAAATGCTGTGGCTGCTGGAAGGATTTTAGGAGCTGGTGCTATAGAGAAAATAACCAGCAAATGCATTCGTATTGTAAAAAACATAGAGGCGGAGCTTAGTGGATGTGCTTTATGCAGGTGAGGAGTCCACACTAGATGAATCTGATTGAAGCTTATAGTTGAGGATTATTCCTATGCAGTGTTCACAATGATATTTCTATAAATTTCTTTAGTTTTGTGTTTGATACCCTTAGATTTGGCTTGACATTGTTCTCTTTGATTTATGTTATATAGGGCGTGTGATTTTAGCAAATCAGGATTTGGTCCTCGGACAGTTTTACTGTGTGATCAGGTAAAATGTTAGTTTTTCATTTCATCCTGTTTTATACATTCGTTTCATGTCTGCTGAATTTGTTTTTCTTTTAATTGTATTCCTACTGATTTGCACATCCTCTCTTTCTTTTTTCTAACCATTATGGATCAGTGCGAAAAAGAATATCATATTGGCTGTTTGAGGACTCATAAAATGGCTGATTTAAGGGTATGTATTTATGCATTAATTTTGTTGTTCTTTAAATATTCCATATGAACCTCTTTGTTCATGTCTATCAGACACATTATTCTGTTAATGGATGAAGTTACCGAGTTCACTTGATTCAACAGGAAATACCTAGAGGGAAGTGGTTTTGCACCTCTGATTGCAATAGGATCCATTCTACACTGCAGAAGTTGCTTATTTGTGGATCGGAAAAGCTTCCAGACTCTTTTCTGGATGTTATAAAGAAGAAGCATGTAGAAAAGGTTTTTTTTGCTGATATCAATATTGACGTGAGATGGAGGCTGCTCGGTGGCAAATTTGCTACCCCTGAAACTAGATTGTTGCTTTCTCAAGCCGTTGGCATCTTCCATGTAAGTTATTTTTCTTCATGTTTTACTTATGATGTACTGTTGTTTTCATTGTTGATAAATGGTGACCGTAAAATGGTTCTGTATATTCTTATTTCATGTAATTATATGGAAAATATGCTTTCCAGATTGAATGTGTTGCATTGAAGCGTCAATAGCACTGTAACTATCCTTTATGCTTTTCTTGTCCTCATTTTTTTCCTCTTTTTCTTTGTTTTAGACTTTCCCCCCATCTGTTACAGTGGGACTGAAGGAAAAATATCGACTTTATGTAGTAGTAGTTAATATTATCTTTTAATTTCCTAGTATTTTCTCATCCTTCAGATTAACTATTTATTTTGTTGTTCTATCATTACTAAAATTTGGAGGCATCTAACTGTTGCATTGCTTTTGCACTATCTTCATAGTGGAGCTTGTAACACATTAAGTATATGCATAGGACAAAAAACTGGTTCTATAAATTTACTTTCATATATGGATGCATTTTCCCTCTGGAAAAAGATCAAAATGACACTTTCCTTGGCTAATTGCAGCTGTGATTTGCATGTTTTATCTCAAACTTCAATTTTCTAGTCCAATATAGCTCTGCACTAATGGAACTCTAATTTCTATGCAACTAAGTCATAGATTGTAATCTGTTTCTCTAATATATTTCACTGAAATTTTGTTTATTTTCCTCTTTATTTATTTATTTATTATTCTCAAGGAATGTTTCAACCCTATAATTGATGCAACAACTGGGCGGGACCTTATACCATGCATGGTTTATGGGTAAGTGAGAATACTTTTTTTTTGTGCTTGATAAAATCTGGTCGCATATTTACATGAGTGTGTGTCCCATTATTTTGACAAAGTTGATCATTCTGTATTTTCCTCTGTCTCGCACAGAAGGAATTTAAAGGGCCAAGAATACGGGGGAATGTACTGTGCAGTCTTGACAATCAAGTACGACACATTTGCATAACATTTAAAGCTTAAAATGCTTGAGTTTTTGAATAATAACAATATTCTTTTTTCGTTAATGTTGCAGCTCATTCGTTGTATCAGCTGGAATAATTCGAGTTTTTGGGAAAGAAATTGCAGAACTCCCTTTAGTTGCTACAAGCATCACTAACCGAGGGAAGGTGAGGCTAATGGTCCCAAGCTTTTTTACTTTATAGCCTACAGTACCTAGCATTTTTACACGGCTTTACTCAACTGGATTTCCATTTGTATTGCAAATTTGCAATTGTCTGCCTTTCTCCTCTTCTCTCTCTAATATGAATTGTTGCCTTCCCCACCTAACTATCTGATGGATATCTTTCTTTCCAATTCCTTCAGAGTTGATTTTCCTACACTTCTCATTGAAGGAAATTATTAGTTTTGAATTCATAATATGTATACCACGATTAATCTTTGATTCAGTAGAGTTAAATTACCTTGTAGGGCTACTTCCAGTTATTGTTCACATGTATGGAGAAGCTGCTCGCATTCTTGAACGTCAAAAACATTTTGCTTCCAGCTGCTGAAGAAGCAGAATCGATCTGGATAGACAAGTTCGGCTTCAAGAAATTAGGACAGGACCAGGTTCTGTCAATACATCGTAATTTGTGCTTTATAGTGTTTTGTCCACCTTAGTTGCCATATTTTCTGAAACGTCTTTCTTGTGCTTCAGCTTAGGGAATATAAAAGATCCTGCAGCCAGATGGTTATTTTCCAAGGAACTTCAATTCTACAAAAAGAAATTTCCCCCTGTCGAGATTTTATTAATACGGACCTGACAGAGCTAGGTTTTGAAGCTGAATGAGGTGCATCTATGCGTTTCTTTTTTATTTAATTTGTGCATGGATGTAGATATAGATGTACATAAATGTCTTATTCTCTGCCAGTTCCATGTCAAAGATCAAGAAGTGTGAGCTCCATTTGTGAAGAACTGGAAGGAGCTCCCATGTGAAATGCTGTTAAAATGTTCTCGTCTTGTCCGACTATTAATGAAAACAACCATTTGCTATACTTGAACTTGGTTGAATAGTGAATAGATATTCAGTGGTTAGTAGGGTTTGTATTTGATTTATCGGATTATTTCATTAAGTTCATTCGGACTACAGTGGGACTGCAGTTCCTTGTTGGGTTTATTTCTTATCAACCAACTCGAGGCAGACAATGGGATTGAGAGACATAGGACATGCATGTTTATCGTGTTTAGTCAATTCCTTAGGGGTGAGGTGACTAGTCTTGCTTGTGCATCAAGATCCCCATTGAAAATAAAAAAATATTAGATAGACATGATTTATCACATTATTCGTAATTTTAATTAATATAATTAAATGATGTCCGTACAACTTAACAGGTGAATGGTATGTCACGCGAAGAACACGATGCAGAAGATGTAATAAATATAACACATTTCAAGAACATAGTACCTTAACATTGCAGCAAAATCTCCCTGCTCTGCCCATTCTAAGCAGATAAACCCAACCATTAGTGTCCGTACCATTGCCATCTTTCACAATTCACAGGAAGGTCGTAATGGATCACCATATTGACCAGAAGAAAGATACAATATCAGGATGATGCACTTTGTAAGCAGCTAGGCAACCACGAAGTGAGGAAAATCAAAATTTGGTAAAAACATATAAATATTAATATAAAAAATTTAAATTAAATTTAAATTTTCTTTTACAAAAAAGGACATGACAAATTTGTAGTCATGACTAGAAACTTATAAACTTTATTATCACACTCAAAAGCAAAGCAAATCAAGGACAAAAAGTTATAAGGTAATTAGTTCCGCCTGTGCATGTAAATAGACTAGTTTTGTCGTCATAAGCATAACTATAAGCCTGAGGACATTTGCTCTTAAAAAACTCTGAATACGGTGTTGGCTGGCATGTCGTCGGCGAACTATAAGCACCGGTACAACAGTATTGCGTCTGATTAAACGCCAAACATGCGCTCTTACATGCAATAACATCTCCTCCACATCCTTTAACCTGCAATTCCGAAGGACAAACCATGTTGATATCAAAGGCACAACTCGTGGCGTTGCAAACCGACGATCCGCCATGTGGGGTAACTGATACAGGCAAATTAAAGCCATCGACAAGGCTAACATCATAAAAATCGTTTCCATTGTTTGGTGCTAAGGAGAACTCCATCAAAGACGCTGGTGGGATTGGACCCGCGCCGTTGCATGTAACTTGACCAGTCCCACAGTCGGCAGTGGGGCATTGGAACTTTCCGCTGGCAATTTTGCAATTGGTTCGACCCCAAAAACGGCCAGACCATGGTCGTGGAACGTTTAAGATCGATGAGGCTTGTGAGGCTAACTCGAAACCGGTTGAGGATAATTGAGGACCGGCACTTGCTTGAGTGCCGGGCCACACTGTGTAAGGGCAGTTGTTCTTAAACGTGAATGTAGATGATTGAACCTCTGCAACAAAATATAGATTAAAGAAAATATAGAGAGAATTCAAAAATAAAAGTATGGGAGGAAAATGAAGAAAAAATTATTTACCGTAGAAGAAGAAAATGACAAGTGAAAGGGCAAAAATAATTTGAACTTCCATCCTTTTGAATTTCCTTTGTTACGATCTTAGAGAAGAAAATGGTGCATATATATATATATATGCCAAGTTTCAACATGCATATTACGTTTTGCATGTCCGTATCAGTATTAATAAATGCTTGATTATCGTTATAAGTTAAAACTCCTAAAGAAATATTGACACCTAATATAGTTTTTTTCCTCCATCATTCAAAGGAGGTTTGAAAAGAATAGGTAGATAATGACATTTAAATTCTATTACATCAGTTTAAATCTTAATTTGATTAGCATATTTGTTGTTGTAATATTTTAAAATTTGTGTTAAATATGCTAAAAATGCATATATTAATTATGAGATGTGAGGCGGTGATTGCTTACCACATCTCTTAACTATAAGGTCAGAAGTTTAACTCCTATCAATGGCGATTATCGTCCCTTGAGGGAATTACAATCTGTCATCACACGTTTTCTATACATACAACAAATGTATTGCTTTCGTTTTTGTGTATAAAATGAAGTCATATGATCTCGTCGCCGGTCATATTGTATTGTTTTTTTGGACGCATACAACTTGAAGTCGACACGGTTTTGTTTTCTTTATTATATTATTAGGGTTATACTTTCACACGCAGCCTACTTAAATTTTTTAAGTTTCATCTCGAGGATAGTCGGCTGTCACTTCGCATTTATGCTTTGTTGATGACCTGCTCATCTTTTTGTCATGGTTCTACTGATTTTGTCTTGGATGTTTTGAGCACTTCAGAACAATTTTATGATATGTCTGGAAGCTTGTTTTTGTTGGATAGGTATGGCTTGCAGGGGGGGTAAAAGGCAAAGGAGCCAAGAACAACAACCGAAAAGAAAGAGAGCAAAACCACTAGACAAGGCAATAATAGTTAAACACAAACTCAGTAGACAATCACAAAGAGCATCTAAAGGGACAGAAAAGAGGCAGACATGTTAAGAAAATACAGTAAAACCTAAGCAGCAATAAGATGTTTCCTTACAGGAATCTGGGGAAGAAGATACCGCTCGGGGGAATCGACTATTCTCCCTTGGTTAATATGAGAATATACATAGATGATTATGGGAGGACTCTTTCAATGAGCTAAATTTCATGTCAAACTTGCACGTTGCTACTATAAGTTTTTCTTGCATTTTACAAACTTAGAATACGTAGCATTTTTAACCACATTTCTCTACTCAGGTAGGCTTTGGATGACATAGGTTCGGGATCCCAGTGCATCTCGGTTTATGTAATTAGAGAGTGTGTAGTTATTTTAAAATGAACGGATCAAATTGATTGGACTATAGATGATGTGGTGAACAAGGTTCATCTAATAATTTGTTCCCCTTATCGTATATTGGAGTTATGATCCAACTTTCATTTACTTGTGCCTGCCCTACTTCAACTTTTATTTGTCTTGCAGTTATGATCCAATTCAACCTAATACATGGAGCGGAGGTGGAGGCATGGAGCATATCTGTGCTGGGGAAAAGAAAATAGAGAAGCACCTACAATATAACAACTGCATGTCCACCAGGGATCCGGTAATGGTCCGGTGAGCATCTTTGAGATTAAATCTTTTGATGGATATGCAAATCCGCACTTCGGCATGGCTGCTATACTTACTGCTGGGATCGATGGCCTACGAAACCACCTTCCTCTGCCTTAACCTATTAGTAGGAAAGATTCACATTTTCCGGTATTTTGCATTTGAAAACTTTTAAGCATATGATCTTAATCTTTTTAACCAGGATACTTGCATTTCAGGCCAACAAAATGTTACTTGTCCCTGAAGAATGCTAAAGAAACCTTTAGAATCACCCTCGAGGTTAACACGGAAAATCTGAAAAAGGACTAAAATTAAAAGTTACAATTATAAGCCATTTAATTTTCTTTGACACCTAAAAATTTAGTCTTTTCGGGCGAAATCCGCCAGTTCAATGCCCGAATCCGTGGAAACTCTTGAGAACGTGTTGAGGGAGAGTACTGGTGAAAAGCTTTTCAAAGTTACCAAAGGAGTCCGACAGGTAAGTTCCAGCCGTGTTTTCTAAAAGTTTTTTTTTGTCGGCGACCGATATTATTCAAGGAACGATGAGGCATACATGAAACTTATACAGACAGCGTTATTAACCCGCCAATACTTTCAATATCCGGGCAGTTCCTGTAGGCGAGCTCTGTGATTCCTGTGCTTTGGTTACTCCATTGTGTTTTAAAATGGAGATGAAGTTGTTCCAATAATTAGGGAGAGATAACATGGTTCGTAATCTCATCTGTAATCTCATTTATGTTTTTGATTTTATGTAATGATTTAAAGGAAAGGTGTATTAGAGAAGGGAAATCTTAACAAATAAATTTTCCCTATAGGGTAATAAAAATCATCTGTTTATTTCTAAAATCAAGACATTTACTTGGACACGTGAGTTAGGTGATTCGAGTTGATTTCAGAATTAATCAATCTAAATTTAAAAATTTTAATTCATTTTGAGTTTAGATTTTGATCATTTTAATTGTTTTAGAATCGAGTTAGTGTGGGATAGTTCCCATTTAGCTAGCCTGTGTTCCTTTAGTTTCTTATCCAAGAACACATTGATTCTCAATCTTCTCCTTTTGTTTTTCTCTTACACGAAATTTCCTTCCTTTTGTCCTCTCCATTAAAACAAGTTTCACTGTGCTATTGAGAGAAAAAGGCCATTCATTTCTCACCCAAAGGTTATTTTTTAAAACAAGTTTCATCATATTATTGGATACAACAGAGGCTTTGTAAAGAAGATTAAAAAAGCAGAGATTTTTTAAACTTTGGGTTTTTGTTTTTGGATAGAAAAATCAAAATGGGATCATCTTCAGGGCATAGTATTGGAAGCTATGAACTTTCATTCAAGATCTTATTGATCGGAGATTCTGGTGTTGGCAAGAGTAGTTTGCTAGTTAGCTTCATTTCATCTTCTGCAGAAGATCAAGCTCCTACCATTGGTTCATTTTCTCCTTTTTTTACTCTTAAAATTGTTCATTCCTGGATCTTTGATTAGTTTATGGTGAAATTTGATTTGGTTTTTTGTTTGAATCCATGTTTTAGGTGTGGATTTTAAGATCAAGTTGTTAACAGTTGGTGGGAAGAGGTTAAAGCTTACTGTATGGGATACTGGTATTAGCCTCATATGAATACCAATATATCTTTCTTAATGGTCTTTCTGTTTCAAAATTTATAGCTTGTTAGTCTACCTGAAGTCAATTTTCTACGACTCTATGCTTGCATTTGTCTTCTTTATTTTACATAGGTGAGAGCTCATTGATATGGCATTAGCATCAATATTAAGTGTTGGCTGCTTGGATGTTGACCTTTTATTTAATTCTATCCATTAAACTGTTTCTGGGTTTTCATTTTGCTGCTAGTGGTATATTGATACGTCTCAAATGTGATTTTGCTTCTTGTTAATCTTTGATTAGCTACTTACTCTTCCCTATTTATTAAAATAATTGTCTTGCAACATGGAGAAACTATATGATTGATTTGTGGAACCATAATGCTTCATGTAGCTGGGCAGGAAAGGTTCAGAACATTAACAAGCTCTTGCTATAGAGGTGCCCAAGGGATCATACTTGGTAAGTTTATCTTTCTGTTGCTTGTGACTTGCTCTGCTTTCTTGCTTTTGATTCGATGGATCATACCATCAGTTGCAAGTTATGAACGTAGGCCATCCGGTTCTCCTCAAAACAGTATCATATGTGTTCATGCATCTGACAACCATCTTATTAGGAGAAAACGGTTCTTAGATTGAAAAATTAAAGGTGTCATAGTTTGATCAAGAAAGATTCGGTCTCATTCTCTCTAGCACATACAAAGGAGATTACACTGTCATTTTGTGTTGTACCCTTTATTGTGTAGTTGTATTCTCAATGCCTTAATCTATCCTTACTGTGAACATCTTCACTTCTGGGTTGAAGGAACTCTGTCAACTGCATCCACCGTGATTCATGTCAGTTTCTGAAGATGTTGAGTTAATATACTTGTTTGTCCAGTATTTAAATTACCGCAATTGTTTTCACTTATTTCTCGACTTTGGTTATAGTTTACGACGTAACACAGAGAGAAACCTTCACGAATTTGTCTGATGTTTGGGCCAAAGAAGTGGAGCTTCATTCTACCAATCAGGACTGCATCAAAATACTTGTTGGAAATAAAGTTGATAGAGTAAGTTTAGTCTGATTCTTAAATTTATTGTTTGAAGAAAAATTTGACCACTTTGAAACATTGATTCCTTCAGAATATCAGCCTTCTTATATTACCAATCTGTGGATGTTTCAAGTTTTGTTTTCTTAAGGTTCGTCACACTCGCATCCAATTTGTTTACATTTCAGGATTCTGAAAGGGCTGTGACTAGAGAAGAAGGAATCGCACTTGCCAAACAGCTCGGATGCATGTTCCTTGAATGCAGTGCTAAGACAAGAGAAAACGTGGAGCGATGCTTTCAGGAGCTTGCATTAAAGGTAAAATTTTCATGACAACAAGCTTGCCCCTCAACCTCTCCATTAACATAATACAAAACACTTGACATTGTTGGTTGGTGGAGTCTGAGTTAACCTGCAGTAGTAGGGTACTGTTGTAAGTCGTTTATCATTCGTGGATGCAGATGATCGGAGCTGAACAACGTTAAATATTTGTTTATTCCATGTATGAGTTGGTTACTTTTCCCTTTTCAAATTCCTGATGGCTGTGGATTTTCTTACAGATAATGGAAGTTCCTAGTTTTCTGGAAGAAGGGTCTGCAGTAGGGAAGAGAAACATCTTAAAACAGAAACCAGAGGGTAAGGCTCATCAGAGGCGTGGATGTTGCTCTTAAATTGCAGAGATATCTTATATGTTTCATCTTTCCTATCATGTTCCCATGGTTGACTGCTGGAATTAACTTGAGTTGTAAAGTTTCATGTGCAAGTGTGTTCTAAAGGTTGTTCCTTTAAATTAGTGAAAATAAACTCAATTAATAAAGGTTACTAAATATCAAAGTAACTTCTCTTCTTTCGTATGAGGGTTCCAATATATCCGATCCAATAGTTTTTCCTTAGATTCTCCATGATGATCATCTTCTGGGGCTGGAAGCTTAAGATCCAAGTGCAGAATAATTTGATCCGACTTTTGACCTTAAAAGAATGAAAAATTCAACAATAAAAGAAATAAAAATCTGATAATTTTCGTGTTGGAAGAACAAATAGCTTGACAAAAAAAAAAAAATACAAGTCTTTGCTCACAAGATCATTCTTATCTGCAGCATGTTTTACTACCCAATTCAATACGTTTTAAATTACATGTGTCGATGGCATGACGGATCAACTCTGATTCATCCGTTAGACCGTAACCATATCGTCTTCCCCTATCTGCGCTGCTGCATCTGCCAGTTTTCTCCATGTCATCTGTCGTTGCTCTTCCACCTCTTGGACTCTGGCTGCTTTCTCTGCAAATTGTCTCTCACACTCGTCAAATAACTCGGCATCCATTTCCATGAACATCTTTTGCACGTTCACTGTCAACCCATGAATAGCCTGATTCCAATGATTTTGGATATTCTTCCCCAATGCCTCGAAGATGATCGGTAATATCACCCGCCGATTTTGGGCAATCAAGCTCACAATGTGCTCATTATTCCACAAGAAGAGGGCTCTTTCTGCAACCTGCAACACAACTCGGTCTTAGGAAGAATTCTAAAGGGAAGTCAAGTTTTGAAGCAGTCAACAATTATGTTAGCGACCCATTCCCTCCAACAATTCTAAGTTGTGATGAGCACAGTAGAAACCTCACTAATAAAAGTAAATAACCTAGACTCCAAATGTTCCAATATATTCTCTCGTGCAAAAGACAATCCATTGAAGGGGAAACTTAGCTCAATGGAATCGGTTAATATCTATTCAACCATATGGTATTTAGGGAAAATGCCAAAAAAAGCTAAATGAAAAAAAAAAAAAGAGAAGAAAATAACTATCCAACCATATGGTATATAAAGAAACTAAATTGAATGCAAGTAAAGGGAATAACAAAATATTTCCAACGCAACCACAATTTGATGTTTGGACCAACATAACTGTTCATAAACTCTTTAAGTTAACTGATCATGAGTGTAAGCAGGAAATCACAGTGCTTGGCAATAAAAAATTATCTACACATAGAGGATGACAATAGAAACTAAACGGTGCATGGCATTCCATAAAGCAAAAGCAATCAACTTTCCACACTTTTCGAATGAATCTTGGTCAACAGAAAACCATTTCAAAGGATCTCCTTCAAACAAGCATAGATAGGTTACATCATGGGAGATAACTGAAACTAACAGCTTACAAATTTGACCCTGAACAGAAAAAGAGAAGTTACTGGAACGTAAGCGGAAATGTATAAGGTTCAAATCATATTTTGCTTCGACTCTTAACTTTTTGTTTCAATACAAATCTGGTACATTTTTTGACATGACTCATGAGTATTGAGATATAACCTCCAAAATCTCTCCCAAAACATGTGTGTGTGTGAGTGGGTGTGTGGTGGTGGTGGTGGGTGGGTGGGGGCTTAGAAAAAAAAAAAATTAAAGATACCTGTATCAACATAGTTTAAAACAATGCAACAGCCATCACAATTCACAAATTGCAAAAACACATCAGAAATTAGTAAACACTATGTATGCAGGACCTTCCAGAGTGTCAATGGTTACGCTTCGCAAATGAGAATCCCATTCCACACTTAGAATCACAAAGTTGCATTACAAGTACCAAAAGTTATAGGAGCAAAATATCATAAGCTGATAACAATTAGTTATCAAAATCATTGTTAATAAAAATCTTGCAACATATCAACATTCCACGATTCTGAATGCTAATGGTTCCTAAAGATGAATGACAACACAAACTATTGGAATTTTGCAAATCCAAAATAATATTGAAAAGAGAAAAGCCCTTATATGTTACCTGAAAATGAGAGCTATTGAGGCAACGAGCAATCTGTCTGAAAAGAGGAACCATACATCGTTGGAACTCAGCAGGCTGAGTTGCTTCAAGTACTTCTTCAAGTTCTCCAAGGAAGAGAACTTCCTTTTGACAATTAGTCAAAGGCCAATACTTCAACAACCCTCTAATAACAGTGTCAGCCAACTTATAATCCTTCTCAACGAACTGAATTATACAATAAGACAACTGCTGGTGATACATTGCCACGGGTTTCGGCTTATGCAAAGGAATCAATGCTCTCACCAGGAACAACTTATGTTCTTCTTTCATGGGCAAAGCGAAGCCATTAATAATACTTCCAAGAATCTCCAAAAGCTCCCCAATCCCGCTATGCCTCTCTGTTTCGTATATAAACCTATAGAATATATTGTTTATGGCCTTCCTAATAAACGGACGATGGACCATGAATTTACCATAAATCCTATGAAGAATCGTTTTCAAAAACTCCCTTTCTCTGTGATCCTCTGAATCAAACAAATCAAGCAATTTCAAAACAAATGAATGATCAATGTATCTCTTAGCAACCTTAGTGTCTGTCTCGGAAGATACCACATATCTCAGAAGAAGCTCGTAAACCAACTGTAAATGCGGCCACGAGGGCTCCAAGTAGCCTTCATCTTCTTCAGGATCCGTTGCTTCTTGGCCCGTGTTCTCGTGAGACGCCGGAGGGAGGCACCGGAAAATGTTGGCTCCGATCATTTTACTCATTTCTTCCTGGCACGCATCCGAGATTTTTCCCGACCCGGATTGGATGAAATCCACGAGCTCCAGCAGTGTTTGCCGCTTGATTTCTTTTTCACGGGCCGATTTCAAGGTATCAGAGAAATCGAATTGGAAACAACAAATCTGTAATTTTCTCATGAACAAGTTCTGTCTCTCGGAAACGGAGACGTCACGGAAGGACGGCAAGGGTTCCACGGTGGTCATCGGTGGTGGGACCATAGGAACGTCGGAGTTCTGGGCTGGAGTAACAACCACATTGGAGTTTGGACCCGACCCTGGATTATGGGAACTTGGTGGAGCGTACCCGTATAAAGATGCATCTGTTGAATTCGATTTGGAAGACTTCCGTTGCCCTCCTTTGATAATTTTCTTAAACATTTTGAACCCTAAAAAAGAAACCCTAACAAGGATTATGTTGTTGACTAATCGATCTAGGGATTGAAGAACTCAACGGTAGCGGTTCTGCGGCTTCACCCTAAAAAAGAGAACTCAATAACAGATCTAACGGTGACAATGGTTCCTAAAATGATCGGATTTTGTCAAAATTGATTGACCGGAAGTTTGGAGAGAGTCGGCCGAAGAAGCAGCTCGCCGGAATGAGATCAGTTGATCTAACGGTGCTGCAACCCGGCGACCCAAAACCGGACGAACCAATTTAACAAAATACAAACAAAAGGAAACAATAAATAAAAAGAGCAGTGTAACGACTAACGAGAAGTGGAGGGTAATTAAGAGAAACAAAAGCTTTTCTGAAAAGGGTAAAATACACGGATCAATTATTTTCTAACTTTTATTCTTTCATCATTCAATTTTTAAACTTTTTAATTTAATAATTGAATTTTATATATTAATCTTTTTATTATTTCAAATATTGTATTATTATTGAATTTTTAACACTTAAATAAAATAAATAAAAATAATATTATATTATTAAATTTTAAAATATTTAAAATAATCATTATCGTTTATCATCATAGTTGATTTTCGAAAACGATAGTAGTTTTATCGAAAAATGTCTTAAAACTCGTAAATTTTTATTTAAATTTTTAATTTCTTCACTTTCAATTTTTTTAATTTTAATACACTTTTCGAAAAAAAATAAATGTCAAATTTAGATTAAAAGGTGAAGATATATCAACAGATGAAATAGAATGACAACTATCTATAAAATAATTAAAGAGCATATTAATTTTACTTTTTATTTTAAATTATCTTATATTAAATAACAATAAAAATGTTATAAGATATTAAAATAATAATAAAATATTCGAGAGTGACAATAAATTTTAGTTATTAAATTGAAAATTTTGAAAGTTAAGTAATAAAATAGAAGTGAGAAGATAGTTAAGTGATGATATGTGTATTTTATTTTTTTGAAAAATAAATAGATATGATTGCAAAAACGGGTTAATTTACTAAACATCCCCAAACTATCACTAAAATCCTAAATTAATCTTTTTTACTTCAAAATGTTTTTATTTGAGTTTAGGTGTATTCAAAATTATTCGACTTGATTGATCTGACCCAATGACTCGAAAGAAAAAATAGGTATTTTCCTCAAAAATTAATCGATTAGATTGTGTACCTGATTCGAGAATAGTTGGGTCGGGTCTTGGTTTATTTGTTGATTACCGGGTACCCGACCCAACTCGATAAATTTTAATATATATTTTATTTTAGGTTCTTAATGTTTTTACTTAAAATTAATTATAAATTTTAAATTATTTCTATATTTGTAACATATACTTTTAAAGTTTTAAATATATTTTTATAAATTTGATAGTACAAGATTTAAAAGAAAAATCAAGATTAATATTTTAAAGTCTTTTTGTGATAAAATTTAATATATATATATATATATATATAAATATTCTAAAATTAATTTCAAAACACTGATTTTTATGTTTAGATTATGCGCTACAAACTTTTAAATATGTTTACTATAAGATTTCTTAAAATAATTAAATTAAAAAAATATAAATATAAATTAAATACCCGAATTTCATAGATACCAAATAGTGCATTCCCAAATTAAAATAACTTGGATACATACCAAAAAAAAAAAAGTTATCCTAAAATATCAAATACTCGATTTTAAAATACAATTTATTCATATTGATAATTATAGGATGTCCTAACCTAACATGTCAAATAACAATATCTGCCTTACTTGAAGATGTAGAGCAGACAGAAACAAACCAAGAGAAAGACAGTTACCTGCCAAGTTTACTACTGATTCATTACAAGGCTTCTTATGCAAGAGCTCAAAAATTGGCTTGTGTGAAAACAAGAACCGAAGTAGCAGGTGAAGACACCTTCATTTCTTTGTTTCTCCAAATCCTGAAGAAACAGCAGGAGGAAGTCAAGAGATTATCGTGATTGTGAACTTAACGAATGCTATTGCGATCGATTATCGACTGTTTTTTCTTATTCGAGTTAAACAGTCGCCTCTAGTTTTCTTTGGCAGCCGGCAGCTAAAGTCCACGTTCATTTGAAGACAACAACTTTGTCATATTTTAAGATTGAAGTCAGTTGGAACCAAATTAGTCATAGATTGTTTGTCTGGTACTTTATGTTGGAACATCCTTGATTTTTATGTTTCAAAGAGAATCACAAGTCAACATTGTTGAAAACTCTTGCATGCTTATGATTCATTGATTTAAGAATCTGTCTCATATTCCTATAGTTACGATCAAATTTTAATCTAAACGAATCTCAAATATGTATAATTAATCTATGCACGAATGTTTGTAAAAATTTACGTATTAATTTTAGAGTTTAATGAATGAGATTTAAATTTATAGATTGTTGTTAGAATTTATGATTTAAAGTTGAAATTTAAGGTTAAAGTCTAATTTGTAAACCCTAATTTTTAACTATAAATTTAAGCATTTTAATGCCGGCTTATCACTCATGTTTTAAAATTATGTGAAAATAATTAAAATTAATATAATACAAAAAGGATTTCAAATTGCTTAGTTTTTTAACCTCATTTTAAAACACAAACAACCTTAAAAAGTTGTAAATTAAATTTCCACAAAAGAGATTAAGGAAATAAACTGTATTTTCTTCCTCTCCAATGCCTCCTAAGTCCTCGTACGATGATTCCTATCAAACAGCTAAGGGAACAAGACAGGAGAGTTGTCTTCTACAGTTGGAACACTATCGAAATATGACATTATATGAATCAGCTGGATTAAACCCAAATTTGTTTCTTTTTTACCATCCCAGTCCTCACGATGTTGTGACAGTTACTATCCAGTATCCACCCACCCTTGGAATCTGAGGACCTGTTTCATGTCTTAAACGGCCATAATCGGTTCTTTGATTGGTCCGAATCAACCTTTATCCTTTTGTCTCACACTAAACTTGAAGTATCTATTTAATTTTAGGCGCCAACTATTGCCGGCCATTCTCGGATTATAAACTTGTCTCTCTTGGCTTCCATTTTTAGGCTCTCATCTCCATCATCCTACTTTGTTTTACATAGTCATGGCGGATCCCGGTCCCGGGAAGATGGAAGAAGGATTAGCTGCTGCAAAAGTGGTTCATGAAGAAGAAGACAAGCTGGTTGAAGAACAGCGACAGGAGCAGGAGCAGCAACCATTAGTAAAGCAAAAAACCAAGAGGGTTGCCACCTTGGATGCCTTTAGAGGACTCACCATCGTGGTAAGTGTGTGCTCGTAAGTTATTAGAGTATTCGTCTTGAAAGAATGTTCGAATAAAGTTCTATCATTTATCGATTTCCAAATCTCGAATTTCGATTTGTGGGTGTAGCTGATGATATTGGTAGATGATGCTGGAGGAGTATATGCTCGGATTGATCACTCACCATGGAATGGATGTACACTGGCTGACTTTGTGATGCCATTTTTTCTGTTCATTGTTGGGGTGGCCATTGCCTTAGCTCTCAAGGTACAAATCTCAACGGTTCTCCCATTTTCATTCTTTCTTACATATTTTCCCTGTTTTTCCCGTTAACTCAAATTCTTGTCTCCCTGTTGCAGAAAATTCCCAAGGTAAAGGATGCAATTAGAAAGATATGCTTGAGAACACTAAAGCTTCTATTTTGGGGAGTTCTGTTGCAAGGTAGTCTCATATGTGTCCTGTAATATTCGTATCTGACGTACGTGTCCAACACATATTCAGAATATATATATATAAGTATTTGATATGATTCTCCAAATATATGAAAGAACTTTGAAAAAAATTCGGAAATATTGCAATTGAAATCTGCAGGTGGATACTCCCATGCACCAAATGATCTCGTCTATGGTGTTGACATGAAACAAATCCGATGGTGCGGAATCCTCCAGGTAATAATTTCTTTGTATTTATCAGACATTTCAGTCTTCAAAATGGATCTATCAGCTAATGATGATTTTCGCAGAGAATCGCCTTGGTTTACTTCATTGTAGCTGTAATCGAGACTCTAACCACAAAGCTCAGACCAACAGTTTTGAAACCAGGATATTCATCGATTTTCACTGCTTACCGCTGGCAATGGTAAATGAACACACAGATTCTATGTTTTCAATCATAATCGATGTTATCCGAACTCTTCATTTTCGTAAAGTACCGATATATACCGTGCCAGCATTTGATGATACTTGCTTCCTGGTATCCTTGCTTTGATGTTCACCTAGAGTTTACAATCCTTTTGTCTAATTGAAAATCTAGGCTTGGAGGATTTGTTGCTTTTGTCATTTACATGGTCACAACATATTCGCTATACGTCCCAGATTGGAGCTTTGATGTAAAGACGGACGATAAAACAACACGATACATGGTACTGCGAATTTTATTACTAAAAAGATTAATGCTAAAGTTTATCAAGTTCCTCCAGAACTCAGAACTTCAGTTAACGATTGACTGGTTTTTATAATTTTTTTCTGCTATTTTAAGGTCAAATGTGGGATGAGAGGACACTTAGGACCAGCTTGCAATGCCGTTGGTTATGTTGATAGAGAGGTTTGGGGCATTAACCATCTTTACGCGTATCCGGTCTGGCAACGCCTAAAGGTTAGTCCTTGATGAGCTTCAATTTCAATAGATTGGCTACATCATAAGTGATCACTGCTTACCATCTGATATTTTGCTCTGTTTTAATGAAATCATAGGCTTGCACTCGTAGTTCTCCGAGTGCCGGTCCTTTACGGGAGGATGCTCCAAGCTGGTGCCAAGCTCCATTTGAACCAGAAGGCTTGCTAAGGTTTGTTTTTGATTTAACCATAACTTCATTCTAAACATAATACATATGCAGTGCTTTTATTTGGTACTTGTTCTTTCTTAGTTCAATTTCTGCTATCCTCTCCGGCACTATCGGAATCCATTATGGGCACGTTTTAATTCATTTCAAGGTTAGAAACTTCCGAAACTATAAAATGTATCATGGCGTTGTAGTTTCCAGCGAACTGAAAAATCAGTGTCTTTTTTGTAGGGTCACTCAGAGAGGCTCAAGCAATGGGTTTCAATGGCATTAGGCTTACTTATTGTAGCCATCATTCTTCATTTTACAGACGGTGAGGCTCCCGAAATCAGTTTCTTTTAAACTATGCAAAGTCGAAATCTAAAAGCTGAGTATTTCCTCTGCAAATCCGCAGCCATTCCCATCAACAAACAGCTTTACAGTTTCAGCTACGTTAGTTTCACTGCTGGTGCAGCCGGGATCGTATTCTCAGCATTCTACATCCTGGTAAAACAATTTCGTACTCATCAACTCGATCATATTCTTAACCATCAATACTAACCGATCGAAGGGTTTTCTTCCCCCTATGTTCCCCTTGTGAAATAGATTGATGTTTGGGGAATGAGGACACCATTTTTGTTCCTGGAGTGGATAGGCATGAATGCAATGCTAATATATGTGCTTGGGGCGCAAGGCATCCTTCCGGCATTTGTAAACGGATGGTATTATGAGTCCACAAACAATACCCTTGTGAGTAGCATCAATCATCTTTTTAAGATTAAAAAACTAATTCAATGATCATAATTTCTTGAAATTTTCTATATATGTTCAGGTCTTTTGGATCCAAAAACATGTTTTCAACAACGTTTGGCATTCGGTCCGGTTAGGGACCCTTTTGTATGTGATATTTGCGGAAATCGTGTTCTATGGAGTCCTTTCGGGCATCTTGCACAAGTTGGGCATATACTGGAAGCTGTAAGAAGCACAGATTATATAGAAAGGACCATGAGATCATGTGTATTGTCACAGATTGTACACTAGATTTTAAGCATTTCTCTTTGCTTGTTAAAAATGATCATGTGTATTGTCTGCAGAACTTTTATAAAAATGTCAAACTTGAACTCAAATTTAAATAATCAAGATTCGAAATCATTTTTATAAAATAAATAAAAAAATAAATTTAATCCGGCAGAATCGAATAATCTGTGTTCATAGATCTAATCCCCAGCATCAGAAATGAAAATCAATCAAATTCAAACTTGCTTTAACACCAGTCTAGGATGAAGGCATGAACAGTAAACTAAGAATAATCAATTGGGATATTGACAATCAATTCCCAAATAATGAATTGGGTTGATGAGTTTGAATACAACATTTGGTTTTGTACAAAGGAATACAACAGTTATATATGTACAGCATGCACAAAGGATGACCACAATGCGATAATGGTTAGAAGAGAGTCACGAATTATTTACAAAAAAATCCCATTTCCAATAAACCTTCTCAACAATCCCTCCACCACTTCTTACAGCAAGGTGAAGTGTATCCGAAGCAGGGGGAACACCCCACAGATATGGCACTGCGACTGTCATGGTAAGCTTTTCGTGCAAACCTCCTTAAGTAGCCACAAGAAGGTAAGCAGGCCCTCAAAATGACCAACAAACAATGATCATATCAATGAAGAACACAAAGGAAATAAACGCTACATGTTGAAATGCATGCAAGAGAAGAAATTAGGAAGGAGGATATTAAACCATGTTATGAAAGTGAACCAAGAGATTTCTAATAAGATATTGATTTTGATTCAAAGCTTAAGAAAGCTACTAAAATGGATGACCATCCAAAGCTGATGTTTCTGCATGGAAAGCTCAGCAAACACAGTTTCATGGCTTGCTTAGTAAACAGACCAGACATGTATATCCAATTAAAAATATGAAAATAGGGTCAAAAACCACCAACTGTGAACCTATGTTGCTCGAACACAGTTTTCCTTAATATCTATGTCTAACATATAGATATTAAAGAGATGACCTCTAAGGATCTTCCAAATGCATGGAATAACTAAACAAATTTAACCATATCCATACTCATATCTGATCCTTACAACCGAATCCCTGACTAAACAAACAAATACATTGCTTACTCCCAGTTTCAGTCACTAGTTGACTAGTTCTATCAAGTTTTCAAGATATTAAACTAAAAACTTCCCTCGCCTAGATATCAATATTCACATACCAAACATCAATAAGAACTAAGGTACCTGATAAAACAAAGGAACAAGGAGCTAATACAAAAGATATGGCAGTGAGAGAATCTTAAAAGTTATGTTATGTTATTAGTTTACAATGTCTAGTATACTATTTTAAACTAAGATTTTCAACTCAATTTCATTATGTATGTAAAATGTAATGTGGTAATGATATAAAAAAAGATGATTCAGTTCCAATGCTGCATACCGCCTCACCATGCTCTAGAACAGTATCTTCTACAACATCACTAAGCATCTCAATGGAACGGCAAAAGCCAAATATACAAAGCCGCCTGCCCATGTCAAGTCCCTGGATTGACCAAACAGAATGTCCTAAGATGTTAACGATTGAAACCTCGAGTTTATGACAAATTAACAGTATGAAAGTTTCTTACATTTGTTGCTGCAATGTCAAAAAGAGCACCTAGACATAAGCCTTGGTTAGGATCCATGTAATCACTCTCCTGAAAAGTTGTAATCTTTGAGATGTTTTTGACTTCCCATGTTTCTTCTGCACAAATAACATAACCTTTGATAGCTCTTAAATACTCTTAAGGAAGAAAGAGTAATCCTGATCAAATCATAATTTTCATCTCTGTGGTATACTCAATTTGGGGATTAAGTCCCCATACTAGGCACAACTTAGTCCTAGCAGTTAACGTTATGCCTTTGTATAAATCACCAAATTACTGGAACATGATTATTTCAAAACCATAAGTTTACCTTAACTCTTAACAATGTTGATGACTTAGACTATAGAATAGAATAGTAGGACCAAATTATTTAGACTTAAATACAGGGTCTAAATCACCGATTTGAGTATATAGTACAGGGATGGAAACCATAATCTGGCCGAGTTCTAAATGAGTGAGTAAATATGACCCCAAAAGAAAAAAACGAGACAGTAAGAATACATACATCAGAAGTTGAACGTCGTGGAGCCATTGAGCCTCCGATTTGAATTAATCCATCTGAAGTGAACAAAGTGACTCTCTCCTCTTGAACCCATTCCACATCTGAAAATTTGAGTGAAATACAAAGAATGATATTATCACATCACCACATAAATCCCAATGCAAAAATTTATATAAAAAAGCCCCAATATTTTACCTCAGATTTACCATTAACACATATGAGTTATGACCCTTTAACCAATTCAATTCATTCATCTATTTCGTAACGTGAAATAAGCAACTTTAATCTAAAACATATACATCATGCACCAGTTCCGGTAATCACGAATGTCCGGTTTTGATAACAAAAAATGACGTAAAATGAAAATTGGTTTCAGTCTCTTAGATCAAATAACTAAAAAGAATGGATAATTAAGCTAAATTAAAGTGAAAGAAAAAAAGTTTTCTTTAATACCATTGTCGGAAGGGGACCAAGGAAAGAAACCGAGGAAGCCGCCGGAATCTGAAGCATTGGAAGAGAAACGAATGAATCGAGAAGGACGATTAGAGAATCTGAATGATTTTGGGAGAAAAGAATTGGGTTCTCTCCAACGAGAACGGAAGGAATTAAAGAGAGAGAGCATAAGAAGATAGTGGATGTTTTAGCCATTTTTATTTTAAAAAAAATCAGAAACAATAAACAGATTCAGAACTAATTCAATTATTTTTTGGATTAGGGTGGATAATAAGCCAAATCTGGCGAGTTATTTAGTCTCAACTTATCAAAGTTCAATCAATATTTGATTTGAATGAATTAGATTTAAGCTCAAAATCTTAATAAATTAAATCAAATCAATCCAGATTCGATTTAAAAAACTCGTAAATATGATTAAAATAATTATATATATTAAAAGTAATTTATATAATAAAAAAATTACACTTTTTGGTTATTTGGTTATTTGGATTAATCTATTTTATGAACACATTTATTTCTTTTTTTCGACATTAAATTTTATTTCGGTGTTATTTATAAAAAAATTAAAAAGATATTTTTTATTAAAAATATAATAAAATTATTCATTTTTAGCTGAATTGAGTCCAACGAATTTCAAGTCCTATAATATTGTTTTCAAGTCGAGTTCCAACTTAAAATTTCAAGTTCGCCGAACCTCGAACTTAAACCTAATATATTTTGTTTCCAAACCGAGCTAAACCTGGCTCGTTATCACCCCTACCCCTGGATCACATGTCGAGGCTCTAGCAATACTGTCATTACAACTGTGATACCTTTTCTATTTTACGTAATCCAAGTCAACTGAAACACATCACTGCAAGACATCCATTTTCTAACGAAGCATATTGTTCAAATATCAATGTTACAAAGTAGTATGATGCCATAAATAAGGAGAAAATTAGCTGAATCGACAAAAATGACATGTCCGTAAAGCATGAGTATCAGACCAAGAGGAAATACGTTTCACTCTAGTTCATCCAGCTTAGTCTCATATTGTTCACCGGAGGAAAGGACTTTCACAACAACCATACCCTTCTGCCATTCAGTATTCCCTACCAATATTAATCTTTGAGCATTTGTCCGTGCCGCTCGTTTGAACACCCTGAAAGAAAATGAAATCAAAATGACAATTGCTCAAACCGGCATGAAAGAAATTGTTTGAGATCACAGTCAAAGTTAAAGTAGCTTAAAGGACATTGTCCGTGTTAGTACCATTTAAGTGGTTTGTTCTCCAAGACTAAATCAACACTTTGGCCTTTCTCCCGGAGTTTAGTAGCAACCGTTGCAGCTACTCCTTGAAGATCGTGATCCAGTGCACAAACAATGTTCTCGACTTCAATGCTAAGTTCCGGTACAAGTCCCTTTTCCTTGAGTAACTTTGAACCACAATCCCCATACATGCCAGAAAAGCTGTGAGCAAATGATAGAATGCATAGCAAAGGAAAAAAGGAACACGCACACACATGTAACCAATTCAAACATAGACAGTAAAGAGAACAAAGTTGTCAAATGACATGCTTCGTTGTCCTTACAGGTTGGAATCATATTTCATTCTATTTCTTTCTATCTTTTACCTAACACAACAAAATTACACGTGGTAACAAGAGTTATCATACCATAATGATCCATTATATTGTAGGGACAATAATGATCCATGATTGACTGATATATAAAGTATCAAATTATTTTCAAATGAAATAATCATTAATTCATAAGACTTTAACTTACTTCCACAATAACAGCATCACCAAACCCAAAGCCACAAGCTGGAACATCATCCCCGCCAAAAGTAGAGAGTAATCGATCATATCGCCCACCACCACAAATAGCTCTCAGCTTTCCTTTCCTGTCAAAACCCTGAACAATATCACAGTGAAAGTTCAAAAGGAGGAAAGATAACAGATAAATCATAAATCCATATTAAATACTTTTAAAGCAACTGAATGGCTGAAAGATAAAACAGAGAAAACCCCCAAGTGACTCTCTATGCTTACCCGGATAGTACAGGTCACTGCCCACTGGCAAATAAACATATCATATACTCAGGTAAATTTAATGTGATTGACACAGTTTGGATATAATTTCTTTGAGTGTAAGGGTACAGTGCCATAATCATAACATCAGAAAAGTTTAAAGACCGATTATATGTCTACTAAAATTCCATCAGGGTCTTCAATATGTCATAAGACTTCTGGCCCTTAGAGAACTACACTACACATCTACTCCCATAAAAATTAAACCAATCTAGTTTATCAGGAACAACATATTGCCATCACACCCGCACAAGTAGACATTGGAGAATAAAACATGTACTGTCCTTTCAAATCCAGTTTCTTACATAAGTGCCAACACTCTATATCAGGGGGCGGACTATTCATAAATCTAACCTCAAAAACAATACCCGTGTAGTAAGCAAGACCACGAACTATGGATGCATCAAACTGAATCCACTCGGAGTAGCCAAACTTCTCAGCAAGGGAGAATAGTTGTTTTAAGTCGGCAATAGCTTCCCCGGCACCTCCAAGTATCTCTACATTAAGAAGAATATGGGATACACAATTAGAATTAAAAGATTGTGACATATTTTAAGAAAATCGAATGATTTACAGTCAGATTTCCATTTGAAGCTTTTAATGTGGACACAGAAACTAGTTTGAGGGAATCAGAAGGCAACAATTCAATTTCAATTATCTGCTCCAATCTCAACAAAACTGAGCATTGGGAAGCCATTATTCTTTCCTTTGTTTGAGACAGAGATACTTTTTACATTTTTTACATATTGATTATACAAATCTCTATCAAATATGGAGTATGGACGTACTGAAGGCCCCACCACTAAGAAAGGATTTCATCTAAGCAAATTCATGAATTGTACATGTAAAAGTATCTATTAGACCTATCAGTTGACAATACAACCAAATATACGGTGGAGAAAGGTCTGAAAGCTGGAAATAACATCTGTTTAAACTGTCTTCAATTCATCATTTCATCTAGGGTAACTAGTGACTTGTTGACTTTTTACCATACCCTTTCTTCCTTCTTTTTCTTTGTTTATTTATTTTCTTGGATAGGAGGGAGGAGGGTACATAGCTTTTCCTTTGACAAAAGAAACTAATATCAAATAACATACAGAAAAACCAACCTTCCAACTTAGTCAACGACTTTATGGAAAGAACTTGTAATAGTTCCTCAATAGCCTCTTCTGTTAATCCAGTAGCATTCAACTCTCTCCTAATCTCATCTAGTGGGATCTTTTCAATCTATTTCAGGAACAACAAAACTAAATTAATTAACTGCATAAATAAAGAAACTAAAGAAAGGAGAAAATAAACATCCAGCCATTGCAAGAACAAGAACCAGGAACCAGAACCAAGAACAATTTTCAGGGAGAATGAGTTAAAGCGTAGTACAAAAGAATAAACCCAGTATTTAGGGAATAATAGTTCACTGTAATCAACTAACCTTGTCTATGATGATGCAAACCTTGCCAAACAAATTTTCAGGTACCGAATAGCATCTCAAAACTTCTTGCAAGACCTGGGCAGAAGATACAAATTACAACCCTAGAACATATCATAACAGTGAGTGCATGTGCACTCTAACAGAAAGTGAAACATTCTGCAAAGGCAAAGGCGTGAAACTTGCATAGAATGTGAAACATTCTGCAAGGACAAATTACAAAGACATCAATAGATATAATTTTTGCAACCATAATGAATACATTCAAGAAAGGGCAAGCCATGGAAGATCTCAAATGGACCATTTCAAGGATGATCATACCTTTCGGCTTGAAACCTTAAAGCCAACATCTGATTCTGTGATTCCAATTCTCTTGAAGAAAGTGACAATGGAAGCAATAAGTTCTGCCTCGGCCTACAGGCACAAAATGAAAATCTAGATAACTAGAAAATGAATGAAGGGTGCCAAGAGAAATTGTACATGTGCACCATTTAGACAACATGTATGTTAAAAGAGTTGGATACATGTGCTCATATTAACAATCAACTGTCTGGACGGCACACACCTGTGAAGCAACTTAAAATTTCACTAGAGTGTGTTCTAAAAATATAAGGAGGAATTTCTGCACTTCTGTAGCAAGAGAGCACACATGAGCAGGAGACCAAGTAAAATAGTGTCCAAGTATATATGACACTCAGGATGCTGCCACTGATGTCCTACATAGGTTGTATAAATTATAATAACAGCAACTATTAAATAAAAGCCATGCCCAACAAATAGATAACGAAAATTATCATCTACAGAAGCTTAATAGTTCAAAAACAAGTTAATTAGGCAGCACGTACAGTAACTTCAGGTACACCAAGAATATCCATATTCCATTGATAATGCTCACGGCGTCGGCCCCTTGTCATTCTCTCATACCTCCAACACTGACCAATAGCAAACCACTTCAATGGGAAGGATAAAGATTTTCTGAACCAATTATAATAATGACCGTCAGATCAAGTTCTTCAATATGTACCTGGATAAAATATAATACATAAATAAATAACTAAACAATAACATTCTTCATACCCTTTCTGAATCACTAGCCTAGCTAGAGAAGGTGTGAGCTCAGGCCTCAATGCAACACGGCGGTTTCCCCGATCTTCAAAACAATACAACTGCACACATAAATAGAAAATTATAACCATTATTAAGAACTTCGTCTAAAACAAAGCAAAATATAAACAAATCACTGGCAAACATCAAGCATTCATGAATTGCATACTCTTAATACCTTTTTTACCTCATGCTGTCGAATGTTACAGTCACACATTCTTAATCTTGAAGTGCAAGTGTCCCCGTTGAATATATTAATCATCTTATTACGTAAGTAATAAGTGCTAAAACAAATATCATCATTTAATGAACATTTGGTGTCATGTATGCTTAATTAGAAGGTTATCTTTCACCTCATTTTGAATTAAAATACTAATCGAATTAACCATGTTAATTAATTAAATGCAATGTATAGAAAGAGCGGAAACCTGATCTCTAATCTCCTCCCCTGCCTTCCTAATAAACAGGGCCTCTGATTCTAGCACTGGATAATCAACCTCTTCAAATCCAAACAACCGCGAAACCTTGAATAGCATACAAAATTCGTTAAATTCAAATAAAAAATAAGATCATGGAGCAAACAATTGGAAAAATCGGAAACTAACCTCTCTGAAATGGTTAAATAACCAATTACGAAGTCTCATATCTTCAGGAGGGAAGTCACGAGTCCCTTTAGGTGGATTCACATCGATCCTCTGAACCTCCTCCGCCACTGGAGGCGGAGATAGAGCGCCGGACCTACCTCCGCCGCCGCTCCTGCCGCCATTGTCAGATGATTGAACCGAAGCTAATGAAGAGAAGGATCTACGTTTAACGGAGACTAATTGCCTTGGGATTTGAAATTTCCGAGTTGCGATAGGGAATTGAGATAAAAGGAGAAAAGGTTTTAGCGACGAACTTAGGCGCGGATTCAGCAGCGGAGGCATTTGCGGCAAAAGCTTTAACAGTTGCTGAGCAGCTCTGCTGCAATTGCAGATAGCGTGACTTCATTATTTGGGTTTGGGCTCTTATAGGTTTTTAAAACATAGGCCTTTACGTGGCTCATATAATGGAGAAGATTGGCTTCTTATAAATTGAGTAATTTGATTTGACCATGGCTCCGCCATGAAGCTAACTAATGATTAGATCCGACAAACTTCATCCGAGAATCGAAAATTGAATTGATTTATTCAAATTGAAATTCGATTGAATCCGAACAAGATGATCTTAATGTGATCGAAACCTGAACCGAAATCGATCTGGATTTTAGAAGAATCGATATAGATCCGTAACCGATTTGACTTGAACCGAAAGTAACCCGAAATTAACTTGCTCAAAACTGATCTAAACCGAACATAAATCCGATTTTAACCCGATAATTGAGTCAAAGTGAATGAATAATTTATTTTTACTATTGTTTATTTTTTTAATAATATGATAAATAATAAAATAATATATGTTTTACTATATTTTTGTATTTTGATAATACTAATTAATCACTACATCTGATAATAATTTAATGTTTAATATCATATTTTTTAAAAAAAATTAATTTAATTTTTATTAATTAGTCTCCATCAAAGCTGGACTTTCATTTTGATTCATCTGCTCGTAGTAAACATTAAAGATCAGTAATCCACGATACAAATGATGTTTGTATTTGAAAATATTCATACAAGAAAATAACACAGATAATTTGAAGATAGAAATTAGAAAATGCACCTAGTAACATAAAAAACAAGTCTTAAATAAACAATTTTTGTTCAAAAGTGATATTTAGCTGCAGATAAAACTAAGATTAATTTTTGAATTAGAACCAAATTTTGGGTGTTACAAAATTGACTAAGATGTCATTAATGAATCCATGTATTTACAAAAATGACATTAGCCCTTAAATTACTCATACTGACTTTACTCGAATAAAAGCCGAGGCAAAAATTTTTAAAACAATTCTAATATGAAATGTCAAAATCCTTGAGTCATCCTACATCATTCTTCAAAAAAAATATGATTAATTCTATATATAATATACACGATTACATTCATACTCAAATCCAACTCAAACGAAACTAATTCGAAAATTCAAAGATTGACACGATCTGAACAATCCAATATGGACCCGATTCGAAAATATTTGATTCGATATTGACTCGACCCAAAAGCAACCGATCCAATATCCGAACTGACTCAAATTATCATATAACCGAATTAAAACCGAAATCGATCCAAACCGAATACAAACAAACTCGAAATAAACTAAATCGAAACTAAACCGAACGACTTGTTTGTCACCTCTACTAATGATAATACTCAAATATTCAAAAACCAATCTCATTATTTGTAAAAGTAAAGAAATTTCGATAATGGATATTTTTCATCCAAATATATTATCTCGAAAGAAAAGAAATCCAACCTATAAATATTTATTGACCAAGTATTGGTAAAAAATATTGCTTTAATAATAGTTGGCATTAGGATTTAGTTTCGATATCAAATAACATTTTCTTATTGTAAAAATAAAATAATAGATATTTAAAGTTAATTATTCATATGACCTTCAAAATCGACAAAAAATAATAATTAATTTTTTAAAAGAATAGGTAAATAGAATATAAATATTATTATAATAAATAAAAAATAAGTCAAACTTCTATAAATATTTGAATTTTCATTATAATTCCTAAAGGAAGTTCCCAATTAGTCTTTAAGCCGTAACAAGCTCTCTCCCTTTTTTTTTATCAAAAAGGATGGCGAAAAAAGAAGCAACAACCAACGGTGGTTACGGTTATATATATATATATATATAAGATGAGTCTATCACGTACGTCGAACATTGCTGAATACCACTAACGATGAACACTGTTGAACACTATTAAATTAATTAATAAAAATTAAAAATTTCAAAGACTAAATATATAATTTTAAACTATTTAAAATAAAATTTTAAAAAAATTATATATATTATATTTTAATTTTTTAAATTATTTTTAATTTAAAAAAATATTAAATCCAAAACCTAAAACCCTAAACTCAAGCTAAAAATACTAAATAATAAATCCTAAAATCCAAAACCCTAAATCATAAACTCTAAAACAATAAAATCATAAACCATAAAATCATAAACAACAAAAATATAACCATAACCTAAACCCTAAAATAGAAAACTTGAAACTCTAAAAAGTATAAACCCTAAACTTGAAACTCAAAATTAGTTTAAGATTTAGATATAGGAATTTTGGTTATTTTAGGGTTTAAGATTTTAGGGTTTAGATTCAGTGTTCTGAGATTTAGGGTTTAGGGTTTAATGTTTAGTGATTTAGATACAAGGGTTTTGGTTATTTTAGGGTTTAGATTTAATGTTTATGGTTTAATATTTTTAGGGGTTTTGATTTTAGGTGTTAGATTTAGGGTTTTGAAATTTTATATTTTAGGGTTTAGAATTTAATATTTAGTTATTTAGGTTTTGGATTTTGGTTTTAGGGTTTAGAGTTTAGGATTTTTTATTTTTAAAATTAATTTAAATTATTATTTTATTCAATTATTTAAAAAATAAAATAATATATAAAGTAATTTAATAAAAAAATTATTTTAAAAAATTTATAATTATACGTTGAGTCTTTAAAATTTTTAATTTTTATTAATTAGTTTAATAATGTTCAGCAATGTTCATCATTAGCGATATTCAGCAGTGTTCGACACCCGTTGTAGAATTTTCATATATATATATATATGTATACTTCAACATTTATCGTTATAGTAAGAGAATCTTTATTAAATATTTTAGAATATTTTTTCGTTTTTATATCTTTTCTGTATAGATTTTCATAATTTTTAGAGAATTTCATCCAAAAATATTAAATAAAATTATTATTTTATTAATTAAAATAAATAATTAATTCAGTTTAAAATATAAAATTTAGATATTTCGATTGAAAACAGTTATAAAACGATAAAGATTAAAAGAGTATAGTGTTAGAGAATATTTAAATGAGAATTTTAGTTTATATTATCTAAAAACCAAGATAGAAATATATTCAGAAATTTAAGTGTGGTTAAGTTTAAGAGAAAACTAAAGTGATACTAATATAGTTAGAGTTTTTTTTTTTATTAAGATATATATTAAAGCTATATAGACAAATAAATATATAATTTTAAAAAATCTTGTAAAATATTGGTATTTTTTTTAATATTTTTAGAATCTCACAATTATTTATATAATTATAATTTAATTATCTTCGTGATTCGAATATAATAATTTTATCCCATCATCAATCAAACTTCAGTGCTAAAAACTTTTTTCGTCTTGGTCCCTTAATAAAATTTTTAATTATTCTTTATCTTATCGATTCAGATCCTGACGATTTTTAAATATTCTCCGCCACCTTTTACCCCTAGTTACAACGGCAAACTTAAGCTAAGAGGTTGGATAAACATCCAGTTCCCAGGGAACTCATGAAGTCTAGTTTTCGTAGCAACCCAATAAGCAACCTTATTACAATCCCTACGAATAAAAGATTAAGAAAAACAAGAACAAGAAACATACGATTTTTTTTATTTGACAAAACATACAAATTTACGAGGGAAAAAAGACGAAAAAATTAAGAAGTTAAAGAATTTTAAAAATTGATTAACCCGGTAGATAACTCATATGATTTTCTTTAATTTATGTTCTTATAAAGCAATAATGAAAAAGAAACTATTTTATTTATCCAAAAGAAAAGAAAAGAAAAACTATATTTAAAAGGCTTTATTTTAATAAACAACTACTAACCATCGAGTCTTAAAGTAGGATGTTTATTGAGCAAGTCGATCGCGAATTGAGTAATGTTTGATTTATGCTTGTTAAAATGTTTTATCGTTTGACTCGACTCGTTTTTCGTTACACCCGTTAAAATTATGCTCAATTTGTGCTTGTTAAAATATTTTATTGCTCAACTAGATTCGTTGCTCGTTAAGCTCACTAAAAACTTATCAAATTTTTAATTAAAAGTAAAATTTAATATACTATACGAGGATTCATATTAATATAAAGCAATAAATTTAACCACAAATATCAAAAGTATATAAAACACTTTTAAATCTAAATTTAGAAATAATAATCCATAAATACACTATTAAAATTAAACTAACAATTCACAAATTAATAATAATTATTTATATTTATTTTTTTAATAAAATAATTTTAAAGTAATTACTAAAAAATATTTTAAAAAATTAACGAGCGCAAACTTATCTAGTCGAGTTAGACTTTACTCAATTCAAATCGTTAAGATCTCGAATTGAATTTGAGTTCAAATCAAATTAATTTAAATTAAATATTTATTAAATTTTAATCGAATCGAATTTATACAGTTGACGAGCTGTTTAACTAGTTAAGTACACAAACTCAAGAGTGTTTCAAGTGTTTCTTTAATTTTTAAGTTTGTATTAAATATTTTAAAATAAAAAATTATTCTGCAGCGGATGACTCCTAGTAAATAATAAACTCTTTTTTCTCCAAGTCATCTCTTTCTCAGTGATCGAACTGGAAAAGTCCAAATACAAAAAGAAGTAAGGTGGCGTGACAGAAACAGCCTTTAATTCATAACAAGAAGCGGTGATTCCCTTCGTTTGAGTCTCTTTTAACTATCTTTATTATAAAGTAAGTAACCCAACCACCCTTCATTGTCTATTTCTTCACAAATCCGGAAAATTAAACAGTAGCCAAAGCCCAAGAATATCTTCTTCTTTCTTCTTTTCGACTCTTCAATCAAACCTAAAGCATGTCTAACCAAGCTGATGCCTCTGACTCGTAAGTACCCAGATCCCTTACCTCCTTTGTCTTTGATGGGTTTCTCTTAGATTTCTGTAATCTGATTGTGTTTTTGTGTTTTCAGTAAGGGGGCTAAGAAGGATTTTAGCACTGCGATCTTGGAAAGAAAGAAGGCACCGAATCGACTTGTTGTCGATGAGGCAATCAACGATGATAACTCCGTTATTTCTCTTCACCCTGATACCATGGAAAAACTCCAGATATTTCGCGGCGACACCATTCTGATCAAGGTTTCTACTTTAAATTTAGCTTTTACTTTCCCCCTTGTTATTGGCTCCATGTTTTGAGCTTTTTCTTAAATGGTATTTGCGTTTTAGGGTTTGATTCTCACCTTTTGTTTTGAATTTCGGGTTTTATCTCGTGGGTTTCCTAGATATTTTATGATGTTTTGTATTGGGTTTCTCTTGTGGTAGACTGGACATAAGAAGTATATATATATATATATATATATGAAGTTATTTTATGCTTACTTGGTATTTGCTTATGCTATCTGTTAGTTGTTTTAGTGTTTAATTCCCAATGTTTTGTTACTGGGTCTCTCTTGATAGACTGGATGTATGATGGAAGTTATCGTATGCTTAATTGGTATTTGCTTATGTTAACTGTTTGTTGTGTTTCGGGGTTTAATTCTATTTTCTTTTGTTCTAAATTTTGTGGGTTTAACTGATACATGATTTTTTTTGTAGAGGGTCAATATTTTTCTCTAGTTTATGTTAATTTTTAAGGTAACTATGCTAATTTGATAAGCCTGTCATCAAAGCTTGATTCTTTACCAAGGAATGCACATTATTAATTTGAACGTCATTGTTGGATTTGAGCTTGCTTTATATGTGGCATGAGTAGTTATTGAATAGCTATTGATTTGCAATTCTTCATGTGGATTTCAAATTTATGTCTTAAAGCTTATATCTTTTCTTATGCTGCCTTTTGTATTATTCTTTTGGTCCACAGGGTAAGAAGAGAAAGGATACCATCTGTATTGCTCTTGCAGACGACACATGTGAAGAACCAAAGATCAGGATGAATAAAGTTGTCAGGTCAAACTTGAGGGTTAGGCTTGGTGATGTCATATCTGTGCACCAATGTCCGGATGTTAAGTATGGAAAACGTGTGCATATCTTGCCTGTAGATGACACAATTGAAGGGGTTACTGGAAATCTCTTTGATGCTTACCTGAAACGTGAGTTTATTTCTAATCTTTATTTCCAACTTATGGTCATTTATTTGTGATGAGTTGGTTACCAGGCAGGTAAATATTAACCAATCATAAGCACATTGATTGGAAATATAAAATGATTTCCATCAACATAATTGAAAATTGGATTTAATGTTGAATTATGGATGAAGTTGTATGTAAATGATGACCATGATAATTGTGGGTTTACAGCTTACTTTCTGGAAGCATACCGTCCAGTAAGGAAGGGTGATATGTTCCTTGTCAGAGGTGGAATGAGAAGTGTAGAATTCAAGGTTATTGAGACTGAACCTTCCGAGTACTGTGTTGTTGCACCAGACACAGAGATATTCTGTGAGGGAGAGCCTATCAGGAGGGAGGATGAGGACAGACTAGATGAGATAGGTTATGATGATGTTGGTGGTGTGAGAAAACAGATGGCTCAGATTAGGGAATTAGTGGAGCTTCCATTGAGGCATCCACAGCTCTTCAAATCAATTGGTGTGAAGCCGCCAAAAGGAATTTTGCTTTATGGACCTCCTGGGTCTGGAAAGACCCTGATTGCTCGTGCTGTTGCAAATGAAACTGGTGCTTTCTTCTTCTGCATCAATGGTCCGGAGATCATGTCAAAATTGGCTGGAGAGAGTGAAAGTAATCTGAGGAAAGCATTTGAGGAAGCAGAGAAGAATGCACCATCTATTATATTCATTGATGAAATTGACTCAATTGCTCCCAAACGAGAGAAGACCCATGGTGAAGTTGAGAGGAGGATCGTCTCTCAGTTGTTGACATTGATGGATGGACTTAAATCCCGTGCACATGTTATTGTGATTGGGGCCACAAATCGTCCCAATAGCATTGATCCAGCTCTCAGAAGGTTTGGAAGATTTGATAGGGAGATTGATATTGGTGTCCCTGATGAAGTTGGTCGTCTTGAGGTTCTTCGTATTCACACAAAGAACATGAAGCTGGCTGAAGAGGTATTGTCAAAATCTAAACATTTACTTCTTTCCCTTAAACGCCCTTTATCCTTTTCTTCCTCGGGAGGAATGAAATACTGAATCTACTATATATGCCTCACATAATGCACAGGTTAATTTAGAAAGAATTGCCAAGGACACCCATGGTTATGTTGGTGCTGATCTTGCAGCACTCTGTACTGAGGCAGCATTACAGTGCATCAGAGAAAAGATGGATGTGATTGACTTAGAAGACGAGTCAATAGATGCAGAAATACTCAACTCTATGGCAGTCACAAATGATCACTTCCAGACTGCTCTTGGAACAAGCAATCCATCAGCATTGCGTGAAACTGTCAGTAATTGTGATAACATATTCGTTGCTGACTATTAGTTCTTGGGTCAGTTCTGTTTCTGACCATTCTTTTCTTACCTTCTCTCAGGTTGTTGAAGTGCCCAATGTCAGTTGGGAAGATATTGGAGGCCTTGAGAATGTTAAAAGGGAGCTTCAAGAGGTAGTACTCCAAATCGGTTTTCATTTCATTACTTGTCTGTTTCTCATTAAAAAAAAAACTTGACCAACTTGTTACATTGGTGCGCAGACTGTTCAATATCCAGTGGAGCATCCTGAGAAGTTTGAGAAGTTTGGTATGTCACCCTCAAAGGGAGTACTATTCTATGGCCCTCCAGGATGTGGTAAAACACTTTTGGCCAAAGCTATTGCCAATGAGTGCCAAGCAAACTTTATTAGTGTCAAGGGTCCAGAGTTACTCACAATGTGGTTTGGAGAGAGTGAGGCTAATGTCCGTGAAATTTTTGACAAAGCACGTCAGTCTGCACCTTGTGTCCTCTTCTTTGATGAACTTGACTCAATTGCTACCCAGGTAAGCTCAAGGCTGAATTCTATCTTCACAGATAAACTAATGCTGCAGTATGGGTTTCAATGCATGGATTGTTTCTAGCAAGGAACACATGCTCGTCTTTGTACCCAGTTGGAGTTGTGTCGACTGCCATCATTTGTTGCTGACTTTTGTTATATATTGCAGAGAGGAAGCAGTGTAGGTGATGCAGGGGGTGCAGCTGATAGGGTTTTGAACCAGCTTCTTACTGAGATGGATGGCATGTCTGCCAAGAAAACAGTTTTCATCATCGGAGCTACCAACCGACCTGACATTATAGATCCAGCACTTCTGCGTCCTGGTCGTCTTGATCAATTGATCTATATTCCTCTTCCTGACGAGGAATCTCGCCACCAGATCTTCAAGGCTTGTTTGAGGAAATCACCATTAGCAAAAGAGGTTGACCTTAGAGCTCTTGCCAAATATACTCAAGGCTTCAGTGGGGCAGATATTACTGAAATTTGCCAGCGTGCATGCAAATATGCTATTAGAGAAAACATTGAAAAGGTAGTAACTGTTTTCTATCACATTAACTTATTGTATGTTCAAATTTACAAGCATGTATTTCCTTGATGTTTTGAACTGTAAGATGAGATTATATTTATCTTTTCAGGATATCGAGAGAGAAAGGAGGAGGACAGAGAACCCTGAAGCCATGGAAGAAGATGTGGAGGATGAAGTTGCTGAAATCAAGCCTGCACATTTTGAGGAATCAATGAAGTTTGCTCGTAGGAGTGTGAGTGATGCTGATATCCGCAAGTACCAGGCATTTGCGCAAACATTGCAGCAATCAAGGGGAATTGGAAGTGAATTCAGGTTTGCTGAAACTGGTTCCAGGGCCCCAGCATCTGATCCTTTTGCAGCTTCTGCTGGCGGAGCTGATGAAGATGACCTTTACAGTTAAATGATTCGACTCTGGAAATCTGGTTATGTTATTTTAGTAGTCTTTAGTTTCTTTCAGGATTTAAGTTCAGTTTACCCTTTTATCACTATTAAATAAATAGAACTTTATATTCGACCGTTTTAGTAAAGTGTTTTCTTCCTCATAGCGTATGTGCATTTCGTAAATGATTCGTGATGACCTTAGGATTTAAGGGTAAGTGACAGTATTTTGGGGTTAAGTGATAAAATATGAAAAATTTAAAAATAAAACTAATTTATATAAGAGAATAATATTTTTTTTCGGTCGCCCTCTCTACCCTTATAGTTCTGTCATTGTAATTGACATAATGTTTTTTTAAAGTTAATTTACATAATTGTTTTATGCATACGAAATTTTCCATACACTGTCGTGGTAAGTTTCAACCCACAAATAGATTATAAAAGTAAAGTGTCTTCTTTTTATTTTTTATTTTATCCTAATTAGGGCTATAAATGAGACAAGATAAATTGCGAATTACTCGAGCTTGACTCGGTCAAAGCTCAATCAAAACTCAATTCGATTGGACTTGATTTGAGCTTGAATTCGGTTTGAGTTCTTGTCGAGCCGAACTACGTGATACTCGACTCGAAAAGCTCACGAGTTACTCGAAAACATATATATATATTATTTTATAATTTAAAATCTAAAATTCTAAACTTAAAACCTTAAAATCTAACCTTAAACATAAGTTAAATCCCTAAATTAACATGCTTGAGTTTATACAACTTGTGTATCAAAGTTTTTCTCTATTTGGCTTTAAATGAGATGTAAGAGATAAGAGTTACTCGAGTCTAACACGGTCAAAGATCAATCAATATTTGGCTCGATTAGGCTCGAAAAAAGCTCGAATTCGACTCGAGTTCTTAAAGAGCCGAGCTCAGATATTTCAGGTTCGTTTAAAATTACTGAAGCTTGAACTCGACTCGAAATCTTAAAGAGCCGAACTAAACTTAACACTACTCAAATTCAACTTGACTCGTTTACACCCTTAATCCTAATAATAACCTCTATTTTTATTATTTAAAAAAAAACTTTGAAAACGTGTGGCAAAATTAATAATATTAATAAAACTATTGAGTTGAGTTCTTAGAAAAATAATTGTGTCGGACGTTATTTATATTTTCATTGACATGGGTTAAGCATATTAAGTGTTTGCTACAAGTCAAATGAAAATGTGATGGGAATTCAGATGTAAAGAGTATTTACGATATGATGGAGATTAAAAGAGTATTGAGTTATAGAAGATGTAAATGAGAGTTTTAGCTTATATATAAAAATTAAGATAGAAATATGTTGAAAAACTAAATGTGACTAAGTACAAGAAAAAGTTGAAGTAATAATAATTTAGTAAGATTTTTTTTTCATTAATATATATTTATAAATAAATAAATTTTTGAAAAATATATAAAATATCGAGATGTTTGTTGATATTAGTTATTATTTGATTACGGTTTGATTATTTTCGTGATTTATATATAGCATTTTTTCTCTATCCCCATTTAAGCTGATATTCGGGTTATTTTTTATTTTCGATTATTTTTTATTTTATTGATTCAAATCTGATATTCGGCTCCCAATTCCCCCTACTGATACCGATGGAACTTTTATTTGAACTATGTTTCTTATGTGAGATTTTCTTCTATGGAAATGATTGAATAGGAAAAACAGTAGCCAAATCACTGTCAAGGATTTGATGCTTTCGTGCATTCTTTCACTACTCTTTTTTGTTAAAGTTGGAGTGAAGCCTACAACTTCCTTTCGCACGATAACTTGAAATTGAGGTTATTTTATCATTTTCCCTGGCCTGCAGGAGCTTGAAACTGATTGTATCTGAATCTGAAGCTGTGCAGAAGAGAACCAAAACGGCTTGTGATATGAAGAAGAATCAAAGGACGTGGACCCTTGTGGAGCTGATGAAGTTGGTTGATGGGTATGGTGTTGGATGATGGACTGATATAAAAAGGCTTCTATTTGCCTTACTGTTTCCGACTGTGAAGCATGGAAAGGAATGAATGTGAAATGGGATCTGCCATGGGAAGGTAGTTAAGCAAATAAAATAGTCAGTCAGTGCAGGGATGACAGCTAGGAGCAACAGAAGGTGCAATCAAGTCATTGGGAGTTGGGGAACACAACCAAAGCTCCACTTTGCAAGTGTTTCATTTAGAGCTTAGTGCTTTATTCAGAAAATAAGTCACTCTTAGTCTTAGATATATGACGCCAGTGACCATCCTATGCCATTCTATGGGCGTGGTTTCATGTGTCCAACTCGCTTTGGTGTTCATCGAACAACTGATTCGTGGAGCTGTGTGGACCATGGAAAGGACTTCCCTTGCAGTCATGTGAACCCATATCCCTTACACAGCTACAACCCATACCATCCCCTACCCTATCAGTAACTACAAATCCTTACCTCCTCCAGCCTCCAGGCTCCAGTGTTCAATGTTGTAAAGTTGACACTTCTTGTACTCATGCCATGCACCTAAGATTCAACCAAATCTTTAGGAACACAGGAAAATAACTGTAAACAAATCAAAAATGAAAAAAAAATCTACAAAATTCATGTCTGATATGAATAAATTTTATTCTTTTATGGTGCATCATTTTATACCTCTTTTAAAAAATTTCTAAAAAATTGAATTTTCAACCCTAATCTTTATTTTCTATATCTTAAACCCTAAAAATATACCCTACCTTTAATTCCCTAAACCCTAACCACAACCCCTAACCTTAAACCTTCTAATTTGAAATGGAAGCATAGAAGAAGACATGAAAAAGAGATAAATGATTTCCACCTTTTAACATTAGAACAATTATGATGAAATGTTTACAACAAAAGTTGTTCTTCTGCATTCCTTTTTTTTTTCTCTCTCAAAAAATTAAGTTATATTACGCACGACTTACTATTGTTCGTTTTAATTTTGATAATTTTAAAAGATTATCATTTTCACGCATAATGAATATTAAAGATAAATTCTTTAAGAACTCTTCAAATATATAAAAATCGTAAAATATCACTCGGTTAAATACAAGCATTTATGTTCAATTTTTATAAACACATCCACCACTTTAAAGAAACGTCTAAACACTATAATTTTAATGTTTAATAGTTAAATAAATATTTAAATTATATATATTTTTAGATAGGTGTTTGAATTATTTTTGGACTAAATATGTGAATATATTTTTTTCGTGACCCATTTAAGTTTTTTTCATTAATGGTTCTTAATTTTTTTTATCATCCAATCAAAGTACGACACACGATTTTTTTTTTTTATATTTTTAATTTCTAGATTTTTAAAAAAAATATTTTTTTAAAAAAACTCAAAATTTTAATTTTTTTTAATCAAACCATCAATTCACATCTTTATCACTGTCTAAAATCTTTCATAAGTTGGTGATTCATCGTTTACTGTCTAAAATGACATGTATCTTACCATTTAATATTTGTCATCTTCTACACGTTGGTAGAAACCGAATTAAACTCTTTTTTATTGCTGAGTGTTTATTAACGGTACAATCAACAGTTTATTTATCGATTTTTGACGACAAAATGATATGGTATTCTATAATGAGATCCAATAAAGACAATGATAAATAATTGAATTGGTAGTCGGAGTAAAAAGATTTAAAAGTTAATTCTTTTAAAGAAATTAAAGATTGTTAGGATAATTAATATTATTTTACTTTTTACTTTTTATTTTTTTAGATTTTAATTTCAAAATATTAGAATTCATGTCACAAGTTTGTTTGGATAACGAAACATTTGTCAACAAATTTTTAGAAGATGACGAAAAAATATTAAGCATCTACTTAATCTGATATATAATTTAAATATCCATATAAAAAATATATATAACTTGAAGATTAAAACTTAAAATTTAATTTTTATGTTATAACATAAAATATACTAAAATTCTGTTAAAAAATTTGTTTGATGCAAAAGATCCCAGATCAGCTAAGTAACATCCGAAAAGTGAACCCAACACATAGAAACTCAAGAACAATTATTCTTCCCTTCCAGTCCCAGAAAAGATCTGCAGAACTCAAGTAGTGTTTAGTTGTGGCTTAACTCATTTGTCAACAAATGTGATTTACAGCAAAGAAAACTCAAAAAACAAACAAACAATAGTTTATATATTTCAAAGACATTAAATGGTTTTACTTTACATGAAGTGGACTGAAATGGGACGAATATTAAATAAAGAAATATAACCTTACTTTTCATTTACTTTTTTTTTTGAACGAAACATAAATGATAAATAAGTATTTAAATTATATTTTTTTAGATAAACACCTAAAAGATCCATTACTATCACCAGTTACATCTACATTTTTTATATATCGATATGATAATCAGTGGGATCGCACTTTGCCCAAGAAGCTTATCCCATCCCTCACTCATATCTTATCTTCTCCACTTTCAACTGGTGGGGTATGAAATGGACTATCTGGGTGTGTCATGTTCGTACACATTCGTATTAAGATCCCAATGCTAGTGCTATAAAGTTAAAAAGGAAGGGTACAGATGCACGGCAATCATCTCAACAAGCACTCAGTACTTATAAATTCCACTGATACATAAACCTCTCTTTCAACTTCATATGTTTCACCATCTAACCCTTGTTTGATCTACTTTCTCTCTATATTGGCATACTACCAATTTCATAGGAAGAACATGAAAGAGAAGTTTCTCAACTCATACCTTACCAAATGGAGGAAGATGAGCAGTAGAGTTCACCATCGTGGCGGTTGCGAGTTCTGTTATAAGTGGGCAAATTGGCCAAACTCCATACATGAAGAGAGCTCAATCCCAAGAGATGTGCCAAAGGGTCACTTGGTGGTGTATGTTGGTGAAAACTATAAAAGGTTTGTGATTAAAATCACCTTGCTCAAGCACCCGGTTTTCAAGGCATTGCTGGATCGAGCTCGAGATGAGTATGGTTTCGCCACTGATTCCAAACTCTGCATTCCTTGTGATGAAAGTCTCTTCCTCGATGTCATTCGTTGTGTTAACTCGCTGCAAGATTGCAGATTCTCCCGGTGTCTTTAGGAATTCATGATGGAACTTCGATTGATTCACCATGTACCAGTCCTAATGAGAAGAGTAAATTTTGTAACATAAGTAGTGTAATCTATAATGTAACACAATTGAAAAATATTAACCTCTATTTTTCCCTGTAAGTAAACAAACAGTATGAAGCTAGAAGCTGGACGAGACCCCTGAAGTTGACAGCATCTTATGGTTACCAATCCTGGCCTCCACCCGCATTTCAAACTCGACAATGATAACAGCTAAGCTGATCGAAGTATATAAATAGAATTACAGAATTATAGACAGTTTTATATAGTATCAAACAGAAGTAACACCCTTTTCTCGTTGTCCCGAGGTCAAATTTTGAAAGAGATATTAGTAGTGAGTACCAAGTATAGTTTTAATTTAAATGCACCAAATCAAGTAAAGGAACTCTCTTTTCTTGTCAACCAGAATAAAGAATCATGTTCAAAAATGACATATCAAATGCATTACATGGATATAAGAGAGTATGCCATTAAAGTGGTTCAAAAAAAGAATTAAGTTTAGATATTATCTGAGAATACTTACTGAAAGTACTAAAAAAAGATTCAAGTCACTGGAAATGCAAGTTAAATGTTCTCAAGAGTCTATCTCAGGGCAGTGTCCCTGATATCCACCTGTAATATTAAAGGAGGATAAATACTAGTCAGAAAAGCAAAAAAGGAAGGCAATTAATCAAGAGAATTCAGATGGGGAAAAGTTATCAAATTTCAGGAAAGAATGATAAAAGAATGAAAATAACTTTCAAGTTGAGGTGTTTAAAATCAATGTATGATCAGATTGGCAAGAAGGATGCTAGAAATGATAGCCAGTTACAGCGAAGGATATGCTCACATGTAAAGATGATAGATAAGTTACAAGTCAAAAGATGAGGAAGTTATGCTCCTCAATACTCAGCTCTGGGAAGGGTCAGTGTCAAAGAATTACTTTAGCTTTGGACCTCAACAGTAGCTCTGATTGACAGTGGGAAAGTAGGGTTTAGCAATTTGTTTCCAGTTATAGTTTCTCACATCCTCTCAACAAGAAACTCCATAACAAACAAAAGAGGCTATTCAATCAGTTACTTCAAGGTTGAATGATGCTAAAAGTTAAAATTAAAAATTAAAAATCAGGCCTTTAACATAACAACTTGTGGTCTTCCACTTATGTGCTGCACCCTGCAGATTTTCCTAGGCTTCACATAATGATTCAAACTTCCACAATCTGTTGTAGCTCTTGCAATTTCCATGTTTCCAACTTTCTCATTCAACCAACAGCGAGTAACTAAATGTCCAATAAGACACCTGAAAACAAAAATAAACAACTAATAAAAGAGAAACAAAGAAGGCAATCAACTATTGAACAACAATTCTGCTAGGGGGAGTGATGGTATTGACATCATAAATGTACATGAACAATACTTGAACTTATAGAATCTCCCAAATATATTAGCTGAGAATGATACACCAATGTCCAATGGGCATGTCGTTGATTATTGTATCTTGTTTTTTTCCATTAGCATCAGATGTCTAATCGTCTATAACAATGAGGTGAATATGTACTTAAACTCATTCTTCGTGTGACAACAAATTTACACCTGCACTTGCTCAAGTGACCAAGATATATTGACAAAATTTATTGCTTTCCGAATGAAGAACACAAGGGAACTTGTCCAAAATATTTCAAAGAATACTAGAGGACTCAACAGAATGACACTAATACGCATTTACACCTGATCATCATAAAAACATGGTACGAGCACATGCGTTGATGATGCCCCCAAGGCTTCTTTTATAATCTAAAACTGGTACCTTTGAACCTGTCCAGCTAAATTGGCAAAACAGGCGCTTCCTACAGGCTGCTACCAATAGCCGAGCACATTGTAATAATGAAAACCATTTTGAGGATAATGTTAACTACTTAAGCGGACCATCATCTTTAAAGTCCGTGAGATTTATTTCTGTAATGTAGACCCCTTAAAGATCAGTTCACAAAGCCAACTTATTGAACTCCACCACACTGCACAACTTAGCGACAATTACAGACAACTTTCTGTAACCTCTAAAAATCATCAATACAAACAGGAAGCAGGTTTAAATTGCAGAGCCTGCCTTAATCTAGCCAATGTTCGATGATTTTATCTCACTTGTCATCACATCCCATGCTAAAGAATCATTCTAACTTAAGTTTCACCTCGTTCTAATACCATAGCATAAAAATAACATAATATTTGCTAAAATATTTCATGTCCAGCCTCAATAATCAGCCCATTACAGCATGAACTGCAGATGTAACAACACGTCTTCCACTCTTTCTGGGACAAATAAAAAAAACTCAGCCAAATCAATCATATATAATATTTAGTCTTAGACAAGATCAGAAGTGTCCTTTTCCTAAATAAACTCTTATTTTCCTTTCTGCACCAACTGACTTAACATTCATCAGACCTTTTGCGAATGATTTTCTTCAGTCTCCTGGTTGTATAGTTCATAATGTTAAAAAAAAAAACCCTATAAAACAGTATCATGGATACTAAGATTATCCAGCATTCTAAAACCTAAGCTATTTTATTTTCTTCATTCTAAAGAAGATAAAACATTCAAGAATGTAAGGGAAAAGGCCACACCACAAAGTTGATAATCTAAATATAACAGCATCAGCACAATTAGGAACATGAGAAAAAAACATTACATTTCTCATTGACACCAAGATGGAACAAGTACTACAAGGCAGTAAAATAACAATTGATTGCATCAGAATGTACACACAAGCAATTTTTGGGAAAAATATACAGAAGTAATGTACTGCCTCATGACAAAATAACAAGTACAAGCAATGCATTGGCAAGTCGTTACGCCAAACAATGGCAGAATTGCATCACTATCACTGCAAAAACAGGAAGACTCAACAAGTTTGAGATGTATGTCGATATCTTCAGTGTGACAATAAAATTCTAGCAGCAAAAGTAACATCAACCCATTTTTTTTCCTAGTTGAGTATCATCTAAGTCCATGGATCAAAACCTCCAATTCCCTCCTCCCATACCTTCTACCCTCTGCATTAGCTTCTTTACATCTCACCACAAAGTAGAATATCAACCAAGCAACCATGAAATACACCTCCAAAGCCGCCTGAACAACAGTAGCGAAAAATTCCCCACCTATAGAAGTCAGAACCCACGTTGTAAAGGAACCACCTAAGATAGCTTCGTAGCATTTGATTTGAATCGCTTGGCTCAACAGTCTTGACATCAAATAAGAACCTTCTCTAATAATTTCCCTCCCGGTTCTTCTCGAATCCACAATGGCAATCCAAGGAGCTAATGAGAATGCAAATGAAACTAACGTACCCACCAAGAACCATGTAAACAAAAACCCTGAAATCTCCTTCTCGAAACCCCTAATCCACGGAGACATAACCGAAAAAGGCATCAACTTTAGCCTAACAAAAAGCTTGAAAAACGAGTAGCGATCCTCAATTTCTCCGAAATACCATAATCCAAGAAGCTGAGTCACCGCGTCTCTTACCGCCCATTTCATTAAAACGAAACCAGTGAGCCTTTTCAAACCCGCTTTTGACCCATCCCAAAAAGTCCCAAAGACAGAATCAAATCTGTCGATCAAATCATTAACAATCGTAACAAAAAGAACACCCAAAACCAAAGAGTAAATCGTTGTAAAGCCTAGAATTACCCATCCATACGAAAAAGATAACAAGCTGACGAGAAAGAAAAGCGTCTCTGCATCTTGACGGCCCAATCCTTTATAAACGAACTGAAAATCCACAATCTTTTCCTCTTGCTGTTCCCCTTCATTCTTCTCATATTCAAACGACGTAGTCTTGAATTTGACTCCGTAACGAATAATTTCCGGCAACACAATCCCGTTATCCGCTACAAAATGCGAGAATCCCAATTTAGGATCGAAGTTGGAAAGAATCACGGGCGTGCCATTAGTGGGGCGATTACGTAAAGTACCAAAGAGGGAGCGGTCCGGGTGATCGTCGTCGGAAGAAAAGAAGTCATCGTCAAGAGTACCGACACGGGTGAGGTGAAGGAAAGGGCGGCGCGTGTGACGGAGAGCGGGGTGAACACGCGCGTGAGGATGGGAAGGGTGATGGTCCAGGCGGGAAAGAAGGGATTTGAAAGCGGGGTCTTGGTCGATAAAGGAAGTGAGGAGGAGGGAACCGGATTCGACCAAAGAACGGAAAGAGAAGAGGAGAAAAGCGAGGAAAATGAATGTGAACGGGTGGGCGGTGAAATGCACGGAGGCTTGCTTGAGGATCTGGGATGTGGACCGGATCCGGCCGAAACGATGGAGGTGATCGGTCATGTCGATTTCCGGTGGTTCAAATAATCGGGAAGTGAAGCATCGGCTTTGGAATCGATGAAAATTATAAAAGCTATTTCCGTTTTTTCTGGTTTTATATATTTCTTTTTGGTTCGTTGGAAAAGTCTGGGCTTTGAAACTATGATAGCCCAAACTTAGGCCTCGGGTAAATTCAAGGTTTCACCATACAATATTTTTCTAACTCTTATTTTAATCATTCAAATTTAAAATGTTTTAATTTAATCATTTTATTTATTTATATTTTTGTCAATTTTGTCATTAAATACTTTAACAGAGTCATTAAAGAATGATTATTTTAACACTGGGATAATAAATGAAGAATATTGTAAAACTTTCATCTTCGAGAAAATAAAAAAATAAAATCAAAGAAAGAAAGAAAGGGATGATATGGATGACATGTGCTTGTTATTTCTGTAAAAAGATATACATGTTAGAATATGTGGTTGCCAATACCCATCTATTTATGGTTTAATGTTTGAGTTACTAAAATAGAAACACGTCTAAAATTTATTGAATAAGTTAAAAGAGTAACCATAATAAGAGTGGAAAAAAAGTTACACTGTAGATCTTTGTATTATAAGTAAGTTTATAATTAGTTCAATCTATTTCAAAAAGTCACAATCATGTCACTTTATTTATTGATTGTGACTATTTAAAATACAATATAACATAATTATAAATATATTCATAATGCAACGATATATAATATAATTTATTCAAATGTTAATTATACCGTATATCTTAAACAAATTCGTAAATTTTAGATCTTCAAACTCATCAATATTTTAATTCAAAGCTTCCCATCCCCCCAGCCACTTCCCCACCCATTTTTATCCTTTTTTTCCCCTCTCTGAGAAGCTCACCTTCTCATATGAATTGCTTGAGACTTAGGATTTATGGTTTGGATTTAGGATTTATGGTTTAACATTTAGAGCTTAAGTTTTAATATTTAGTATTTAGAGTTTAACATTTAAAATATAGGATTAAGAGTTTAGGGTTAAGGGTTTATTGTTTAGGGTTTAGATGTAATCTTTAAGGTTTAACATTTAGCGTTTATGATTTGGGGATTATGGTTTTGAGTTTGTATTTAGCGTTTAAGGTTTAGGGCTTAATTTTTTATTTAGGTTTTAGATTTTAGGTTTAAGGTTTTGATTTTGGGTTTAAGATTTGATGTTTTTTATTTAGGGATTATAGATTAATATTTAGTGTTTAATATTTAAGGTTTAGGGTTTGGATTTAGGGTTTATAATTTTGAATTAGGATTTAGGGTTTATTATTTTATATTTAGAGTTTAGAGTTTGTGGTTTAACATTTAGGTTTTAAAATTTATGATTTAAGGTTTAAAATTTAGGATTTAGGGTTTGAGTTTTAGGGTTTAGTCATTGTTGTTTAACATTTATGGGTTATGAAATATGGTTTAGGATTTACCATTTAAATTTTAGTGTTTGAATTTGGGATTTAAGGTTTACGATATATAGTCTATGTTTTAAGGTTTATGTTTTAGTATTTAAGATTTAGGGTTTATGAATATGATTTAGGACTTAGGGTTTATTGTTTAATATTTAAGGTTTAAGGATTAGTGTTTAAGGTTTAGCATTTAGCGTTTTATGTTTAGGTTTTGAATTTAGGGCTTAGGATATAGAGATTTGAGCTTTTTTTAGGGGTTAGATTTAAGATTTAGGTTTTTTCATTTAGCCTTTAGTGTTTTTTATTTAGGGTTTAGGATGAGGGTTTAAGGTTTTAAGGTTTTGGGTTTAACATTTATTGTTTAAGGTTTATGGTTTGTTTTAGGATTTATGGTTTAAATTTAGGGATTATAGTTTGTAGTTTAAGGTTCAAATTTTGAGTTTGTGATATATATTTATGGTTTAGGGTTTATGGATTGATTTTTAGCATTTAGGGTATTAGGATTAATGCTTTGGGTTTATAATTTAGGGTTTATATTTAAAGTTTAGGGTTTTAGGTTTTTGGTTTATAAATTATGGATTAAGGTTTAGTATTTAAGGGTTTAGGGTTTTGGTTTAGAGACTAGGGGTTGGATTTAGGATTTAGGGTTTTATATTTAGAGTTTTAGGTTTAAGGTTTATGATTTATGGTTTGGATTTAAGTTTTATGGTTTTATAGCTAGGTTTTAGGGTTTGGTTTAGGGTTTGGATGTAGGGTTTGTGGTTTAACATTTATGGTTTAGGCTTTAGTGTTTAAGGTATAATATTTAAGGTCTAGGATTTAATATTTAGGGTTTGGATTTAGAGTTTTAGGTTTATTACATAATATTTTATTATAACTTAAAATTTTTAAATGAATTTAGTGTTTAGGGTTAGAGATTGGATTTAAGAATTATGGTTTGTTAAATGAATTTTTATTATTTTTTAAAATTTTTAAATAAATTTAGGAATTAGCATTTAGGGTTTAGGGTTTGAGGTTTGGGTTTATTAAATAAAATTTTGTTATAATTTTTAATGAATTTATGTTTATCGTTTAGGATTTAGATTTAGGATTTAAGGTTTAGGGTTTGAATTTAGGGTTTAGGTTTTATGACATTTGATTTAGCATTTAATGTTTAGGGTTTGGTATTTAGGGTTTAGGACTTAACATTTATGGTTTAAGGCTTGAATTTGGAATTTAGGGTTGGATTTAAGGTTTAGGATTTGTTGTTTAGTATTTAAGGTTTAGGGTTTATCATTTATGGATCATGGTTTTAGGTTTGAATTTAGGTTTTAAGGTTTAAGTTTTGGATTTGAGTTTAAAGGTTTAGGGTTTGTTGTTTAGTCTTTAATGTTTAGTATTTAAGCTTATGAGACTTAGGATTATTGTTAAGGGTTAGCATTTATGGTTTAGGGTTTAACTTTTAGATTTAAGGTTTATGTTTTTAATTTAGGGTTTAGGGTTTGGGATTTAGGCTTTGTGATTTGGAATTAAATTTTGTGATTTAGAATTTAGGGTCTATGATTTAGTATTTCATGTTTAATATCTAAGGTTTAGGATTTAGTGTTTAAGGTTAAGGTTTAGGGTTCATAGTTCATGGTCTAGGGTTTAGGGTTATGGTTAAGGTGTATCATTTAGGGCTTAGGGTTTAAGGATTAAGGTTTAGGGTTTGAGAGTTATGATTTTTGATGAGAGTTTAAGGTTAGGGTTTATTTTTAAGATTTAGGGTTTATATCTTACGATTAATGTTTAGGGTTTAGGGTTTACGTTTTATGATTAAGGTTCAGGGTTTAAAGTTTATGGTTAAGGTTTAGGGTTTATTGTTTAGGGTTTAGGGTTTAGGTTTAAAGTTTGAGGTTTAAGTTTATGGTTATGGTTTAGGGTTAGGGTTTAATGCTAGGCTTTATGGTTTTTGCTTTAAGGTTTAGGGTTTAGGTTTAAGGTTTATTGTTCAGGGATTAAGAATTTAGGTTTAGGGTTTAGGGTTAAGTTTTAATGTTTAGGATATATGGTTTATGGTTTACTATTTAGGGTTTAGGGTTTATTTTTAGGGTTTAAGGATCAAGGGTCACAGTTTAAGGTTTAAGGTTTATTGTTTAGGGTTTAAGGTTTAGATTTAGGGTTTAAGGTTTATTATTTAGGATTAAGGATTAGGGTGTAGGGTTTAAGGTTTAGGATTTAGGTTTTAAGGTTTATAGTTTATGGTTTATGGTTTAATGTTTAATGTTTAGGGTTTAGGGTTTAAGGGTATTGTTTAGGGTTTAGGGTTTATGTTTTAGAGTTTAGGGTATATGGATTATGTTTTAGGGATAAGGTTTAAGGTGTAAGTGTTATGGTTAGAGTCTATGGTTTATTGTTTATCGTTTAGGGTTAATGGTTAAGGGTTTAGGGTTTAATGCTAGGGTTTAAGGTTTAGAGTTTATTGTTTAGGGATTAAGAATTTAGGTTTAGGGTTTAGGCTAAGGTTTAGTGTTTATGATTTATGGTTTAGGGTTTAAGGTTTAGGTTTTATGGTTTAGGGTTTAGGATTTAGGGTTTAGGGTTTTTTGTTAAGGTTTAAGGATTAGGGTTTATTGTTTAAGATTTAAGGATTATGGTTTAGGGTCTAAGGTTAGGGTTTAAGGTCTAAGGTTTAGGGTTAGCGTTTAAAGTTTATTGTTTAGAGATTAAGGTTTAGGGTTTAATGTTTTGTGTTTAGGGTTTAATGTTTAAGGTTTAAGGCTAGGGCTTAGGGTTAAGGTTTAAGGTTTATTATTTAGGGATTAGGGTTTAAGGTTTAAATTTTAGGATTTAAGGTTTGGGTTTAGTGTTTTGTGTTTAGGGTTTAGGGTTAAAGTTTAGGGTTTAAGGTTTAGGTTTTATAAGTTAGGGTAATGGTTTAGGGTGATGATTTAAGGTTTAGGGTATATGTTTTAGGGTTTATGGTTTAAGGTTTAGGTTTAGAGTTTAGGGTTTAGGGTTTGAGATTTATGGTTTATAGTTTATGGTTAAGGTTTAATGATTATGGTTTATTGTTTAGGATTTAGGGATTAGGGTGTAGGATTTAAGGTCTAAGGGTTTAGGGTTAAAGGTTTATGGTTTATGGTTTAATGTTTAGGGTTTAAGGTTTAGGGATTAGTGTTTAAGACTAGGATTTAGGGTTTAGGATTTAGTGTTTAGTGTTTTGTGTTTAGGGTTTAAGGTTAAGGTTTATTGTTTAAGGATTAGGGTTTAAGGTTTAATTTTAGGGTTTATTGTTTTGTGTTTTGTGTTTAAGGTTTAGGGTTTAGAGTTTGTGTTTAGGGTTAGGGTTTAGTTAGGGTTAAGGTTTAGTATTTAGGGTTTTAGGTTTAGGGTTTAAATTTTAGGGTTTAGGGTTTACAAGCTAGGGTAAAGGTTTAGGGTGAGTATTTAAGGTTTAGGGTTTAGGGTATAGGTTTTAGGGTTTATAGTTAGGGTTTATGGTTTATGGTTTAGGTTTAGGGTTTGAAATTTATGGTTTATGGTTTAGAGTTTAGGGTTAAGGTTTAATGATTAGGGTTTATTGTTTAGGATTTAGGGATTATGGTTTAGGATTAAAGGTTTAAGGGTTTAGGGTTTAAGGTTTAAGGTTTAGGTTTTAGGGTTTAGTGTTTTGTGTTTAAGGTTTAAGGCTAGGCTTTAGGGTTAAGGTTAAGGTTTAAGGTTTATTGTTTAAGGATTATGGTTTAAGGTTTAAGTTTAGGGTTTGTTGTTTTGTGTTTAGGGTTTAGGTTTAGGGTTTAGAGTTAGGGTTTATGGTTTAAGGCTAGGGTTAGGGATTATGGTTTAGGTTTTAAATTTTAGGGTTTATGGTTTAGGGTTTAGGTTAGGGTTTAGGGTTTAGGGTATATGTTTAGGTTTAGGGTTTGAGATTTGTGGTTTATGGTTTATGGTTTAGAGTTTAGCGTTAAGGTTTAATGATTAGGGTTTATTGTTTAGGATTTAGGGATTAGGGTTTAGGATTAAAGGTTTAAGGGTTTAGGGTTTATGGTTAACGTTTAGGGTTTAAGGTTTAGGGTTTTGTGTTTAAGGTTTAAGGCTAGGCTTTAGGGTTAAGGTTAAGGTTTAAGGTTTATTGTTTAAGGATTATGGTTTAAGGTTTAAGTTTAGGGTTTGTTGTTTTGTGTTTAGGGTTTAGGGTTAGGGTTTAGGGTTTAAGGCTAGGGTTAGGGATTATGGTTTAAGTTTTAAATTTTAGGGTTTAGGGCTATGGTTTAGGGTTTATGTTTAGTTTTTACTATTCACTATAAACCCTAAACCCTAACTCTAGCTATAAACCCTAAACCCTAACCCTAACTATAACTATAAACCCTAAACCCTAACTCCAGCAATAAACCCTAAACCCTAACCCTAAACCCTAACCTAACTTGAAAAACCTAAACCTTAAACACTAAAACCTAAAGCCCAACCTTAAACTTAAACCCTAAACCCTAAACCCTAAACCCTAAATCATAAACCCTAAACCTAATCCCTAAACCCTAAATCATACCCTTAACCCTAAACCCTAAACCTTAACCATATATCCTAAACCTTAAACCCTAAACCCTAAACCATTCTCTTAACCATAAACCGTAACCATATACCCTATACCATAAACCCTAAAACCCTAAATCCTAAACCTTAAACCTAAAACCCTAAACCCTAAACCTTAAACTCCAAACCTCAAACCCTAAACCTTAAACCCCAAATCATACCCAAAACCCTAAACCATAACCCTATACCCTAAACCTTAAACCCTATACCATACCTTTAACCCTAAACCTCAACCATATACCATATACCCTAAACCCTAAACCCTAAATCCTAAACCCTAAACCCTAAACACTAAATCATAAACCTTAAACCTTAAACCCTAATCCCTAAACCCTAAACCCTAAACCCTAAACCTTAACCATATACCCTATACCATAAACCCTAAATCATAAACCTTAAACCATAAACTCCAAACTCCAAACCCTAAACCCCAAACCTTAAACCCTAAACACTAACTCATAAATCTTAAACCTTAAACCCCAAATCATACCCTAAACCCTAAACCATAACCCTATACCCTAAACCTTAAACCCTAAACCATACCCTAAACCCTAAACCATAACCCTATACCCTAAACCTTAAACCCTAAACCATACCCTTAACCCTAAACCATATACCATATACCATAAACCCCAAACCCTAAACTCTAAACCCCAAACCCTAAACCCCAAACCCTAAATCGTAAACCCTAAACCTTAAACCCTAAAACCTAAAAAATAAACCATTAAACCCTAAACCCTAAACCTAAATCCTTAATCCTTAAAAAATAAACCCTAACCCCTAACCCTAAACCTTAAACACTAAAAACCTAGCATTAAACCCTTAATCCTTAACCGTAAACCATGAACCCTAAGCCTTAAACTTTAAACCCTAAACCCTTAACAGTAAACCCTAAACCCTAAACCTCATAACTTAACCATAACCCTAAATCCTAGACCATAAGCCCTAAACCTTAACATTAAACCTTAAACCCTAATCCTAACCTTTAAACCCTAAAACCTAAATCTTAAAACCTAAAACCTAAAACCTAATCCATACATTTAAACCCTAAACCCTAAACATTTTACCCTAAACACAAAACCCTGAACCATAAACCATAACTCTAAACCATAAACCCTAAACTATAAACCTTAAAATCTAACCTTAAACCCTAAACCCTACACCAAAATCCTTAAATCCTAAATAATAAACCTTAACCATAAACCCTAAACCCTAAAACTTAACAATAAAACCTAAACCCTCAACTTTCAACCTAAACCTAACACCTTAAACCATACCCTTAAACCCTAACCTAAAACCCTTAAACCCTAAACCTAACACCTTAAACCCTAACCCTAAACCCCTAAACCCTTAAACCTTAACCCTAAACCTTAATCCTTAAACCATAAGCCCTAAACCCTACACCTTAACCATAACCCTAAACCCTAGACCATGAACCATGAATTGTGAACCCTAAACCCTAACCCTAAACTCTAATCATAAATCATAAACCCTAAACCCTAAACCTTAAACCATGAACCCTAAACAAAAACCCTAGCACTAAACCCAACCCTAAAACCTAAACAATAAAAACTAACCCTAAACCCTAAACCTTAAACCATGAACCCTAAACAAAAACCCAAACCATAAACCCAACCCTAAACACTAAACTTCAATCCTAACCTTAAACCCTACACCTTAAACATTAAATCCAAAACTCTAAACCTTAAATGCTAAACATTAATCATAAACCCTAAACTATAAATCATAAACCCTAAACTCTAAACCTTAAACACTAAAACCCTAAAACCTAGTATTAAACTCTAAACCTTAAATCTAAACCCTAAACCTAAAACCTTCAACCTTAAAACCTAAAACCTAAATCCTAAACCCTAACCATAACCATTAAACCTTAAATCATAAGCCTTAACACTAAACCCTAAACATTATACCATAGATTTAAACCCTAAACCCTACACCCTAAATCCTAAATCCTAACCCATAACTCTAAACCTTAAAACATAACCCCTAAACCCTAAAACTTTAACCTTAACCTTAAACCTTAATCCTTACACCATAAACAATAAACCCTACGCCTTAACCATAACCCTAAACACTAAATCCTAGACCATGCACTTTAAATTGTGAACCCTAATCCCTAAACCCTAAATCATAAACCATAAACTTTAAACCCTAAACCCTAAACCCTAAGTCTAAACCCTAAACCCTAAATCTTAAACCATAAACCATAAACATAAACACTAAATCCTAAATCTAACCTTAAATCCTAACCCTAAACCTTAAATCCTAACCTTAAACCCTAAACCTTAAACCCTTAACACTAAACCCTAAACTATAATTTTTAAACCCTAAACTCTTGATCATAAACCTTAAACCCTAACCTTAAATATTGAACCATAAACTATAAACCCTAAACTTTAACCCTAAACCCTAAATAATAATAAATAAACTATATCCCTAAACCCTAAACTCAAGCATAAGGAGAGTAGAACATGCTTATCTATTCGAGCATGAGGAGATAGAACCTGCGTTTCCATTTGTGTGAGGAGAAAGAAAACTTTTTTAGAACCTAGTCATCTATTCGAGCATGAGGAGAATAAAACTTGCATATTAGTTCGTGCATGAGGAGAATAGAACATTTTTTTAAACCTGCTTATTTATTTGAGCATGAGGAGAATAAAATTTGCATATCTATTCGTGCATGAAGAGAATAAAATCTTTTTTCTGAACCTGATTATCTATTCGAGCATGAAGAGAATCGAACATGCTTATCCATCCAAGCATGAGGAGGATAGAACATTTTTTTCAGTATTTGCTTATCTATTCGAACATGAGGAGAATAGAACCCGCTTATTCATTCGAGCATGAGAAGAATGAAACATTTTTTGAAGATGCTTATATATCCGAGCATAAGGAGAATAGAACCCGTCTTTCCTTTCGGGAATAAAGGAGAATGGAACATGTTTATCTGTTCAAGCATAAAGAGGATGGATCTGTATAGCAAGTTTGACGTTGGTGAAAATCAGTGTCTTTTGTTCTTTGCTTTATCCTTGTTTCACCAAAATTAGTAAACAAGGGGCAGCTGTTGACACTGATTTTTAACTCAAAATCGAATTTGATGAAAATTAAGGAAAGTAATAGACCTAAAATAAGAATCAAAGAAAAAGAGGAATGATGCCAATTTGGATATGGAAAAATCAAGAAAAAATCATTCCAGATCATTTAAAATTAGTCAAAGATGAAAAAGGGAAGAAGATTATTCAAATTTGAGCATACTCTATCAAATTTGGAGAGAAATTAAATCAAGATTATTTTAGATATTTTTTACCCAAAAAAGTGATTTTGTGTATTAATTTTGATTATTTTTCATGTATTTGTGGGTTGAAAGTCACTATATAAACCTCTTTACCCATCACTTGTAATTCACACATCAAACACCAAACCACGACCATAACTCATTCACAGCACAATTCCTTTCCACTACTCTCTTGTAACACACCACAATCGTCTGAAAATTTCAGAGAGCTCTCAAGTTTGTATTGAAATTCCAAGTTGAATACAAGAAAAAAAGCTTTTTTTAGGTATTTTACTCTTGATTGTTTATTTTATATTTATCTCTTTTATTTTGAATATAATTAAAATTGTAGTAATTCTTTTGTTTTTGAGTTATAAAAATCCTTGTTCTTTATATTTTATTTTTCTTATGAACGATTGATGAACTCTACAAGATAATGAATTTGATCTTTGTTTTAAAATAAAAATAGAGTAAAAGTGTTGGGTTTTATATCTAAATTTTTATAAGGAAGATGAGTTATGTAGTTTTTTTTAAAAAAAAATATTTCATAAAATTCTTTATAAATATTTTTAAATTTAAATTATAGAATTTTATTTATTTTTGATCATGGAAATGATTTCTCTGGTTTTAAAGCCTTGAAGTTTTAAATTTAAATTATAGAATTTTATTTATTTTTGATCATGGAAATGATTTCTTTATATTTTAAAGTTTTAAATAACTAAACATTTTATCATCTGTTTTTACTTTTTGTTTTGATTTTAAATAAGATATTAGATTAGATTAGATAAAACCTTTAGGTTTAGGTTCTCTGGTTTTAAAGCCTTAGTTAATTTAGAGCCTTGAAGTTTAATGAAAAAATCTCTTAACACCAAATTCATAGATAAAATTTACTTAAGACATTTTTTTAGGTTAATAATTATTAACTTAAAATAATAAAAGCATTCTACACACCTAATTTCTTTGTTTGCTTGATTAAAAAAATAGAACTTAATTAATGTGGTGTTCTACCAAAGGGAGGTAACGGGTTAGTACCAGAAATGTTAGCGGTGATTAAAGCTTACTCTCCTAGAGGTGAGACCGTTAAAATGGAAATATATTCATAAATGAACAATAACTTAATCTTATACGAATTTACAAATTTCGACATTAAAACGTTTTATAATCAACTAGGTATCAATTTTTGGGCGTTGTGAGGTGCTAACCCTTCCCCACACGTAATCGATTCCCGAACTCGTTTTTGTGTTTTTTGTAGACCAAAATTGTTATTTTAATAAAACAAAATGATTTTATTAAAATGACTCGTGTTTAGGTGATCCAATCAAACCTTTAAAAAAGATTAGTGGCGACTCCGTTGTTTTGTTTTAAAAAAAAAATCGTCGAGTCACCTTAAAAAGGGGTTACGACAACCCTAAACCATCACACTAAATCCTAAACTCTAATCCTTATACCCTAATCCATAAATGCTAAACCCTAAAACATAAATCCTAAATCTAAATCCTAAACCTTAAAGCCTAAACTTAAAAACCTAAACCATAATCTTTAAATACAAACTCTAAACCCTAAATCCAAAATATTAAACACTAAATCCTAAATCATAAATACTAAACCCTAAACCCTAAACAATAAATACTAAAACCTAAACCCTAATCCATAAACCATAAAGACTACAAATCCTAAATGTTAAATCATACACTAAACCTCAATTCCTAAGCCTTTAACCTCAAATTTTAAACTTTAAACCCTAAATTAAAACCTTAAATAATTTCCTAAATACTAAATCTAAACCATAAATCAATAAATCATAACTCTTGAATAAAAAAAACATAACTCTAAACACTAAATCTAAACCCTATAACCTAAATCATACCCTAAACCTTAAATCCTAAACCTTAACCATGAACAATAAACCATGACTCTAAAACTTAAACTCTTATATAAAAGCTAAACCCTAAACCCTATGTTCATAAAAATAACTTAGTTTGTCAAGTTGTTTATTGTGTCTTATATATTTATTTCGAGCGCCTTCCAAATTCTGAGAGCTCCATTTTTAAAAGGTGTTTGGATTTTAACAACAAAACCAAAAAATCACACATTTTAGTATTGGATTTGCCATATGAAAAATCAACTTTTGACCTCAAAAACTACGATGAATCGATACCCGAGCACCTCAAAAACTACGATGAACTGATATCCGAACACTGGACAGGCTTGAATCTCATCAAAACATCCAATGTTTAAACAATAATCATATTATCGAAGGGCCTCCAAGCACTATTAGGTTGAGAGAAAAGGGGGGAAAGAAAGTAAATTATAATTTAATGGTTGCTTTCCTCAAGGATACAGATATTGCACTTCTGAAGTCTAAGAAAGAAATTAGCTCAGGAACCCTAGCAAAACTGATCTATTTACACTGCTGGTGCAATTGGCAATAAAACAGATTTGTAATTGGCTGCATAATGCTGTAACCAAAAAGTACAAACTCCATAAATTCATCACTGGGATGCCAATGACCAGAAATTCATTAGAAATGATGGTGACATGGCAAACCAACTGATGAAAGCCATTGCTGTAGCAGTCTCAAACCTGGTGCAGTGGTTAAAAGCACATTTGTTGAGATCGCTTCCAATCAGCACTGTGATTCCAGCAGATGCACAAGCTGCAGCAAATGTGAGGGTCGAAGTGATCTGCATCGAAACACCACTAAATTTATTCAACTAGCAAATGAAGCTAAATAAACCTTCCCACAAGTAAATCCCAAAGCTAACCCACCAAAGGTTGTGATAAGGGTACTAGCATGTACATAGAGAGTCATGTAACTTCGGATAAATATGCTTTAAGGAAAATGGGTCAGGATCAGAGTAACATAACTAACATGGGCATTGAGAACAATATAAGGGTCTCTTTCTTTAACGATTAAAATTTTTAGACCATTTGTTCTTTTTAAAAGATCTCTGTAAGTCTGTATGAACATGAAGGGAAAAATGCAAGAACGACCATCATGTCGGTTATGGTAATTTTAACCCTAAAGAACTCAAAGAACTTTTGTGTGTATAAAATCGACCTGCATAATGTAATGAAAGATTCCCAAGAGAAACATTGGTTAACAAAATCAAGCTCCCTTCAACCAAAACTCAACTTTAGGTATTTGAGTAAATGACCTTATAAATTTATGAAAGGATGAAACAAGAACAAGACTACAAGTTTCCTAAAGTTAAACCAGTATGTGAATAGCAAACAAACACAGAATAATCTAACAGTAAGCCTTGTTGCAGACTCTGTATGCTCAATCAAGAGTCACTTACCCCATCACCAATGGTGAACAAACGGATTGCTTTGTAGTTCCGCAGGCTTCGTTTCACCAAAAGAACGTATATATCAACAAATGCAAGAGACAAGCTCCACAAACTTTGCAAGCCAACCGCAAGAACGAGGTAGCTGATGCATAAAAGCGTGAAATATTCATGTTACAAATAAAATTAAAATCATGAAATTTCTCACACGTAACAAACAGCAGTTTTGTTAAAACTGATTCGGAATCTCATCTTATAAACCAAAAACTAGCATAGCCTGAGGAAAAGATCTAAATGATATTATATTAAACTCTAAATTGCCAGTTTCTATCTTAACATATTATATTATTATCTGCTCAGATTGATTGAAGGGCCGAGGGGGTGGAGGGTATTGACATTTGCTCAAATGTGTGTGCTACAAACATTTATGTCCAAGCGTTGACATTATTAGCATTTTAAGTGAAAGTTTTCCATCAATACACCCATGAAATCACCAACTTCATAAGCAAAACATTATGATCTCAGTAAACATACCTTACAATAAGCAAATTTTGACAGAGAATACTAATGGTGTTTGAACTAGAATTTTTAAACCTAAAAAGTAAAAAGAATTCCATTTTTAACTTTTTAAATACAAGGATTAAACCTCGAACTTTACCAAAGTGGAGTTGCAATTTATTTTGACCCAAACATTAATGGTAGATGGTGAATAAACATAACAAATTTCCCATACATCTTTTAGAAAGATCAGAATTCTAAATAAAAAACTTAAAACTAAGAGAGTTGTAGTTTGGTGATGATCAAGGCCAACAAATTGGTTGTCAGTTGTCACTTTTATTAGCTCAAGTTTAGTCTCTATTGGTTGAAACTGGAATTTACAAATAGAAAGATCAGAACAAAAACTAAAACTAAAAAAATCAAATTCAATACAACATAAAAGAAAAAACCCAAGAAAGGGAAAAGATTGAAACATCAGAATGTAAAAGGAAATATGAAAATGGAGGGTTAATTACTTAATTACTTAAAACATCATCAGCTAATGGAGTTTTAGTTTATTATAAAGCTAAAACGATAATTATAATAGTTTGCTGATGATCAAGGACAATAAATTGAATATCTCTTTCATTAGCTCAAGTTTACACTCTATAGGTAGAAACTATAATTAGAAAAATCAGAACAGAAAATCAAACTAAAAACCCTCACATTCAATGCAACAAAAAATAAACAGGAAAGGGAAAAGATCCTCACTAACAAATTAAATAAAAGAGGGTTAATTACCTAAAAGCGGTGGAGGAGCGGAAATCACTGGTGGTGGCCATTACAGAGACGGAAATGATGGCGAAACTGAACTGAGAAAGACGAAGAAAAAGACCTCCTTTAGTCCCAGGCATGCCTTGAATGTCCTTCATCCTCACTCTAGGACCATGCACCGCAGCCTCCGTCAACGGAGGAGCCTCCACCGGATGCACCGCCGGACGGCTGACGTTCATTGCTTCAATTTTTTTAACAGAAGGAAAAAAGTCACGATTTTTAATAGATTGGAAGAAGAAAAAAACTCTAATTTCCCCTTGATTTTGTGACAGAATGTGTGAAATTAGAATTTGGGATGGGGGAAACGTGGGTTGAGTTCCCCGTGTCTTAGAACGGACTGCTAACTAAGCTCTCTTTAGCTGACTTTACTTAAAAGTCAATGGCTGATGGTACGTTGTTGGATCTGAGCCGTTAGTTTCATGAACACTGGGGTCTTGTACGTTCGTAGCTCTTGTACTTTTGCCCTGCAACCGGGGACGGTATTTTTTCTATAAATATTTTAGTATAATTTTATGGTCGATATTATTTTTATTTATTTATTTTAAAACTGTTAAAATTTGAGATTAAAAATAAAATATAAATATTTAAAATTAAAAGGTTAAATTTATAAATATTTTTAAAAAAAATCAGGATGGGAGACTATTTACTCCTTCCACTTTTATTTAATTTTATCTCTACTACACATGCTATAAAATTATAAAAGATGATAGATTTTTTATATAAATTTAAATATTAATATTTATCTTGAAAGATGATCATTATTACTTTTATAACACTTAATTCAAATTATTTACATGAAAATATAGATATAAAAAATTAGACCATTTTATTTTTAATATTTAAATATTACTACCACTTTAGAACTAATAATTAGTATACCATTTTATACGGAAAATGTATTGGAAAGGGTGACAACTCTATCGCTTAATTATGCGTTAATTGGGGTATACATGTCTAGGTGATTATGTAAGCATTAGCACATGTAATTGATTTCTGGTTGTGCAATGGAATGAACAATTATAAAAAAATTAGTATACCATTTAAAGATTAAATGTAATAATAATGTTTGGAAAAAAATCATATGCAAACTGTGTAAACTTTGTTAAATTTAAGTTTCAAAGGTTTTGAGTTTGAATTTATAATTTTTAGGGTTAAAAATTTTGGGTTATATAATTTAAATAGGAAAGGGTTGTTGTACAAGATATAGAAAAATGAGGAGATGAAAGTCAAGTACCAACTCCCAGGGAAGCCAAATGGGAAGTACGCCCTTATATTTCTTCACAAGTTTCCTTTAAACTCGCTGACTTACTATTTTTATTTGTGTTAATCATTTTTCTTGTCAAGTTGACAATGATTCTTCATCCATTTCTTTGTCGTCATGGTTTCAAGGTTATGTCTATTTTAAAAACGTCAAAATTATAACAAATAATCATGGCACTCTTGAGGTTGGGTTCCAAGCCTGAAGCATTTCATCGTGAAGGTCACTCTTGGTAAGCCTTTTTTATTTAAAGAAAAACTCGTATTGAGTGTCGAATACGAATCTGTTTAATATTTTTAAAATAAAGTTTTTCATGTATTCAAAGGAATCCTGAATCGTATCTTCATGGCCGTTGTGCCGAATATGTTATAAACAAGAATGTCTGCATGGTTCTTAGGCTTATATCTCTTGTTAATGAGTTTCTAAGGTTCAAAAATGGTGGATTGGATTATATAAACAATCATTCTACCACGGGTTGATATAAAAGGACTTGTTGTTCTTCCTTTTTTAGGATCTGTACGGCTGGACTTCCTAGTGATGTTAACATTAACATTGGAGAAATGTCTTTCCATCTCCACAAGGTGTGTTCATCTGTATTTTGTCTTTGAAATGGTTGTTTTTCGAGTTGATTAGATAATGGTTCATTTCGAATATCGATTACAGTTTCCGTTGCTTTCGAGAAGTGGGATGCTGAGGAAGCTTATTGAAGAGTGTTCTACTGGTGATGGATCGAGTTTTAGTTTGAGGCTTGATGATTTACCTGGTGGAGCCAAAGCTTTCGAGCTTATATCGAAGTTTTGCTATGGTGTTAGAATCGAACTCACCGCGCATAATGTGGTTAGCGTTCGATGTGCAGCAGAGTACCTCCAGATGACTGATGATTATGGAGATGAGAATCTCATTTTGCTAACAGAGTCTTTCCTTAGCGAAGTGCTTGGTACTTGGGCAGATTCGATTCGAGCTCTTGAAGCATGTGAAGAAGTTATGCCATATGCTGAAGAGCTTCACATTGTGCCGAGGTGCATCGATTCGTTGGCAATGAAGGCTTGTGAGGATCCAAGTCTATACGGCTGGCCTTTGGCGGGATGTGAGAGCAAGCAAAGTCCAGAAAATAATGGCTTATGGAACGGAATATCGACCCCGACCAAGACGAAACCTACAGGCGATAATTGGTGGTACGAAGATGTAACGTTCCTTAGTCTACCAATATATAAAAGACTGATTTTAGCTATTGAATCAAGAGGCATGAGATCTGAGAGCATTGCTGCATCAGTGGTACACTATGCTAGGAGGTATCTTCCCTTGATGAATCGACAATCGAGCTTTGACGATGCGAATCAGGGGACAGATATTCCGAAACCTTCGGAAGCCGATCAAAGGGCTCTCCTTGAAGAGATCGTAGGGTTAATTCCTAACAAGAAGGGAGTCACATCATCCAAGTTTCTCATTAGACTGCTTCGTACAGCTATGGTACTGCATGCAAGTCCATCGTGCCGAGAAAATTTGGAGAAGAGGGTCGGAACACAGTTGGATCAAGCTTCACTTGTCGACTTGCTCATACCGAATATGAGTTATTCCGAGACTCTTTATGATATAAACTGCGTTCAGAGGATTCTTGATCATTTCCTGTTAGTAGAGCAGGCTTCTGCTATAACGACTCCGGCTAACATAGTCGAGGAGGAGCAATTGATGAATGGATATGATTCATTAGGACCACTGACAATAGTGGCCAATTTGATAGACGAATTTCTAGCCGAAGTAGCCCCGGATGTTAATTTCAAGCTTCCAAAGTTCGAGGCACTTGCTGCAAGCATCCCGGATTATGCAAGACCACTTGATGATAGCCTCTATCATGCAATTGATATATACTTGAAGGTAGTATTATTATCTCCCATGGTTTATTTCAATATTGTTAATACTTAAGGGTATGAGGTTCGGATTCGTTTTATATAATCTACAATTCGCAGGCACATCCATGGATTACTGATGTTGAAAGGGAGCAACTATGTAGATTGATGAACTGTCAAAAGCTCTCAATTGAAGCCAGCACACATGCAGCTCAGAATGAGAGGCTACCACTTCGAGTAATCGTCCAAGTACTCTTCTTTGAACAACTACGACTACGGACATCGATTTCCGGATGGTTCTTTGTCTCTGATAATCTTGAAAACTCAGCAAAAACTAATGGAAACTTGGGTCTCAAGGAAGATGAGTCTCATCCTATAGGCTCTGCAGAACATGGTGCAACTGATGGTGAGGATGATGTGAAACATCGAGTTTCTGAGCTTGAAAAGGATTGTTCGAGTATGAAAGAGGAGATACATAAGCTGGTGAAGGCCAAGAGAAGTTGGAGGAATTTCACTAGAAGGCTAGGATTTAATAAGTCACAATCTTGTTGTTCGAAAAGATCGAAGCCTTCTGATCTAAGAGCAACCTCATCATCAGTAAACAGACAACAAAATTGTGAAAATATTGAGGTGGTGGTACCTGAAGCTTTGAAGGTCAATTAACGGAAAAATATGTTATAGTTTATGGCATTTGTATCATGATACCTTTAGATGTTATATAAATACAACAAAACCTTTATTCTTTTCAGAATTCTGCGTTAGTGCTGCTAGATAATATCGACAATCAGAGTAATCGAATGAAGAAAATGAAAGGACTGTTATCAAGCAAGTATAAGAAAAACTTCATTGATGAAAACTTGGTATCTAATAAATGGGGAAACAATCTCAAATAGAGCATTTTGATAGTGGGACCTTTCGATCCTGAAAGAATAGCCTGTAACTGCAGAAGGGCAGCAGTTTACAAGAGAACAAAGATGAAATAAATACATAAAATGTAGGAACTACTTTTTGTTCCTCTATCATGAAAGAATTGGTAATCATGTTTTGTAATGTTCTAGCAAGGTGGAAGGTCCTTTGGTGGTGGAATGATAGACTCTTCGGGTGATTTCCCGTTTTCAACGACAAAAGCCATCTTTAGACCCCACATTGTATGCAGCTCCAGGTGACAATGCATAAACCAAACACCTGCAGAAATAATCCAAAAGACACAAGTTCAATAAGCCGGTATTGATTTGTGGAGAAGGTAATTTCCGTGGAAATTTACCTGGATTATCAGCTCGGAATCTAATAGCTGTCCATCCTCCAGTTGGTACTCCAAATGTATTTCTCTCAGGTGGATCGACGAGGTTGAACTTCGTAGGGTCTTTGGAGGGATTGAAGTTCCCCATGCCACTTCCGACAACAAAAAAATTGAAACCATGAAGATGGAATGGGTGTGACTCTACTGTGAGCAGGTTTGTGTCCTGTAATACCAGCTCAATGGTGGAATTGAAAGCCACCTTACTGAGCCTTGTTCCTAATGAAGTGCCGAGGTTCGCTGTAAGTGGTGCACCAGTGTAGTTAAAAGGAACAGTCGGCCGGTCGGGGAAGTCGGTTTTGAATACTCCTTTGATGTTGAAATAATGAGCCTGCAGAAGACCAACCTTTGGCATCACAAAGGTAATGTTGTTTAGTGCAGGTAATTTGGGCATGGATAGGAGAACTGTGTTTGGGATGCCTTTGTAATGTAGGATTCCTGTAACAGTTTTGTTATCAACAGGAACCGGTGCATCCATGAAAGGCCTGGCTGCCATGAAGTAACGACTCGGAGGCTGATCGGCTTTGATTAGAACATTGGTCGTTTGACCTGGTGCGATTAAGATAACTCTGGTTGTGAAGGGCTTGGTGTAGACTGCATCAATCTCTACAACAGTCCTGTTCTGACCAGCGATTGAGAAAAACAGTTCATCGTTTAGTGCAGCATTGATAATCCGCAACAGGTAAGTTTTACCTGTCTCAACCTCCATTGAAAACGTATCTAAAATTGAAACAAGTCACATTGCCTAACATAAGTATATTGCTCGAAGTTGAACATTTCTTAAGAACTGTTTTTTTTTTTTTTTCAGTCTAAAGCATGAAGCTACAGCTTACATTTTGAAGAACACGGGAAGAGCGGCCCGGTTTCCCGTTAATCGTATGAGCATCAGACGTTGGTGGTGGCAACCCCAACTTATTGGCTCGGTTAACAAGTGTTTCAACGTCTGAATTCCACCATTCCCCTGCATATAAGCCTTGTTATATACTCCATTTCTCCAAATCAAAGAACTTTGAAATATTAGTGACTTTAACCAATTACAAACCTAGGGATTATCTTAGTTTCTCTATGTGGTTGAGGGAACGGAAACATTGCTCCTTTCGGCATACTGAAAATGGCGCCGTAAACCGTAGCTCGTAGCCACAAAATATATGTGTGCCACCACAATGTTCCTCTTTGTCCCGTGACCTTGAAGTCGTAGGTGTAGCTATGCCCGGTTTTGATAGGGCATTGTGTTATGTATGCGGGTCCGTTACCTATCTGTATAAAATGATGAAATAATAAAATGCTAGATTGCCAATATCCAAGAAGCTAAATCTATTATGATAAAGAATTATGTGGTTAACAGCTAGATCTAGCAGGTCACCAAAAACTTTTGCTTTGCCTTAACATATTGATTGCTTGGCTGCTGGTTTTGCCTAGCTACCGGAGGTTAAGACTTAAGACGGCGGAGATGGTGGGTGATAGATAGCGACCGGCCGTTGTGGGATGACATTGTTGTGATTTCGTAACATAAGCATTAAGTTGGTTATCCTTGAAGGACTAAACTGGATGTTTATCATATGTATATATAATCTAGCTAATTTTAGTTCCGATTCAGTTCTCAAATTTTTCATGCTATTTTAATTTTGGTAAATTGTAACAAGGGTCACATAATAATGGGTATAGTTACACTTGAGTCACCTAATTATTAAAAATTATATTTGGGTCACTTATATATGGGTAACATTACCATTGGATCACCCAATTATTTAAGGTTACATTTGGGTCACTCAAATAGAAGTAATGTTACATTTGGGTCACCCTGCATATTTGAAAAAGTATATCAATTTGATTGTTTTTCTTATAAATCACTTGTATACCCTTGTTAATATTAAAATACTTCATTTGAAATAATTAATTAATCTAGTACACAAACTGATAAACTTTTTTCAAATATGAGGAGTGACCCAAATGTAACCTTACTCATAATTAAGTGACTCAAACATAATTTTTAATAATTAAGTGACCTAAATATAACTCTATCCATAATTAAGTGACTTTCATTGCAGTTTACCTTTTATTTTATAGTTTTTAATATTATTTGATAAAATATTAAGAAGTGTATAAATATTTAAAGTTTTATCATTTTTAATAGGTTTAATAGTATTATTTATTCCTAAAGTATGCATCTTGTACATGGTTGCATTTAAAGAATTTTTTTATAACGGTTTGTACTCTAAATTTTAAATCGTGATTACATTTATCCTTTATTGTTATCTCTCGCTAAAAACAAATTTATGGGTCAATTAGAACACGCCACACGTTACTTTATTTAAAAAAATTAGTTGATTTTAATAAAATAGGTAAATTACACATTAAGCCTATTAAATTTTTAATTTTATTTAATTTAATCTTAAAAACATTTATTTAACTTAAAATTGACCTAAAGTTCTTCCTAAATTTTATTATTTTTAATGTGATTATATTTTTATTAATTTTAGCCTTAAAATCTATATTTAACTCATATTTTTTTTATAATTTAGTCTTAAAAATTATTATTTAATCTGAAATTAATCATAATTTTTTTTCTATTTTTTGAAGCACTTTAACCATTAACGTTTCGTTTTAGACCAAAATGATCCATTCGTGAAAATGACATAAAATCTATAATTTAATTTAGCCTTATAATTTAACGTTTTGTTTTAACCATAATTTAAAATGACGTGAAAAACCTACGTGATATATTTTAACATAACATTGTAATATAGATTTTTTTATCCATGAATAAGTCATTTTAGTTCAAAATAAAATAATAAACATTAAAGTATTTAAAAAATAAAATAATTACTCAACCAAATGATAAAAATATTTTTTGACGTCATGCCACAATTTAAATAGTCATATTCAAGTTAAATAAAAAATTTAGGACTAAAATAAATAAAAATACTATTATATTAAAAATATTAGATTAAATTATAAAAAATATAAAAAATAATATTAATTTTGAATCAAATAAAGATTTAGAATTAAATTAGATAAAAATATATTTATATTTAAAATGTTAGAATAAGTTATAAAAAATTATAAAGAAATAGGAGTTGAGTGTAGATTTTTGACTAAAATATATAAAAATTTTATTATATTAAAAATATTTAATCGAATTATTAAAATTAGAAATAAATTAAAGTTAATGTCAAGTTAAATAATTTTTAAAAAGTATATTAAATTAAAATTAATAAAAATCTAACAAATTAACATATAATTTACCTCTTTTATTAAAATCAATTATTATTTTTTAATTAGATGAAACAACAATTTAAAGATTGGGGATAAAACATCTCAAAAAGAAAACAGTCTATCAAAATCGGTGAAATGGCTGATGATTCCCAACAAAAGGGAAAAAAATCGATACCCTTTTGTTAATTTTCAGTGTGTTACTTTTCTTTTGATTTTGAAGATTTTCAAATCCAGACTTTCATAGCATTCCTCAAATAAAAATGGTTGATGATTCTCCAGCTGCCCATCGAAGAGACCCCATTAAATCATCAGGTTAGTCATCTATCTTCTTGTTTAGGTTTTCCCCCCAACACGACACCTTCCCGTTTTAATATGGGCCTTCTTTTTTCGTAGTTGGTAATGTGGCGGCTCAGCGACGGCGACAAAATGCTGTGACAGTGAGGAAAGAGAGGAGAGAATCGTTGTTTCGAGCGAAACGGTTGTGTAGAGTGGGAGCCACCGGTGACGGCGAAGTTCTCGTCGAGGAAAATGATATGATAACTGATGAAGAAGGGTTTCTTTTAGACGCCCAAACTTCTTCAGCTGTCGAAGAGTTAAAATCCTCTGTTGCTTACCAGTATGTTTATTAGTAGTTTAGTTATTAATTACAATATTACATTTAATGATGGTTGATTGGGTTATCTTTGTATTATGTTTGGATTATAGTAATTTGCCAAACTATGAATCATATTGTTTAGGGGGAAAGGTGCAATACAGAAGAGGGTAAATGCACTACGTGAGCTAAGGCGATTATTGTCAAAATCTGAGTTCCCTCCGGTTGAAGCTGCTCTTAAAGCTGGAGCTATTCCCTTGCTTGTGCAATGCCTTTCTTTTGGTTCTCCCGATGAACAGGTTGTTAAACCATTGCTACAGCTATACTGAGCTTATAGTTACAAACGGCTGTAGGTTGTTAGCATGGATAGGTAGGTTGTTGCAACTGCCTAAACAGATGCACTTAAGGTTTTAACCTTGTATAAATAGGAGTTAAGATCTTCTGTAATCGTCAAGCAAAGTTGAATGAAGCTGAGTTTTATCTCTCAAATCTCTACTTAGTTTTACAGAGTTTAACACAGGTTGTAAAGATTTTTTTTTTTTTTTTTTTTGTGTGTGTGGTATTAGAAAGCTTCAAATAGTTGCCTTTTGTTGTACAATGCTTGTTCATATATTTGACTGTTTTGTTATATGACATCTAACTCCAATGAATCTGTGCTTTGCTGGTGTTCGGGGTTTTTGAACAGAGTTATTATAATCATTTGACTTATTTGAAAAATAAGTGTCCAAACCTCTTTTTTCTTTTTTGTTTTAGGTGTCTAAAAATTTTTTCTTTGTCAAAGTTCCTAACATTTTATTCCTTTCCCATTTAATCATTTGGCTGATTTAAGTACTTACTTTGACCAAAAAAAAAAAAACTTTGAGCATCTGGAAAAAAAAAACATAGTTTGAGCTATTTTTCAATTAAACTCAATCATTCAAGTAAATCACATTTGCACCCCATTTATTTTATATTTTATTGATTAAATTGCAGTTGCTTGAGGCAGCTTGGTGTCTTACAAATATAGCAGCAGGAAAACCGGAAGAAACAAAAGCTTTGTTGCCTGCATTACCATTGCTCATTGCTCACATTGGAGGTTTGTGGTTATGAAAGCTAGTTCTTTTTTCCTAGTGGTTGAACCCTTAAATATCATTGGTTTTTCTTCCTTAGAACCTGTAGTTTTATGTTTCTATAAATCATGCAGTTAGTAGCTGCAAGTTTGTCTGATTTTCCCTCATTTTGCAGAAAAGAGTCCGTTGCCTGTTGCTGAGCAGTGTGCATGGGCATTGGGAAATGTTGCCGGTGAAGGGGAGGAGTTGCGCAATGTGCTGCTATCTCAAGGTGCTTTGCCACCACTTGCGAGAATGATGTTGCCAAACAAGGGTTCAACTGTGAGAACAGCAGCTTGGGCATTGTCAAACCTTATCAAGGTTTTGAACCATTTCCAGAATATCACTTTTTGTATATATTAACTTTTGTAATAAGGATTGCTGTGCACTGTCTTTATTCATATGCACATTTAAACTTTCTTTTACAACATAATTCTTGCTTGGACTTAGGGTCCTGATGCTAAAGCTGCAACAGAGCTCATCAAAGTTGATGGAGTACTTGATGCAATTCTTCGGCACTTACGGAAGGCGTAAGTGCAGATTTCAAATTAAGTATTTAGTTCTGTTGAATTGTAACATGACTTTTGATGCACTGAACAGTTGCTTCTCAAATCTAGTGATGAGGAGCTGGCCACTGAAGTAGCATGGGTGGTGGTGTATCTCTCGGCCCTTTCTAATATCGCTACTGGTGTTCTGGTGAAGAGTGATGTCCTTCAACTTCTTGTGGATAGATTGGCAACATCAAATAGTTTGCAACTGCTCATTCCGGTAACATATGAAATGAGTTATATTTACTTTGTCACGAGTTTATGCTTATATGCTTCTGTCCTGCATGATACTGTTGTTTCTAAATAGCTGATGGTTCAGAATGAAAGTTAGCTCATGAAAACAAAAGTAAAATTAAAAAAATGCAATTCTTCATCCATATCTCCAAAAACCATGTTTGGTATGGGGGTTCTGAGTTTGAGTTCGTTTGGTGCAGTTGTTCTTGAATATCCTTCGTTCTTACTGTCTGATGTTTATAATAAATAATGAATAATGTTCTTCTAGATGCTGAGAAGTTTAGGCAATCTTGTAGCTGGTGATTCACATACAACTTCTAATGTTCTTGTCCCTGGGCATGAAATCACAGGTTAGTTAATATCTCTGCTTCATGAAGATGGTCCTTTTGCAATTCTTATCTCGTTATATATTAAAGGTTGATAATCTTAATTGCCTTTCCAGATGGTGTCATCAAAGTACTAGTAAAATGTTTGAAGAATGATCACAGGGTCTTGAAGAAGGTGATTGAGTTTACTTAATTCATGCTGCTATTAGTCCTCATCATAAATTCTTACTTGAAAATCTTATTGTTCTTGCAGGAAGCATCATGGGTTCTATCTAATATAGCAGCTGGTTCCATTGAACACAAGCAGTTGATATATTCTAGTGAGGTTGTACCTTTACTACTACATCTTCTTTCAACTGCATCTTTCGATATAAGAAAGGAAGTAGCATATGTGTTGGGCAACCTATGTGTTGCCCCTACTGAAGGTGAGGGAAAGCCGAATCTGATCGAAGAGCACCTGGTTTCCCTTGTTCAGAGAGGCTGCCTTTCAGGTTTTATTGATTTGGTTAGATCTGCTGATATAGAGGCTGCCAGACTAGGACTTCAGTTCACAGAGCTGGTGAGCAAATGTAGAAATTTATTTGTCAATTTTCATATCATGCTCTAGAAAGTTATCTATGTTATGTATAGCAGAATAGCAGATCTATCTATGTCAATTTGTAGTAGAGGTGTCAAATGGGCTGGTTTTGTTAGTTTTGGGTTGTGTCAATCTGGGTCAGTTCAATTTGAGTTTTAATTAGTTTTGTTCATTTTTGAGTTTGGCTCATTTTTTAGTCAGTTTCGAGTTTTGAGTCTGAGTTATGGTAGGTTTGGACCATTTGGGTTTTTTGAGTAAGGTCTTTTTGATTTTTTTTCATTGGGGTATGACACTCAAGTTTGGTTCATTTTGAGCTTTGATTTTTTTTTTCAAGTCTGTCATTTTTGGATTTGGATCAATTCTGGTTTGATTTGTTCAGGTTCGGGATTGGTTGATTTGGTCGGATTTTCAAGTTTTGATCAGAATTGACAGTTCTAATTTGGATTCATGTTTTCCCTTATTTGTTGGCATGACAGACTTGTTCTACTTACTGCAATGTCTAAATCGAGCCACATACTATAAATGTGCAGTGATCTTTCCTTAGTGTTCTGAGGAATAACAGAGACTACATTATTTTGTCTGTGCATCATAGGTTTTGAGAGGAATGCCGAATGGTGATGGACCAAAACTAGTTGAACAAGAAGATGGGATTGATGCAATGGAAAGATACCAGTTCCATGAAAACGAAGACTTGGAAACATGGCCAATGGTTTAGTTGATAAATACTTTGGGGAGGACTATGGAATCGACGAGTAAAGGTTTTATGGCTGATAATCTTTAGCATCCAATCGATTTCATTGTACTGTTCGTTTTGTAGTTTCATTTACCCATCTTTTGTGGGATATAAATTTAAATGTGTTGGTTCATCAAAGGACACGTTGGCATTGCCCTTTGTCAACAAAACTTGGGCTGTTAAAGCTAACCATGTTGTAGGATGGCTGATAGACTGATAGCATTTATCTCCGAGACTTGTGGAATTGTTTGTTGTTAACCTTTAATTTGGTCATCCATTTTTTTTTTCATTTGAGGCAAATTCCTTTTAGACTCCTTTTAGGAGGATCTTAAGCTTGGTCCTCGACTGTCACACGTTACACATTGCTGTCAAGTTTGCCGAGCTGACCAGGATTGATAGACGATCGAGCAATGAGCTCGAACGGGAGCCCAAGTTCTTGAAAAATGGTGATGCATGGTCGGTGAAGATGATTCCCACTAAACCAATGGTCGTAATTTTTGGATTCTTTTAAACAGCATTGTTATGTTAGTTAAGAAGGGTGGAAAATGAAGCTGCATCTTGAGATAAACATTCAATCACAGCTAGGACACTTGTCATAATTTTGGGGTTCTTATTAATCTTATTTTTAGTGAGGACTATACATGGCAGCTTTTTTAACCAATTTTATAATGCTATATTCTTTGTCTAGTTTTGGATGGATTGGGACAATTATCTAGTTGTCGAGGTCTGCTTCCAATTGAAAAGTTAAAACTTGTGTCGGTGTCTGCCGACAATTTGCCAAAAGTTCCTACTTTTATATAACCATGAGCTAATGAATTTTGGTTAGCATTAAATATGTAGTAATTAATATATTTAATATCTCAACTCAAATATATATTTCATCTTTATGCAATATTTTGGATAAGATTAACTCCAATGTAATTTGAGTAATAAATTTATTGATTGAAATTCAGTTTTAAGTGGATAAAAGTATTATCAATTATCATTGATGTTTGAGTTTAATTTAAAATAAAATTTAATTATTTGAGATTAATTTAATTTATTTATGTATTTTATATATTTAAATCTAGCTTGATCTTTTAAAAATTTTTTTAAAAGAAAATATTAATTTAGTATTAAACTATTTAAAATACATATAAATAACTAAAAAGTGTTTAGATTTAATTCATAAACAGTTTAAATCGAGTAAAAATATTTTTAATTTTAATTTACTAGATAAATTAAACTGTTTAAATTTAAACTCAGCTTGAAATCAATATATTTAAATATGAGCTTGTTGGAGTCAAACTCAATTAACCATAACTCAAGTACAGCTCAAAAGCAGTTTTTTTACGGTCAGGAACTACAAGTTTAAAGGTTGGATTTTCAGTTTTCACTGATACAAACTGAAACAGAAATACCATTATTACAACTCGAAAACGACAGGAAAAAAAGATGTTTTTTTTTAACTGTTTTAGTTACCAAAATTTTGGATAGGTAGATGAATAAATATTTTCCCCAACCAATCAAAACAAAAGAGCAAACAAGTGGGGTCACACTAGCAAAAGAAACCCAGCTGCGTCTGCTTCATATTCCCTAAAAGCTTTGTTGTCTAGATCTGTTCCTCTTTATCTTCCTTCTTTCTAGTCCATTGACGTTTGGCAGCAGCTGAAGAAATTATTGACTCTTTCCAGTTCCTCATCTTTTGTTTTCTGTTTGTTTTGTGAAAATAAAACAAAGGAAAGATGACCCTTCGAGTTCTTTGAGATCTGGGCATTATTATAATCTCAGGTACTGTTTTTGGTTTCATTGATGGACCCCAATTTAAAGATGTGTTCTTTTTAGCATTTTTTTTGTTCTAATTTCTTGCCTTTGATAATGCTATTTGTCTTTTCCAAATCTGGGTTGTTTCCCAGTTTGTAAGAAATTGCTGCTTTTTTTTTTTTATAGTTTTGCTCAGTCTTTTTTGAATTGCAAAACGAAACAAGTTGGATTCTAATAGATATTATATGATGAAATCATGGGAGTTTTCCCCTCTTCTAAAAACTTTTTTTCTTTGGTTTCCTTCCTAATTTGTAGTATTGAGTGTCTGAATTTTCCCTTTATTATGGTAGATCTGTTATTATTTAGTACCATTTGTTAAGTATTTGACATTTTGCCTCTTTGAATATATTGATTGGAGAATGAGAATGTTCATTGCTAAAATCCTACGATTTTTACAGTGAGAAATTGGATTTTTACACCGAGGAAAAGAGAAGATGGGGAAGAAAGGAAAATGGCTGTCTTCTCTGAAGAAAGCCTTCAGCCCAGAAACGAAAGAAAAGAAAACTAAGGTCTGAAAGAAAACATTCCAAAGAACAGTTTTTTATGTCTTCAGTGAGTGTGTTTTTTAATGTTCTTTTTTTTTAATCCAGAAATCCAAAGAACAGTTTTTGGAGAAGCAGGTGGATTTGGGTCCTGGTGATTCTGATGCAGCTACTTTAGAAACTGTCAAGTTGTCCCCTCCTCAGCCGGAAGAGGTTAAAGAAATTGAGGCCGAGGCAGAACCGAGTGTGGATGACTTCACAATGAATTCCAGGTCGAATCGACTAATCCGATCTATTTTTCACATTCATAGGAGCTCGTCTATGTTTCTGCTTTACGAATATGATATTTTCTGGGCATTTCTAATAATATCAAGTGCTATTCCTATTTTGGCATTTCTAATTTCTGGAGTTTTAGCCCCGATTAGAAAGGGTCCAGAAAAACTTTCTAGTTATGAATCGGGTATAGAACCAATGGGCGATGCTTGGTTACAATTTCGAATCCGTTATTATATGTTTGCTCTAGTTTTTGTTGTTTTTGATGTTGAAACGGTTTTTCTTTATCCATGGGCAATGAGTTTCGATGTATTGGGGGTACCCGTATTCATAGAAGCTTTCATTTTCGTGCTTATCCTAATTGTTGGTTCAGTTTATGCATGGCCTGTGATGAAGAAGAACTTAGATGATGACAATGGAGCTAGTCACGGAGCTTAGTCATAGGTTACACTATGATCCCGATGCCTGAAAGCTCTGTTCGCCTACTGGTGAGAGAAGCAATCCTCCTTCTAGGGCTGGGCTCAGATCTCTTTTGAGGCACAGTGTCTTTCAACTAAGCGCTGAGCCCCTGCGATGACTAGGTCAAGCGGCGTAACTGAAGCTTTTTGCGCCTAATTCAATTGAGCTGCTAGGCTTCCTTACCTAAGCCCTGACTCGGAAATTCAGTGGAAGACGCTAAGCCTAGGTTCATTGGTCTTTTTTCGATGTCAATGCTCTGTCAGTGATGGTCGCCCCCTATTAGGATGTACTATTAAACCTAAATTGGGGTTATCCGCTAAGAACTATGGTAGAGCAGTTTATGAATGTCTACGCGGCGGACTTGATTTTACCAAAGATGATGAGAATGTGAACTCCCAACCATTTATGCGCTGGAGAGACCGTTTCTTATTTTGTGCCGAAGCTATTTATAAAGCACAGGCTGAAACAGGTGAAATCAAAGGGCATTACTTGAATGCTACTGCGGGTACATGTGAAGAAATGATGAAAAGGGCCGCGTGTGCCAGAGAATTGGGAGTTCCTATCGTAATGCATGACTACTTAACAGGTGGGTTCACTGCAAATACTACCTTGGCTCATTATTGCCGAGATAACGGTCTACTTCTTCACATCCATCGCGCAATGCACGCAGTTATTGATAGACAGAAGAATCATGGTATGCACTTTCGTGTACTAGCTAAAGCTTTACGTATGTCTGGTGGAGATCATATTCACGCTGGTACAGTAGTAGGTAAACTTGAAGGAGAAAGGGAAATAACTTTGGGCTTTGTTGATTTATTACGTGATGATTTTATTGAAAAAGATTCAAGCCGTGGTATTTATTTCACTCAAGATTGGGTTTCTCTACCAGGTGTTCTGCCCGTAGCTTCGGGGGGTATTCACGTTTGGCATATGCCTGCTTTGACCGAGATCTTTGGAGATGATTCCGTACTACAATTCGGTGGAGGAACTTTAGGACACCCTTGGGGAAATGCACCGGGTGCCGTAGCGAATCGAGTAGCTTTAGAAGCATGTGTAAAAGCTCGTAATGAGGGACGTGACCTTGCCGCTCAGGGTAATGAAATTATCCGCGAGACTCAACTGAATGCGATAACCTGCCAGGATAGCCAAATAAGTCACCAGTACTGTCAAACTCCATCAGAATACTTTATGGAATTGTAACATAACTAATGATATATTTGATAACCAATCATTCCATTCATCACGAGGATATCTGGTAATGGATGACCATAAATAAGGCTGCTGATCCTTTCGATGTAAGCTTCTGCGTCATTCCTAATGCTAATGCAGGGCTAACAGACATCGATAAACGGAGCATAGCGAACCAGAGTCACTCTGATGTAAAATTGGCAAATATGCCTCTTTCACGGCGAGACTGACCAGGTCGCTTACGATCCGTTGGCATAGCCTTCCAAGTCGGTTCCCACGATATTCCCTGGGGCGTGAGAGGGCTTGAGATAGGTACCGATTGGCTAGTTTACGTATTAACCCTCGTAGCCAATCTCTGACTTCTGCAAATTTTTGAACGTCAGACATAGGATCAGTTATGCTAGCAAACAAAGACGGAGAAATCCGTTTTGCTAACTTAATCGCTCTAGATAAACTAAAGAACGATAAGTAGAGTTTCACTAGCATATCAGCTTTGTCATCCCTTTTATAGATTTGTTGTCTATGAAAGGATGGTATGATCCTAGGGTAACCTGATCTAGTGAGTGATACGGGTACAGATAGTTTAGTATGAATATCATACGGGGTAATCCCACCGTACGCCTGTTGAAGTGTTACTGCGCACTGCTTCAGATATAAGGCAGTGAACAGAGCGCCTGACCGGCGATTCATATAAACTACCTGCTTGGCAAAGAGGTATGCTCCGATACAGAGCTCCTTGGTTAGGTTAGACCATCAGTGACTACAAAAAGAAACTTATATTGACTTTAGTAGCCGAAGATCTTCCACCATTTGATGAGTCAGTCTAACTATAGATATCCTATCAAAAAGGTATTCCAGATGGAAGCCATTTATCTAAATAAGCTTCCTACGCAGGTTTGGTTACCTGCATGAGGCCGCTTGATATCATATCTTACCAGCCCCACCCGGGTGGCTTCCGCGTCACCCCCAGTTGCTCCATTCTGGATCCCTGAGTGATAGAATAGCTATAAGCTAGCCCACAAAACCTCACCTTGATGAGTTTCACTAAGAAAGCCATTGGGGGTTGCCTATGTGACTAACATAGGGCTCTGCCTTAGCAAGCAGAGTGAGGTTAGAAACTATAATTTTGTGATAGGACTGACCCTGGTGAGAACCAGCCTATCACGGTCGCCAAAGAAGCCCCAAGAAGCATCAAACATTTCCGATGAGATCCATGGAGCAATTCTTAGATAGCAAGCACTAGCTCCCGGTGCGACTTCATAAAAAGCAATCAAAGATAAGATCGAAGAGAATGAAACGCACGTAGTGGTCATTATAGCGGTTCCTTCTGATCCTAGAAAACGTCCGAAAAAACCTGCTATGAAACTACCGAGCAGGGGCAAAAATACGATAAGTAGATACATAATATCGAGTGTGATCAGACAACCAAAAATCAGACAATGACAGAGCGGCCTGTGATGGAGTGATAGATTGATCGACGTCCAGAGAACGCTCGATCGAAGGAATGAGTCACAAGGTGAATTGTAAGCCCCAACGACAAAGGAACGAGCATTTTCGGGGACTAGCCCGCTTCCCATTACTCAAGAAGGGCAATTGTCCGGTCCTCTTTCATGTGGAATCGTTTTAGATCGTACCCAAGCCCGCCTCCACTTTATTATGTGAAAGAGGTGCTTGCTTTATGAGACTGAAACTTTCTTTCTTCGATCGGAATACGGATAAGATCAGAAAGGCCATCATTGGGGCAAACGATGCAATAGCTTCGGTTAGAGCAAAGCCCAAAATGGCATAACCAAATAATTGTTTAGCCAATGATGGATTTCGCGCCACGGAATGGATCAAAGAACTGAATACGTTTCCAATACCGACAGCAGCTCCCGCTGAAGCAATTGTAGCAGCTCCGGCACCCATTGATTTTGCACCTTCTAACATCTCGGGTTGAGAATTCTCGTCACGCGCTTTATCATTCATTCACGATTTTTTATGTTATGGATTCCTTGTCGATTCTTCCCCTCGTTCCTTTTTTCTTGGGCTTGGAATGCTTTTCATTCTTTTCGATCTTGTACCCACGGTGCGGTACACTGAACACCAACCCAATAAAAACACTTTCGTTTGAAACCTCTCACCTTCATCTACCTGCCCGGCCAAGCAAGCGCGCCGTAAGGCGCGTTCTGTGATCATATACGAAATGAGTTAATCGAAATGTTGTAATAAATATTTCATTTTCAATTGAAATCATGTTCTTCAAGTAAAGGAGCAGGCAGATCATCTATGTAATTAGTTCTAATTAGTTTCTTAAATAAGAGCGGATTCAATTAGTAGAATGTGAGATACAAAGCTAGAGCTGAGCTTTAAGCGCGAGAGGAGGGAAGGGCTCCCCCTTTAATTTAAGCGCTACCTTTCTTGAAATGCTGCTACTTTATCGGTCCCTCTCGTCTGGTTGGTCTCGGTCTCAGAGATCGAGATAGAAAGGATGGGTTGTCAGCTGATGGAATTTCTTCTTCGATCCCACTTTATGCATCTAATTCATTCCAGGATTGGGTCATTATAACCACTTGATCAACAGAATAGGTGGTAAGATGGAGTGAAGTTAGTCGATAGCTCCCATCGTTCCAGGGTTCGAAGGTCTGGATCCAGAGTCAGATAAGAATGTTTTGCCCAAGGAAAAAAAAAAGACTAAAAAAGAAGAGAAATTGGAGAGACGAGGTTTTCTCGCCAACAACGTGGGATTTGACCCCCTGTTAGTTAGTATGAATAAAAAGAAAAGATAGGGGGCAGAAAAAAAACAAATCTTCTTCCCCTGTCATCCATAAGATTTGACCTTCATCGGAAATACCTAAAATGAAGGATTGGTTAGACACACGTATATGAGACTCCTTTCCTCTCGAGATAGGCTTCACCAGAACTTTGAGACTCAACTCATTTGTGATAGCCTTCAACATGCCACTTTTTTTTACTTTACGTAATTTCTTTGATTTTCTCATCTGGAATGGGCTTTGTTCCCTTTTTGACTGATTGCTCAGAAATGACTATTATGACCTGAGTCTGGTACCGAACAGCGATAAGGGCGGAACCTAATAAGATAGCAATTACAACCCAAGAAGTAATAAGTACTTGGGCATGGACTTGGAAACCTCCTATTTGCCAATAGAAATGTTGGCCTACTTCCACACCAGAGATATCGTATAACCCGTTTAGTGCGTTGATGGAACATGATATACCGTTCATATTGCCCTCTGACAGAAATAGAACTTTACTTAAAAAAAAGGAATTATTTTGATTCAATCTTCTCTTGCCTACTCAAATTCTATATTTTTGGCACCGACTAAACTAATCACACAATATTTACGGTTTTTTATCTCTTTTGTGCGATTCAGGATATAGTAACCGATTCCATAGATCTATGTAGTTCCAAAAAATAATTTATTTATCTTATTATTAATTTAATATTAATCAAGGATTTCGTATATAGCTAGAACGACCCTCACAAATTGCGACTACTAATTTGTTAAGAATTAATCGAATTGAAGCTATAGCGTCATCGTTTGCTGGAATCGAAATATCTGCGAGATCGGGATCACAATTTGTATCGATTAAACAAATTGTTGGAATTCCCAAAGTGATACATTCTCGAAGAGCCGTATATTCTTCTTGCTGATCAACGATGATTACAATATCAGGCAATCTCGTCATATATTTAATCCCGCCCAGATATGTTTGCAAGCGAGATAATTGTCTCTTCAACATAGCTGCATCTCTTTTCGGAAGACGATTGAGTCCCCCCGTCTTTTGTTCTGTTCTCAAGTCCCTGAACTTATGAAGCCTCGTTTCTGTAGTGGGCCAATTTGTTAACATACCACCGAGCCATTTTTTATTAACATAATGACACCGAGCCTTTATTGCAGCCCGCGCCACCGAATCAACTGCTTTATTTTTGGTACCAACAATTAAGAATTGTTTTCCCTTACTTGCTGCATCAAAAAGTAAATCACAAGCTTCTGATAAAAAACGAGCAGTTCTAGTCAGATTTGTAATATGAATACCCTTACGTTTTGCAGAGATATATGGCGCCATTCTAGGATTCCATTTTTCTCCTTCGGGTAGGATGAAGGGCATCTGAACGTAACGCTTTCTATAGTACTCTCTCCTTGACTTTCAGTCTAATGCCAATTATGTGTATGTGATGTATTATAATGAAATGATGTTAGCATATATAGCGTCAGATGTAATGAAAGTAGGGCATTCTACGAAAGAGAAAGCGAAGAAGTATATGAAATCGAAGCGCATTGGAATCATCGATCATATAGAATGTGTGCCGCGAGTGATCAGTCTGCGCAAAGGCAGAATAGCGGATGGGCTTGTCTTGCCTCTATCTTCCCGGGACTCCTAGGGCTCTTTCAATTGGCCTTGTCTCGCTTAACTCGTCGAGTAGTGTCCCTAATCGAATGAGTGGCTACACGCCCGAGGAGAGAATGTTTCATTCAACCAGAAAAATAGGCTAAACTCGCTCCCTAGCTTTCAATAGCGGCAGTGATTTTCTTTTGTCGGATGGAGCAGGGAAGAAAGGCTAGTTCGTCAAGTCAATTGAATCCTTCGGGACAAAAAAGTCCGAAAAGAGGGGCGCCCTTTGTTTTGCTTCCTCGATTGTGCTTTTTTTGTGAAAGAACCGGCAAGGTTCACCCTTTGTCCCGGGAAGTCCTAGAATGAGTAACTATCAAAGCATCACCGAAGGCGGAGCCTGATTGTCTACCACACCAGCAGTGGAGAGGGATCTGATCATGCTATCTCCAATCTCTGCCCTCTAATTGAGAAATTGGTCAATAAGCACTTTTGGATCAAGTCAAGACTTAGACTTATAGTAGGTGTAGCTGAGTAAGGAGCTGAACTACCTTTTTGGCGCCCTAAGGAAATGAATTCCTTTCAATTCGAAGTATGAAACTGGGTTTTTCGTTCCTCAAGCTCGTAGCTAGCCTAGGATGAGAAGTAGCAGTCTCAGTTGGGTCAGAGCCTTTTGGTGAAGGCAGGGGATATTGATGAACAGGCATCGATCGACTTCGCTTTTGGGAGTCTACCAGGCGAGTGGTTAGCGATCGAGTAGTTAGCGAACAGTGGGAGGCTTTCGATGCACAGTACGCAACCCTTGATAAATGGGGCCAGTGGACGTATATTCGTAGGTTGAGTAGAGTCTTATCAACCAAATCGACAACGAACGGGCCCTCCGTTATATATGGAATGTGAGGTGGATATGCGCTACCAGTCCAGGTGTGATTAAGACTGAACCAAGAGCATCACTCGTTCAACCAAATAACCGCTCGATACGCTTTCTTCATCACCTCTTCATTTATTTTATCATTCTCAAGGAATTCTCCAAAGCGAGGCTCCTATTTACTCCCTGAGGCTTCAGAGCTCATCCCCGTAAGAAATCCCATTCCCCTAACAGCTCTTTCTATCAAAGATCCAAAGAGGGCATTCTTTCACAAGCTATTCTTATTTTTTATTTATATAAATCCTCCTCGTCCAGTAACTATGCCAGTGCCTTTACTAGCTTTCTTCTTACTAGAGATTCATGTGCACAAACCTCTCGACTGTTAAACAGTCGAGTTGCGGGAAAGAGATAGCATTCGCCACGTTCAAGCTAAAAACTAGTTCGAACTACAGTATTTATTCTATTAGGTAATTAGAAATATCGTAAGAGAAGCAAAAGAATAAGAACGCCCAAAAACTCCCATGTCTTCCGTTGGTCAACAACCAACAAAAGGAAACGTTTTTCACTACTCGTACAGTGAGAAGTCTCTCCTTTTTTTGGGGGGAGCGGAGAATGAAAAGAATGAAAGAAAAATGAAATTGTTTTCAAATAGAAAGATATTATTTGCTGCTCTTCTTTTCATTTGTGCATTAAGCTCGAAGAAGATCTTAATCTATAATGAAGAAATGATAGTAGCTCGTTGTTTTATAGGCTTTATCATATTCAGTCGGAAGAGTTTAGGTAAGACTTTCAAAGTGACTCTCGACGGGAGAATCCAGGCTATTCAGGAAGAATCGCAGCAATTCCCCAATCCTAACGAAGTAGTTCTTCTAGAATCCAATGAACAACAACGATTACTTAGGATCAGCTTGCGAATTTGTGGAACCGTAGTAGAATCATTACCAATGGCGCGCTGTGCGCCTAAGTGCGAAAAGACAGTGCAAGCTTTGTTATGCCGAAACCTAAATGTTAAGTCAGCAACACTTCCAAATGCCACTTCTTCCCATCGCATCCGTCTTCAGGACGATCTAGTCACAAAGTTTCACATCTTAGTGGGAAAGGCATTTTCCTGTAGCTGTATGTTGAAAGCTAAAAAAGTAGAACTCATTCGAGAGGGCTTGGTGGTCTTAAGAATGGTTCGGGTGGGGGGTTCTCTTAAGAATGAATAAAGAAGACGAATAGAATCTAATTCATGTTCATGCTAAGAGAAGAGCGGATCCAATACCAAGACGACAGATTTCTCAGGGCAAGTACTTGAAAAATTCTTTTTTATCATGCCCCACGAGTGAGTTGACGAGTGCCCCCTAGGAGGGCAGTCTACCACAAGACCTCGGCTTAGACGATTGTGTTTTGGTGAATAGTGAAGAGAGCGTCCTCTGTTCCTTAAGATCTATTTAACGATCTCATACAGGTATGTCCCCTGGGCTCTTTTTCTTCCTTATGAATCTTGGACTGGACTTCGGTGGCTACCGAAATGGTCATCGTCACCTGTTAAGGATTCGGCATTCGGCGTATCGGGAGCTAAGAAAACTCCCTTCCACCTGGAGCTCTTCGCAGTCAAGTCTCCCTGTAGGATATGGCTTCTTTGCTTGGTGCTGATGGTAACAGCCCGAGCCCATGCCCTGATGAAGCTTCCCGCCTAACCGGAGAGAAGTAAGGCACGAAGAGTTTCCATGATGTGGCGATGTTTTCGTTCAGCACGCCCTTTTGAATGGCCAAACCGGAATAGAAAGAAGTCTTTAGAACTACTTACACGGCTCGATCTACTACGAAAGAAGCTGGACAAGATCTTCTCGGCCTCGTTTCAAACATCTCATATTCGTGTGAGGAAGTCAAAGACTCGAGTCATTAACTTATGGAATTTTAAAAAAGTGGAATGCTTTGATAGACATCGAAAATCTTTTTGGGAGTTAGAGGCCTTAGGAAAGGAAAGTAATTGAAAAGAGAAGAAATGCAACTGCCACTGGATGGCCAGGAGATCGTTATCCTTAGCTCCTTAGAGCGGGAGTAGGGGTCTTGGTATAAATGGGAGGAATAGTAAGAGTGGACACTTAGACATCGTATCCACGACTCTTATCCTACCTGGCTTACTTCAGGGACTCCGGGCTTGCCCTAAAACCTACTTGCGTACTGTATGGGAATCTATGCCTAAGCGCTTTTTCATTTCCTTAAGTCATCTAATAGGATAACTTGAAAACTATCTTAACTGATAGAATTGCCCCTTGCTTGCTGGAACATATCCCTTTTGACTTATCCACAGAATAGAAAGCCCTCTCTCGTACGGATACTCCCACAATTGGGACAACTACTTCTACTGCTACTTCAACTGGACTCGCAGGGAATAATTCATATATAAGATGGCAGAGAACTCCCAATAGCTCTATGAGATTCGCTTAGAACTCCTACTGACTTATAGGGCACTCCCAATGGATAGTTGACCTAGAATCAGCTTCTTCCTTTCCTGATGGCTTAAGAGTGGCTGTAGAGAGAGCATATGCACAACCCCTCTTTAGAGTATTCTTACAAAGCAGCCGCCTATTCTAAGGGAAGAGAAAGCCCTAAAGAAAAGATATCTACAGCCCCCCAGAGAAAGAGATCCCTACCAGGGAAAGATATACTAAATAGATAGACTACTCTTTCAGGGAAGAGAGAGGAAATGGAATTGCAATTGGATTCGATCCTATAGACCCTTCGTATGGATACTCCTATCAAGACGAACTTTTAGGCCTTTTTCTTAGCAGAGGCAAAGTAAAGTACTCAAGGGAGAAGCAAGCGAAATAAATTCAGTAAGAACCTTCAGGGGCCAGCTAGCGATAAATCTCCTAAACCCATCCATACAGAAAGGAAAGGCCAAGGCGGGTACATGGACTTACTATAAATCTTACCCGAGAACTGCAAGAGGCTCGCAAGCATTAGGATAAGAAAGGAGAACCAAGGCAAGCACATGGCCTGCAAGCTCGCTTGGAAGGAGATTGCTATCAGTGATAGCAAGAGCCCTTGAAGTCTTTGAGTCTTATATTTATTAACTATTTACCTACTTTTTATTATCCATAAAGGAGAGATTGGGATTGGCTCTAGAGGAATTAGCACTTATGAATGGAGGGGCTTCCCTATAACCCTACTCTGCCTGCTAGGCCTTAGTGCTTTAGACCATTCGGTATTGATACTACTAATATTAGTGCTCTTAACTAACGTTATTCTCGGGTATTGGGAAAACCCTTAGAGACAAGAAAGACCGACCCCCTCCTCCCTAGGAACTATTGGCTGGACCGTATTCACCTATCGCCATAGAAGGCCTTTTTTCTGAAACTGCCTTAAAGAGAACTGCAATTGGGGGCTCGCTCAAAAGCAGAAAGATTGGCAGGGTGAAGGAAAAGAACTCCAACAGGTTGGCTTGAAAGAAAGCGAGCTGGCCTTTATTCTTCAATTGGATTAAGCGAACTACCAATGGCTGGAATCGATGCTTTGGAAGAGGGGAACTCTCAAGAGAAAGACTGAAACTGTCAGGGCTTGCGCAATTGGAGGTGAAGACTTTAGCACTCTTTCTCGCTCGAAAGCAGGAGAACTAAAGGCTAAAAAGAAATCTGCAACAGGCGCAGAAAGATTAGATGCCTTTAGGAATGCAACCTTTAAGACTCCCACTAGATCGAATGGAGAAGGGCTGGAGTGAAAGCTCAATCCAAGACATGAAAGCGGAATCACAACTAACAACTGTCGAAGTAAGTAGGTCAATGCCAATGAGAAAGACAAGGTTTAGCCTAGAAAAGTCCTAAGGAAAGCAAATGACATAGAATAAGATGTCATCTCATGCCCTCTTTGAATGGCTTGTTCAAGAAGGGAAGGGATTGCTGCTCTTAGAAAGAAAAAGCTCTTGGTGAATCCGGACAAATGCTATCGAATCAGCTGCTTGAGAATACCCTCCTGATGGTTCAGTCAGTTAAGAAGAAAAGAATCGGTTGCTAGAGGAAGACAGAAGCAAGGGAAGGAGAAACTATTCTTGCTTGAGTGGAATCAGTTTTATTTGTAATTCCACTTATTTTACGATCATATCTCTTTCAACTTGAGGAATTTCTTTGAAAGAAGAGACAAGAGCAGTTACGCCTTTTTCTAATCCCGGATAAGCAACTAAGAGCCTTTCAATAGCGTAGCGGATCTTGCTAACATTAGAGACTCTACTTAGTAAGTTGCCTACCTTCGCTGGTGGACTAGTTTAGTTAGAGGATGGGACGATAGAGCTCAAATCAATCTAATACCGTTCGTGACCTGACCCAGAGCCACTAGGATCAGTTGGTCAGTCTCATCCCGTGCTTGGATTGGGGCACGAAACGATAGCTATTCCTTGCATCGAA